>CM066322.1:39392500-39959500 GCA_033807775.1 Saussurea involucrata | reverse complement strand
ATTTTCTATTTCAATTATTGTACTTCAAAATCGTGATAGACAACTTCTTAATGTCTCCTCTATCCATGATTTTTCCCATTTTAATAACTTATATTAGATCAAGATTCTTTTTTATGTAGGATGGAAGAGATTAAATTCTCCAAATATGTAGTCTTTTCTAAAATTTAATGCTAGAAGAAGAAATTTTGTTTTACTACTTCTTTTATCCCGAATTAAAAATTCACAATGAAAAAGACAGTTTTAGAAATGAGTAATTATTATACTTTTTAATAGCTAGCTGATAACTGATAAACTAGCTGATGAATAAGTCACGTTTGACAAACACTAGTTGATAAACATGTAAAATGACCAAAATATTTTTAGTAATATAATAGGTTAATTAATTCAAAAAAGATAGAAAAGAAAAATTAAATAAGATAATATGTTAATTAAAAAAACTTCTAATCTATTATAATTATATACTATAAAATATAAATTTGTTAAAATAAATTCTACAAAAATATACATTGACTAATGATTTTAATTAACCATTACATGTAATGTGAATAAACTGAATAACAGTTTAAAAAAAATAACTAATAGCTCAAATATATAGATTAATTTAAAAAATATATAAAAATAACTGATATGATGAATAATAATTCTAAATATTTAGAAAGTAACATTAGTATATAATTAAAAAATAATTAATGGTTTTCAGTTGATATTAATGACTATATATTAATATTAGTAATAATTAGTATTTATTTATAATTAATTATTAATAATTAATAGTGAATATTTATTTGTAAATAATAATTAATATTAATGAATGTATAACTGGAAAAAGTCAAAAAAGTTTATCACAAGCTAATTCAAGGAGCTTATCAATAAAGTAGCTAGTAGCTTAAGTCTATCCAAACATGTACTAAAAAAATAAGCTAGTTTATAAGTTAACTTATACGCTAGCTTATTTTTGCCAAACGATGCCTAAAAGACAATTTCATCCTTAATAATAGAGAGATAAATTTTCCGCATCACATAATTAAGTTTAGCATAGATAAGTAGGGATTTTCTTTTGAAAATGGATACTTATTTCAAAATAAATGGATATTTATTTGTAATTTCGAAATTGCAGGACCAAATATTGTTACAAACAACCACATGGACCAAATTTGTAGTTTACTCAATAATAAAGTTATAACCAATGTTATTTTCTATTGAGTGAATAACACTTTTGGTCCCTTGAGAATGCCAATTTTTTGGTTTTTGTCCCTTGAAAGATAAAAGTACATTCATGGTCCAAAAATTGTGTTTTTTTTAGCCAAAACCGGTCCCTCCCACTAACACCGTTAGATGGGGTTCCGTTAAGTCTGTCACGTGAGGCCCAATTTGTTCCTTTTACCTCTTTTTCTTATTTTTCTTTTAACAAATAACAGATAAAGAGTAATATATATATATAACAAACCTAACATATGCAACAACGTGAAACCCCATGAGATCAAATGCAAACCATTTTTATTTTGCAAATCGTGCAAACCGTCGATTTCAATGGTTAAGTTAATAAAATTGGTTCATGAAGTTTCTAATTTGGTGAAATTGTTTCATATAACTTTTTTCTTAATGAAATTGTTTAATATTTTTATGTAGTTTCATGTATTTTCTCATTCCGGTGAAACCGTTTCATGTATTTTTCTCAGTCTGATGAAATTTTCTTATTTTTACATTAAAAACACAACTATATGAATCAATTTCATCGAGAAACGAATGATATGAAATAATTTCATCAAATTATACAATTTCATCAAATTATACAATTTCATGAATTAATTTTATATATAAATAAAATAACAAACCCACATGCAACGTCAAACCCCATGAGATTTCAAGATCCCACATTTATGGGATTTCATTGAAGTTCTGGAACTGAAAATCAAAACCATCATTCAATCCAACTTTTGGGTTTGAGTTCCAAAATTTTTATGTTATAGGGAAATAAAAGGACAATAACACATGACTTTACCTCTCTTTCAATTAGAGGATTATATAGACTTTACGTCAAATGTCGGTTGCTCCCCACATTTTCCAAAAACAATACGGTTTTTATGTAAAATTATTTATTCAAAAAAAATTCAAAAGTTATTTGACCACAACCAAAATTACATTTGAAGAAAAAAAACATTAACGAATGGATCGTTCATGTCGTATAAAAGAAAATAACAATTTTTTTTGATAAATGACACTGTTTTGGAGGGTTTCGTTTTCAAACCATGCACTTGCTAATAATATCTCAATTATGGGAGAGTGGTTTTTTAATTCAAGATGCATACACTCTCTCTAAAATCAAATGGACACGAAGATATTTAGATTGAAGGCTTCCATTTTTTATTTCAACTATTGTACTTCCAAATCGTGATAGACAACTTCTAAACGTCTCCTCTATCCATGATTTTTCCCATTTTAATAACTTATATTAGATCAAGATTCTTTTTTATGTAGGATGGAAGAGATTAAATTCTCCAAATATGTAGTCTTTTCTAAAATTTAATGCTAGAAGAAGAAATTTTGTTTTACTACTTCTTTCATCCCGAATTAAAAATTCACAATTAAAAAGACAGTTTTAGAAATAAGTAATTATTATACTTATTAATAGCTGATAAACTAGCTAATTAATAAGTCACGTTTGACAAAAACTAGTTGATAAACATGTAAAATGACCAAAAAAAACATATTGGAAAAAACAATTAATTACAATCTTTCAAAAATTAATTAAAATAATTTTTTAGTAATATAATAGGTTAATTAATTCAAAAAAGATAGAAAGGAAAAATTAAATAAGATAATATTTTAATAAAAAATATTTAAAATTTATTATAATTATATGGGAAATTAATTAAAATGCCCAAACTTCACATTTTACATACCCAAATACCCTCTCTCCCGGTTTACAAAAATACCCCATATGTTCACGATTTTACCCTCTATCGCGGACTGAAATAAAAAAATCCAAGCTTATAAATACAAATCGAGGACACCATTTTGAAAAATCATTTTGTACAAAAAGAAATATCATAAAAAATATATAAATCGCGGATGGACTCCTCGATTTGTATTAAAGAAATTATAAGGTGAGAGGGGTAGGGGGTAGATAGGAAATGAGTCCTCGATTTGTGAGTGGGTGGGTGGGTAGGAAGTGTACAAAAAGATATTAAATCCGCGATCGAGGACACTATTTTGAAAAAAATCACAGATGTTTTTGAATTTTGTATTTTAAACGGCGATCGAGGATCAAATCACGAAAGAAATGGGTATTTCTGCAAAATGAGAGGGATGGGGTATTTGTGTAAGTAAAACGTGAAGTTGGGGCATTTTAATTAATTTCCTTAATTATATACTATAAAATTTAAATTTGTTAAAATAAATTCTAGAAAAAATATACATTAACTAATTATTTTAAATAACCATTATATATAATGTGAATAAAATTAATTAATTGAATAACAGTTTAAAAAAATAATAACTAACAGCTAAATATATAGATTAATTCAAAAATATTAAAAAATAACTGATGATGAATAATACTACTATATATTTAAAAATTAACATTAATATATAATAAAAAAATAAATAATAATTTTTAGTTGATATTAATCAGTATTTTTAGTAATAATTAACCACAATTTTGGTTAAATAATAATTTTTAATTAACCACAATTTTTTCTTCAAGATTGAATCAAGGAAGGATTGGAGCATGATCATATGACCAAGAACCTTGTGGCGTTGGCTCGAGACAGAAAGACAAGAAGGTTTTGGCTCAAGGGAGATCTATTATTTACCAAGGGAGATCGGTTTTACATGCCTGGGACAAAGAATAAACCTTTTATGATCAGGATCCAAGAATTAAAACTTCAGGCAATAGACGACCATTCAGTGGCTAAATTTCATTAATGTGACGTCTTCGAATTTGCCCCGGATAAATCGAAGATCGTTAGCGAGAGAGCGTTCGGTGGTGATGGGTTTCTCGGTATAGTCGGAAAATGGAAGAAAGGAGACGTGGGTGTAGGTTTCATCAATGCTTATGGTCCACACGATGTGAATAAAAAATCTAGCATGTGGGAATCATTAGAGCTGATAATGTGGCCCAATGCATTTTTGGTGACTTCATCGAAGTTAGAGAAGCATTCGATCTTCAATCAAGAGGTCGTAGACAAATTCAATCAGTAGAAAAATTCAATAACTTTATCAAGGATGCAGGTATTTTTGAGGTCTTTTTGAGATACCTGTTTCACTAGAGTCGGGGTCAATGGGAATTTTTTTAGCAAGCTAGGCCGTTTCTTGATTAACGAAAGTTCGACTTATCGTGGACGGAGCTATCGATGGTAGGATTAGAGAGAAAACTCTCTGATCATTGTCCTAAAATACTCAAATCTTCATTCCGAGATTATGGAGCAAAACCTTTCACGTTTTCTAACGTCTGGCTAGAGGATGGCCAATCTCAAATAATTGGTTTCTAATTCGTGGGGTTCAACAATCTGTCCTTCGGACCCCGATAAGGTTTTTAGAGACAAACTTAAAAGGCTTAAGATTGAAATTAAAGAGTGAAGCGGATCGAAATTCGGAATGATTAATACCGACATTGGTGAGGTAGTAAGCGACACTCAAACGACTTTTTATTGATGGAAGAAGCATCACAAACAGCATCCTAATGGCAGACACAACGGTAAACTTCTTGAAAAAGGCAGGTCACAAAGCTTTTCTTCATAAAGCCAACTTTGAAAAAGCTTTTGATTGTGTTAACCGGAAATTCATGGGAAATCACTGGTGTAAATGGATCAACTCATGCGTCTTCGGCATCTGTCTCTATTTTGATCAATAGGTCGCCTACGGGAGAGTTCAACCTCGAAAGAGGAGTTCGACAAGGTGATCCCCTTTCACCTTTTCTTTTCCTTAGCGATGGAAGGTTTGAATATGGTTATGGAAGAAGCAAAGTCTAAGGGACTTTGAAGGAGTGAAGATGGGTCGAGAAAAAGTGGATGTCTCCCCTCTTCAATTCGCCGATGACGCTCTTTTCTTTGGAAAGTGGAGTTGGGCCAATCTAAAAATCTTAAAAGCTTTACTTCTTTGCTTCCAATCTGTGTCAGGTTTTACATAATATAAACCTCGCGAAAAGTAAGCTCTATGGGATTGGGGTGGACTATGTATGTTTCTGCAGAAGAAGTTGCGTCAATTTTAAATTGCAGGTTCTCTACTCTTCACTTATCTAGGGCTCCCGATTGGAGCTTCGATGGTTCGAGAAGCGTCTTTGCAACCGGTTATTCAGAAGTTGAAATCGAGGTTAGATGGGAACATATCTCATTATCCATCTTGGGTTCAGTGGGAGTGTTATTTGTGATACTCAGTTCGGGGGGTTAGGGGTGGGGAGTATCAGGGCCTTTAATTTAGGACTGTTAGGGAAATGGTTTTGGAGGTTTAAAACGGAGGGAGGAGCTCTTTGGCGCAGAATTATTTCGAGCATTTACGGTAGGGATGGTAGCGTTAGTAGTATAGAAAGTAGGGGTTTTCATGGGGGTGCTTGGGTGGAGTGTTAAAGACGTTATGAGATATGGAGGAAGCGGGTATTTCCTTCTCGGACTCGTTTAGTAGAAGCATTTGTGATGGGGCAGATATCGATTTTTGGGCGAATCGATGGTTGGAGGGGGTAGAATAAATAACAGATTCCTTCGGTTAAAATAGCTGAAACTGCGGGATATAATCGGTCCGAACGGGGTAGAGGGATGCCCGTGCATTTGGGATAGAGGTATATGTAGTAATAAAATATTTCTTTTAGCAATATCAATAGATATTTCAACCTAACGTTTTCAATTACGAAATCCAATTAGACGTTGCATTAGTTCACGAATCATGACAAGAATTCTCTCTCTATATAGAGAAAGAAAGAAAAAAATATCTTTTTTCTAGTCCAATTCCATTCAGTCTTTTGATTTTTTTTTTCGTTCCTATTCTCCTTTCTCAAAAAAAGGGGGACGTTAAACAAACTTAAAGGATTACTTCGTTCTTGATAGTTATTTACTTAATCGGTGAATAGAAGTATACTCTGGATCGGAATCGTGGGAAGTACTCCTTGATCATTTCTACCAATTTAAAGCCCCAATTAGAATTCTTTTTATACGCAGAAAAATAGACTTACATAATCTCTATTACGAATCCTTTGTGTACCTTAGTGTTCCTAGCTATCCACTCATTTTTATTAATCTACTTTCGGGTAATACATATGGTAATAGATAGTAAAAACCCCATAAAGTTGATCTTTTGAACCCGCTTCAAGTCATGATCACTAATCAATCAATCTTGGGGTAAACAGTCTCTAATACTTATGTTTACTTTTATTAACGCTTGTACATAGGAAATGAGATTCAATCTTTTACTGCAAATTTATAAGCCGTTTCTTTCACTCATATAACTATCTGGTTTCCTTCATTAACCCCCGAATAATAAATAAAAAACGAAAATATATATTCAACTCATGGCACTTCCTTCCTAGAAAGAAAAGAAGTAGGGGAAATTTATGTCTTAACGAATCACACGTAGAGATATTGATAACACACATAGAGTTAATGGTATTTCATAACTAATTGATTGAGCAGCAGCTCGTAGACCACCTAAAAAAGAATATTTATTATTTGAGCCATATCCTGACATAAGAAGGCCGACAGGAGCAATACTTGAAATAGCAATCCATAAAAAAACACCGATACTGAGATCGGCTAGAACAAGGTGATAACCAAAAGGAATTACTAAATAACTTAATAAAATTGATATGACTGCTATAGATGGTCCAATACTGAATAAACGAGTATCTCCTCTAGATGGAAGAAGATTCTCTTTGAAAAGTAATTTGGTACCATCTGCTAGAGCTTGAAGAATTCCCAAAGGTCCTGCGTATTCAGGGCCAATACGTTGTTGTATACCCGCAGAGATTTCTCTTTCTAACCAAACAATTACTAGTACACCTATTATGATTCCTAATATAGGAGTAAAAACAGGGATAATTCCAATGGGACGGATAAGTGGGTTTGGGATTTTGATTCTAATAGGCTCTTTACTGTGAGAAAGTTGAGGGAGTTGATAGATAGTAAGATGCTAGTCGCGAACAGTGGGGCTGGAAACACCAGTTGGGTTTCTTTAGTGTGCCAAAAAAGGTCAATGTCTTCGTCTGGAGGCTTAATAAGGGAGGGGTTCCGGTGAAGGAAGTATTTCATGATACGGGCTTTGATCTAGACTCAAGGCTTTGTCCGAAATGTAATGGTGAGGTTGAATCTCTTAAACAAACTCCAAGTCAAATACCTATTTTACCCTTTTTTGTCTCCTAGAATAAACCTTCCAAATTCTGGGCTTTGGGACATCACTTGCCAAAATGGGCCTACTAATGGACTGATCTCCATCATAATAGTAGTAGCAACGGATCTGTTTTAGGTTCGGCTAAAGAAGTTGTCTTGTGGTCCTCTGTTTTCATCCATCGGGAAGAATAACAACTCTATGGTTTTTGAAAGGGTCGCTAGGATCATTATGAGGGAGCTGGTTTTCGAAATTCAGTCGATGTCCTTTCTGTGGATCTCCAACAGGATTAAGAGCAGGAAACCCTCATGGCTGGAGTGGCGCTTTTTGGCTTTGATGAAAGCTTTTTTTTCCCGGGGTTTAGGGTTGTTTTGTTTTTTCCTTGGGGCTGCTTCCTCTGTTTTGAACAACTTTGTCTTGTAGGGAGTTATACTCCTTGCAGAATTTGCCTTCTGTTTTGTTTGTTTTTGGTGTACTCCCTTTTTTCTTTCCCTGTTTATTATAATGGCCTTCACAAAAACTCAATAATTGGTCAGGGATCGCTAACGTCTAGGCGGCCGATTAAGTGACTCCAATTGCTCAAAGCAGTGCGATGAAGCTTAATTAGACGCCTAAGCGGGCCTAAGAGGGGATTTCCAGAACAATAATCCTTTCCTACTGATTATGTTTTTCTGAAAACCCTAAGTAGTATCAACATCCTCGGATTTTAGGTGCCATATTTAACCGGCTAGATTAACAACAGTGTCAATGAAGGTGTCTTTTCCTATTAAAAAGGTGATCCCTTTTCTTGCTCACATCGCCTTGACCTATGAGAATTTGGTTTTAAAGCTCTTGGAACAACTTGTGCACCAAAACTGATTTATACAAGATAGCACAAAGAAAACCATAACCAATAACCAGCAAATTTTTTTCTAAAGTGGAGTGCCAGAGGGTAAAACAAGAATGGTCAGAGTGGTTTTGCAAGAAAAGCAACATGCAAGATTCTCATGTCCAGGTAGTTTCTTCTCACAATCTTTAAAAAGCATATATCATATCAGTTGTATGAACCAAAATGAGCGAGAAATAAAATTCGAGAATGTACCTTGCCAAGTTCAGATCCACCCCAACGAGGCAAAAAATAATGCAGTCAGCACGGGCTTGCCATGAACAACCCTTTCTCATCATCCACTATAGTTGCAGCAGAAGATAATAACGTTTCAACCACCACTTATGAGAGCTTGGTTGAACGGCTTTGCTTCAAATCTATGAAACATAAGTGGAAAATACAACTCAAAACACATTCACATTTCAGCAAATGAAAGAGATGATGCTATGGTAATATTGTAAGTAGCATCACTAATGTGCAGATAGAAAAAAAGAGAGCAAAAATCAGAGGAGCACATGCACATGTGTGATTAAGCCAAAATTGTATTTCAACTGTATCCCTAAAACATTGGAATTTGGATAACCCATTCAGAAACCACAAGAAGGAAATATATTTATTCAATCAATGCTGTTTCCATTTGCTTCATATCCAGGATAAATCAACATCAAGTATATGATTCTTTCTCTCGAGATATAAGAATAACATACCAAAACAGTTAGAACAAACAAGTGATATCAAATGACAAGCTTATTTTAACTGATAGAAAAATCAATGATGTTTTTCTTTCCATCAAAACACATGTAGCGAACATGGTGAAAAGACTCCGAAAACAAAAACAAACAAAGACCATGGAACCATGAAATGCACCAATTGTGTTCGTTTAACATGTGTGTGTGTGTGCGCGCGCATTCAGGAAGAAAGCAAACGTGTTGATCAAGAACCAACTCACTCACCTGCAAACTCTTTTGAGTAGTGTCCAAGATTTTCTTGACGACCTCCTCATTTTCCAAGTTCAGTAACCCAATCTAAAAACAGGAAAAGAACAAAAAGAGAAGAAACCGTCAAAAAAGAACATCAAGAATTAGCGTTTATAAGATACATAAAAATAAAAGACACTGAACCTACCACTGTATGGGGGAATATTGTGAGGCAATTGCTATGGACATTGGAGAAGAAACTGTCAAAAACTTAAGTAACTAAATAAGTCTTCATGCAAACGTTTTTGTACACAAATTCTAAATTAAGAACACAAGAAATAATAAATAACAGTTAAGAATTTCGTCTACAGAATGCTCTAGTTAACGCCGAACCACACCAAAGCGAGCATCCTGCAAGAAACAACGAAATTAGGGTTACCAACATTAGGGGTTTATCATAAAATTACAAAAAGTTAGGGTTGTATGAAATGAACGAAAACAGAAACTAACAATGTGGTCTTTGTAATCGACTATTCCACCATATTCAGTGGACTTGTTGCCGATTTGCAAAATCGTTCTCCTCCGGCTACTCATATCTTGCAGAATTTTCGCCAACAAGCATGAGCTTGGTCTTCAGCAGATCCAATTCAACTTTAGCCTTTGCTAGCTGCACTTTGCTCGGCTGTTATACCACTCTTTTTTAGATGAGAAATCTCTTTCCTTAGACCAGATATGTGATTGTATGTTCTATTAAGGGCATTTATGTGAATCTGTCAAGACAATGAACAAGTATGCGGTAAGCAACCAAAAAAGAGGCATGAAAACAACTGAACAAGATAAATGCTTAAAAAAATAGATTACTAACATCTACTTTGTATTGCACATGGACATATCAATTAGGTGGGATAGAAATGCCTAAGCCATTGGCCGCAAGACGCCATGGTGCACGTCTCGCCATACACGGCCGCGACGGGTGTTAATGTAACGTCAAAACGCCTCCAGCACCTCGGCATGCCTCTTAGAAAAAACTCGCATCTAAATGGTCATGGCCTAACAACTTCGATTGAGTTGTTTGCATATGTGTCTATTAATTCCTTAACAACTTCTATTGAGTTATTTACATATGTATCTATTAATTCCTTAACTATAATGAAAATACCAGTGCTTCCAGCAAAAGAACGCAAGTAGAAGCATAGAAACATTTTTCATCTACATCAAAAAGAAGAATCCAAAAAACCTACCATTAATGAGGAGTTACAAAAAATCTACCGTTTCATTGATGTTCATACGTATGTTTTGGAAAACTAAGCCAACTTTGGCTAAATATTTATCTTTACCATAAAATGGAACACAAAGAAACGATTCACTTACTCTATTTAGAATTCGCCAAGTGCTTACAGCTTGAAGTAGCTCAAAAAGAACTGATGTTAGCAATATACAGGGCACAAGTGCCCCTCTATAAGCACTTGTAATGTATTTCTAGAAAGACCAACATTATCTGATTTGACCACACTCCAATATTCCTCCATAAAATTTGGATTGTTGTATTCGAAGCTCGTTTATATAGAATTAAAAACTGATAAAGCTTCTTTATCTGCACCAAAAAGTTCCATAAAGTCATTTCCTGAATTCAGAATGTCTTTATACTTTCCAGCTTGTTTGATCCTTTCCGCTTTCAAGACCTTCTTGGAGGTTCAATACATACTTGTATGCTTACTTGCTTAGTGCTAGTATGTCGAAATAAAACAAAATAAAATAAAATAAAATAAAGATGATTAGAAAAGCTCACCAGGATAAGATCAGCAACCTGCAATAACTCAACTTGACGGGTGATGTAAATAACTGTTTTAGATTGCAGAAATCCCGGTGAGCATTCCTGCCATATGAAGGAGGATTAGATTTTGAAGGAGGAAGACTTCTATCATACCCAAGATTGATATGCTACTTTTTAGTTAAGTCATTAGTTTATAACACAATTAATCCGTTTAGGAAGAAAAGAACGATAATAGCATTTCTCAATTTAAAGAGATAGCTTCCGGTATGAGCATCAAATGCACTGAACGGATCATCAAAGAGATAGATGTCTGCATCTAGATATAAAGCACGTGCAATCTTTAAAGCATATATCATATGTCAATGACTATTTCCTGTTTAATTTTAGTATTTTATATTAAAAATTAAAAATAGAGGGAATTAGAAATTTGGTCCTGTAGTTCATGAAAATTATGAATTAGAGTCCCTTTTAAACTTTAATCATTTTAAATATTATAGATTATTATATATTACATTTATAGTTTACTTGAAATTAAAATTTAATATTACATTTATAGTTTACTTGAAATTTAATACACCAAATACCAAATTTAATAAGAGGAAACAAGAATATATCTTTCATATAAATAAGTGATATATATGTGCAGAGGAGAGGAAGGAGTTGGTACTTACGGGGACATGGGAATCGCAGGCATTTCTCTTGGGATCGGTGGTTGAGAAGACGGTGTATACGAGGACAAAGGTGCCGACGATTTCAGCACCCAACCCCGTGCCTTTGCTGTAGCCATCGGCGAGATCGTTTGCACCACCACTGTAGTTATGATAGTAAGTCTTTTGGAAAGCCTTCACAGATGGCAACCAAGCATTGAGCCACAA
The DNA here is from genome assembly GCA_033807775.1 of Saussurea involucrata. Lineage (NCBI taxonomy): Eukaryota > Viridiplantae > Streptophyta > Magnoliopsida > Asterales > Asteraceae > Saussurea > Saussurea involucrata. The sequence goes on along the minus strand of CM066322.1, from coordinate 39,947,755 downwards.
TGTACATAACTGCCCTTGGGAGAGTCACCTTCCTGGCCAACAACAACCCAAATGTGACGGCAGGGTTAATGTGTCCTCGTGCAAATTTCAAATTCCATTATATATATATATATATCATTTTTAACTAGCTAAGTTAGTTAAATGATGAATGGTGATTTAGTAGTGAAAAAAGTTACCGGCCGTGCAAGAAACGAGGATGAAGCGATGCCAAGGCTTCCGACGCCACCGCATTGGACGGGGCATGTCTGGGACTTGTAGCCGATGTCAAAACAGTGATGTAAAGGAACAAGAGGGTTGCAACGGACTCAACAATTATGGCTCTGTAAAAGACCATTTGGTAAGTTCCTCGGCGTTAAAAAGGTCTGCCGATAGAGGGTCTTGGTAGTCTTTTGCGGTGTAATCATGGGCAACAACCTATCGATGATTACACTATGAAGCTCACAGATGGAAATATAATCTAGAAAATCAAAGAAAAACAGGGTTTAGGAATATCTGATTTTGTTTGTGAGTAAAACTCAATTGGCATGCTATGGTGTTGTTAATGCCTAATAGAATAGGCATGGAATAGATATAAAACAATCAGAGATAAATGTATAGCTGCTTATACATATACCTGTTTCACTTCATCCTAGTACGATAAACAAACTTCTCAATCCAAAACCTCCTGGACAAATACACGTTGTGGAGCCCATTCTTCCCAAGGCCACGCCAGATAAACTGAAATTTTGATCTGCACCAATATGGGCATCCAAGTATAAGAAAATATGAAGAGAAATAAAACCATTAAACTTTAGCCAAACCCACGATGGGCATAAGTGGATATGCTTTGGAAAAATTATCCACCAAAGACAAGATAGATTATTGTGAAAAAGGGAAGGCAATATACCTCGAGGAGAGAAAATTATGTTATGTAAAGAACCATTACACTTCAAAAGAAATTCCATATAGTCTAGTGTCCTACACACAACAAGATAAAAGTAGATACAAAAAACACATTTAATAAAGACAGATTTTACATATCATAAATTAGATTTTACATATCATAGAATAAATAAATAAACTTACAAAAGGTGTGAGAACCAAATAATGAGACGTGTCCGACCCTCCATATCTATTCTATCAAAAAGGGCACGGACTGGCCCAGCTACAACTGCAGGGAAGGCACCTGGAAGAGACTGCTGGAACAAATGTGATTAGTCATAATGCTCTCTCATTTCCAAAAGAACCCCAAAAAGAAAGGAAACGGGCAGAAAAATAAGGGATCTATTATACCTTACAAAGGTCTATTATGTAATATAAGGGCTTGAATGGCGGTTGAGGCAATAAAAGAAGCTGCCAAAAAAATGCCCATTGTTATTCAAGAACAATACAGATGAGGATGCATCAAAACAACATGGATGATAAGCTTTTACCAGAGAGAAACTCGTCTCGACCACAAGATATTCACTTATGAAAGGGACTGGTAGGCCAACCATGCCCAAGAAGAGCAACTCTTTAAAAGGTAAAGTGATCACCTTCGTGGATGTCTGTTTGCATTTCTGAGAACCTGTTGAGATAGTGAACAAGTATGACGGTAAGCAACCAAAAAGAAGTCATCAAAACAACTAAAGAGAAAGCAACACAATCTATTATGCTAAGCTTATCAAAATAGTAAAAATAAATTTATATCTCAAGTCATGAAGAAACTAAACCCAACATGCACTTTTTGCCCCTTCCCCAAAATATATTTGCAGGTTCATATCATATAATTCTAATTCTGCAACCTTACCAACAAAAGTTGTTATCTTTTCAGAAAAGAACTTCTATGAATATGTAAGCTTTGCAATTAGTAATAAATTCCATGTCACAAGGACTAGCCACAAAAAATTTCTTCTCACAAGAATTATTATAAATCTTCTTCACAAGAAAAACTAGTGATAAATACAGAATGAACTAATGGAAAATGGTCAAGGTGTGTTACCTCCCATAAATGATCTGCTCGACTTTTGGTGACTTTTGGTGACGTTTGGTGGAGAGAAGACCCATTTAACTACTCTGAGGGCAATATCCAGTCCATTTGCTGGGATTACACTTTCTTCAAGCCACATGATAACATCACGTGCCGTTTTTCTTCCTTTTACCATACTGTTATGTTTTGTTGAAAGTGTATCTTCAGTTTTATCATCATCTTCTGAACCATATCTGAATCAGAAACACCTTTTGGAGGAAGAAACTCCTCTAAAGCTAGGGTATCGTCAAGGCTCTGCATGAAAAGATAAGTCAAGGAAAAAAAACATTAGGCATTTTTTACCATTGGCAAAAAAAAACGGTAGAAACCATGCCTCTAAAGATTCTTAGATGATCCAATAAATGAAGAAAGCACATGTCTCCGAGAACGTGGGACGGAATCATAACTTTGAACCAAAATAACACATTGTATGCTTAGTGCGTGTATGTCGAAATAAAATAAAATAAAATAAAGATGATTAGAAAAGCTCACCAGGATAAGATCAGCAACCTGCAATAACTCAACTTGATGGGTGATGTAAATAACTGTTTTAGACTGCAGAAATCCCGGTGAACATTCCTGCCATATGAAGGAGGATTAGATTTTGAAGGAGGAAGACTTCTATCATACCGAAGATTGCTATGCTACTTTTTAGTTAATTCATTAGTTTATAACACAATTAATCCGTTTAGGAAGAAAAGAACGATAATAGAATTTCTCAATTTAAAGAGAGAGCTTCCGGTATGAGCATCAACTGCACTGAACGGATCATCAAAGAGATAGATGTCTGCATCTAGATATAAAGCACGTGCAATCTTTAAAGCATATATCATATGTCAATGACTATTTCCTGTTTAATTTTGGTATTTTATATTAAATATTAAAAATTCAGGGAATTAGATATTTGGTCCTGTAGTTCATAAAAATTATGAATTAGAGTCGCTTTTAAACTTTAATCATTTTAAATATTATAGATTATTATATATTACATTTATAGTTTACTTGAAATTAAAATTTAATATTACATTTATAGTTTACTTGAAATTTAATACACCAAATACCAAATTTAATAAGAGGAAACAAGAATATATCTTTCATATAAATAAGTGATATATATGTGCAGAGGAGAGGAAGGAGTTGGTACTTACGGGGACATGGGAATCGCAGGCATTTCTCTTGGGATCGGTGGTTGAGAAGACGGTGTATACGAGGACAAAGGTGCCGACGATTTCAGCACCCAACCCCGTGCCTTTGCTGTAGCCATCGGCGAGCTCGTTTGCACCACCACTGTAGTTATGATAGTAAGTCTTTTGGAAAGCCTTCACAGATGGGAACCAAGCATTGAGCCACAATGTACATAACTGCCCTTGGGAGAGTCACCTTCCTGGCCAACAACAACCCAAACGTGCGGCAGGGTTAATGTGTCCTCGTGCAAATTTCAAATTCCATCATATATATATATATATATATCATTTTTAACTAGCTAAGTTAGTTAAATGATGAATGGTGATTTAGTAGTGAAAAAAGTTACCGGCCGTGCAAGAAACGAGGATGAAGCGATGCCAAGGCTTCCGACGCCACCGCATTGGATGGGGCATGTCTGGGACTTGTAGCCGATGTCAAAAACGGTGGTGTAAAGAAACAAGAGGGTTGCAACGAACTCAACAATTATGGCTCTGTAAAAGACCATTTGGTAAGTTCCTCGTCGTTAAAAAGGTCTGCCTCGGCGAGCTCGTTTGCACCACCACTGTAGTTATGATAGTAAGTCTTTTGGAAAGCCTTCACAGATGGGAACCAAGCATTGAGCCACAATGTACATAACTGCCCTTGGGAGAGTCACCTTCCTGGCCAACAACAACCCAAACGTGCGGCAGGGTTAATGTGTCCTCGTGCAAATTTCAAATTCCATTATATATATATATATATCATTTTTAACTAGCTAAGTTAGTTAAATGATGAATGGTGATTTAGTAGTGAAAAAAGTTACCGGCCGTGCAAGAAACGAGGATGAAGCGATGCCAAGGCTTCCGACGCCACCGCATTGGATGGGGCATGTCTGGGACTTGTAGCCGATGTCAAAAACGGTGGTGTAAAGAAACAAGAGGGTTGCAACGAACTCAACAATTATGGCTCTGTAAAAGACCATTTGGTAAGTTCCTCGGCGTTAAAAAGGTCTGCCGATAGAGGGTCTTGGTAGTCTTTTGTGGTGTAATCATGGGCAACAACCTATCGATGATTACACTATGAAGCTCACAGATGGAAATATAATCTAGAAAATCAAAGAAAAACAGGGTTTAGGAATATCTGATATGCTACATTCCGATATTTAGAGACATCATCAATATACATTAGCCCAGTGGATGTATCTACAGGCTCAGATTAGTTGGCTTTCTCGTACAACAACTATCTATTACTCGCTCTGTCCCAAAATAAGTGCTCACATCTCTATTTTAGGGGCTGTTTGGTTCAGATTTGGGAATAAATGACAGGAATTTTCATTCCCTCCAGTATAATCTGTGATGATTATTGTGCAGGTGTAACATAGAGAGACTTAGGGCCGTTTACCCAACGCTTACCTGGTAAACGCGCTTACCGGTAATAGTCAACGCTTTCACTTAACTTACCAGGTAAGATTTTAGTTCATTAAAACGGCATTGTATGCAACTTTTTTATCCAGTAAGCACTTACCGGGTAAGAGTCGTCAGTCTCACTTACCAGGTAAGATTCTCAAAACTTGTCATGCCATCCGATAAGGTAAAGTGAGCCTGTAAGCACTTACCGAGTAAGCGTTTAGTAAACAGCCCTTAGACAAAAACCTTGCAGATTTAATGGGATTAAGCACATTAGATAACACTTTTTCAATACTCAATATATTTACATACATAATCACCTCTTTTGGACAAGTCATTATGCCATAGCTCATCAATCCACTTGAACCAAAAAGAACTTCATCAACCATTACTAGAAATAAACACACACACACACACACATACATACATACTGAAAAGAGGGAAAATACAACAGATAAACAAATTTCAGCAGATATGTGAACGGATCTGTTAAATTAGATCTTAATTTCTGCGATATCCCTCTGTTTTTCTCAACAATTTTATGTAGGTAACCAAACGAATTGATGTGTGCTTCCAATGTGATTCATAATTCATAAAAGCATATAATCAGCACTGAAGAGTAAATTATTGCTACTAACAGAAGAAAATCAGAGAAGATTAGCAATAAAAACCTTGTACGAACCATCAGGGTTTTTAGAGGGTTTGGTTCGAACTCATCCATTGCCAAGCAGCTCAAAAAATGAAACGAAACCTCTCCAATGGCCGTAAACAATGCAAACAGTCGTTTCTGTTCGTTCCGTCTGTTGAATTAGGGTTTGGATTTGATCAACGAAGAGCTTTTGGTTGAACTACTTTCCTCAATCAACAATTAGCTTCAGTTTACACCAAAAAATAAGTAAGCAGAAGTAACTAACAGCTACATTGGACACAAACAAAAGGTGATGTGAGGCAATACCCATATAAAACAAGCTGAAGCGCCCGTGGGTACAGACCGCACCCAGGACAGGGGCAGGTGGGGGGGGGGGGTATAAGCATTTGAAATCTTAAAGGGTAAAATCGTAAGACTCATTCACAATTCCAGCAAAAGAAGAGTATCTAATAGAAATGCTAGTAAGATACATTGAACCACCATCTAACCACCTCGAGCTTCTCTTCTCGTGGCATCATGGAGCAGCTCGATATCTACTCCCTCTGGTGGTAACTGCACATATCTCACTACCGATCCTCTGATGAAACAGTTCCTCACCAAAAGCTGCCATATCATCAAATTTTAGTAAATACTAAAGATCGATCAATCGAAACCGAAGCTAATCATGGCCCAATAGACACAATTCATTACTACAATTAAATACCAAAATTATATCTCAAATAAAACGCATGCCATTTATAACGAACAAACAAACCAGCTTCAAAATTATCAGATGTACCAAGAGACAAGAGTTGTTTGTTCTTGTTTTTTTTTATAAATTTGTACATGAAGATGAAGATAAGGGTAGCTTTTTCATTCCTAATATTGAAGTCGAAGATGCCGGATAAGGGTTTTTTGGTTATCAAACAAACTTACAAACACTTTATTTTCAAAACCATTTTCTAGGTTTAAGTCTAATTTTGAAGTGCTGAATCATTATCCATCGGATATGCATCACTGCAACCTATGACACCTCAAGTGGTCATAACATTCGAAATGGTATCTAATGACAGACTTGCCCAATAGCCTACAAATCAACTAAAAATCATGATGAAAAGTTATTAGTACTACTAAGGCAAGGACTTGAAGAAGAAAAAAACTCATTATTCACACTCGAGACCGTGGGAGAGATGTCACATGATCCCTCACCTGCTTGAACCAGGATCAGTTAGTTATTTGATAAATACTTTACAAGCAAGACATGGACATGGCTACCAAGTAGCAATCCAATAGCATGTTGCTAAAGAGTCTCCTAAATATTTCAAAGCAACTACGATGAATTGTTGGAAGGATTGCAAATGAAAATTAAAGAGCAAAAGACGCTATTAGTTGATATTTTTGGCCATAAGCATAGTAAATTTTTACTCTTTTACCATTCTCTAAATGCAGAAAAGAATTACACATGAATATTGAATAGTTTAAGAGAAGAAAGGTAGGCTTTGAAAAAAATTATCTTCTAATTTTAGCATGCTTGTTGGCATTACAGTAGGTTAGCACATGCACGAATGCACCTAGTAGAAAAGAGCTTACTGATCCTCACTTTTCCATGAAACAGTGAAAACTATAAGGGTGCGTTTACTATGCAGATGGGACTGGACGGGGCAAGAGTGAGGTTGGTGGGTAAAAGAATTCCAAAAGATTTTAGGGTTTTAATTTGACATGGCAACATGGGTAGATTAGTAATTTACCAATCTTGTCTCATCTCCCTTATTTTTGTAACACCTGTTTTGGTGGGACAAATTGAAGCATTGTTGTCCCATTCAGGTCTTGTCATGTCCTAGTCTAATGCCGTGTGCCCGCGTCAAACGTGAAAAAAGTATTTGTATTGTCATGTCCCGTGTATCAAACGCACATTAAGAAGCCAAACCCTTCCTAGAACCAAAAGCAGGCAATGCTCCACTAAAGCAAGAGCTTGTCAGATAAACCCTAACCCTATATTTAAATCTCACATAGAGGACGAAATCCGCTTCTGCCATTTCATGTTGTATGTGAATTACATCTTTCTGGCCACATAGAAGACAACCATCCATTCATCCTGGGCAAAGGATTACATTGTCATCTTTGAGTTCTAAATTAGAGCCTACTGTTCAAATGTAGATTTAATACCGATGTTACTGCACTATTAACTCCAGATTATTCAATTTCAAGTAATTCATATAAATTCTACCGTGAGTGCTGAACTTATCTCTAAATAATAAAACCAGTATCAAATTTGCATTCAAATAGTACAGGCGAATTCAACAGACCAAAACAACTATTTGTTCTATTGCACGTATCACGTATTTGCAGGGAAAGAGGAATTTCAAATTAAATTCGTAAATTCGACATATCCGAATCGCCTCTGCCCATTGAAATCAAAGCGAATTTCAGGTAATCTAAAACCCTAGCAAATAATCATCGAATGTTGGAAAACCATACCATGTGAGGGTACTTTTCTTGATCAACAACTCTGGTGTTCTCGAGTTTAATATGAGATACTGATCGACGGAATGAAGCGTTCCTCGAATCGCCAAATCGTTCTTCAATTCCACAGTAACTTCTCTTCCAACCAAATCCTTGAAGTACGAAAAGAACAACTGCAACAATCAAACCACAAGATAAATTCATCGTAAAATGCATACGAAATCCGCGTATAACTTTCGAAATCAGAAGATCGAACAGATCGATTCGTACCATTTTCTAGGGTTTTTCCGTTCGTTATGAAATGACGTCACAAGGAGTAAACAATATGCAACAACGGTCTGTGTGACGCGTATTGCGTCCCATATGGAGCAAGTCCCTGTGGTTTGTTGAATTTTTTTATTTTAGTCCTTATAGTTTTGAAATTACAATTTTCATCTCTATGATTTATAATTTATTATTACCTTGTTTGTTCTTATGATTTAAATTTAATTGTTTTTTTATCCCTATGGTTTACAATTTATTTATATTGTAGTTCTTCATATTTAAAAGTAGTGTTTTGACGAAAATAGAAATGAATTACTAACCATAAGGTCTAAAACCGAATTTTGAAACTAAAGAGACGAAATCTCTGTAATTTTTAACAAACCACAAGGACTAAAAACGTAACTTACTCATCCATTTATTTATAAATTTTAAAGAAAATGGGTAAAATAAGGAGGTTTTATTTTATTTTTAGATTTTTAGATTTCAATTAAACATAAAACGGGTCAAAATAATCAAAATGGTTCGGCCATGTGATTTTGTTAATATTTCAATTTCCATTCTTATAATTTAAATTTTTTAATTTTCATCCCTATGACTCGTAATTTGAAAGTTATTTTCATTTCTAGATTAATTCATAACTCTTTAAGTAAAAAAAAAAACTAAAACAGTAAAGAATTGTAAGCTAGGGACCGAAAAACAATACATTATAAAACATAAATATAAAAATATCAATAAGTTACAAGCCATAATGACGAAATCCATAGTTTCTAAACCATAGAGACTACACATTTTTTAACAAATCACAAGGATGAAAAATATAATTTACTCTGATATATATTATCATTTCAATTTATGTGATCATATTAAAAACATTAATTACTTATAAAATTCAAAAGAAATGGACAAGATATTGTTGATGACGAAGTCCGTCCTGTATGTTTAATTCTTAATTGGTGTTGAGCTGACTATAGTACAAAGTAATATCTATTTAGTTAATAGAGTAAATTACATTTTTAATCTCTATGGTTGGTTGAAATTTTCTATTTTCATCCTCATGGTTCTGAAACTGCAATTTTCATCCCTATGATTTATAACTTATCATCTTTTTCGTTCTTCTAATTTAAATTTTATTGTTATTTTCATCCCTATGGTTTACAATTCATTTCTATTTTAGTCCTTCATACTTAAAAGTAGTGTTTTGATCTCATGGACGAAAATATAAGTGAATTGCGAACTATAAGGATGAAAACCAAAATTTCAAAACTACAAGGACGAAATCCACAATTTTCAGCAAACCACGGGGATGAAAAACATAATTTACTCTAGTTAATAAGATCCATTCAAAGATTTAGTGAAAATAAATTTGAAAATAGGCAAAAATTTCAAATAAATAAATAATCAAAAAATATTGTTTAACGTTTATTAAAAGATTACGTGATTATGCATTTAATTCATGAACTCTGGTTGGATCAAGTTGTGAATAAAAAGTAATTTGTTGGACAACCTAAAAATGCAATAACCCGTCTATGTAGATACGAGATTGGTGACCCTTTTTTAATGAGATGTGATTAAAAACTGTGGGACAAGGGTAATTTTGGAAACAACTCTAACTTAATGCATTAAGATAGGATGGGATAACTTAACATGTTAAGTCAATCTCTTAGTATTAAGTTAAAATCAAACACCTTAACATAACTTATTCAATTAAGCTAACCACCCATTAAGCTTATTAAGTTGAAAACAAACACCCCCTTAGTCTATAATAAAAACGGGACAAAAGAAATCAGAAAAAGAAATCAAACAAAGAAAAAGAAAAGATCTCACCTTCAATTGGGCATCTGCGGAATGTGAAGCAGGCATTGGATTATTGGCCATCAAATCACCCCAATGTGTTTGGCCAACAGGCCCAGTTGGCGTCAACATTCTTACAGCACCAGTGTCTTAACAATTGTCAAAAAGAATGAAATTAATACAAGTGTTCTAAGACAAATTACATGGTTTATCATGTGGATTGCAAACCAAATACCTGAAGATTAAGATCAATGTAGGCAAGTATTATTGGTTGGGGTTCCATATCTATTGGAACCATAGAAAGATGACCTCTTATTGCTGTCCCACGAAGCTTCACAAGCTCGTGTAGGAATGTTTTCACCATGCATAAAGGCTTGTCATCTGCTCCGGCTCTATAAAGTAGTGGCATAAAAAGAAAAAAGAAAAAAGAAAAAACATTTGGTTAGCTGACATTTATGCCCCCCTACAATTAGTAACCAAGATATTTCATACATACCTCCTCCTGATTTCTTCCAATCCGAGTTCTTGCAGATATACATGGATGCTTTGGAGAATGCGATCAAGGTCAACCTCATATATGGTACTTTGAAGAACCTGAATTTCAACCAGCCACAAAAATTACACACTAATAACAAGTAGAGAAAATTACGTTTTTCGTCCCTATGGTTTGTTAAAAATTACGGATTTCATCTTGTGGTTTTGAAATTTCAATTTTCGTCCCTATGGTTTGCAATTCATTTCGATTTTCGTCTCTGCGGCTAATTACAACTTTTAATTATGGGGGACTAAAATGGAAATGAATTGTAACCCATAGGGACGAAGAAAGCAATCAAGTTTAAATCACAAGGACGAAAATAATAGTTGATTACAAACCATGGGGATGAAAATCGTAATTTCAAAATCACAGGGACGAATATATAAATTTTCAACAAACCACAGGGACGAAAATAATAGTTTAAATCGCTGACAATATCTACATTGCCTGCAAAATAAAGCCGAATTACAAGCATTAATGGGATGTTTGGCAGGTGTTGAATGGTTTCGGTCCCGGCGCCGGCCCAAATACGAAGGACCGGTTAAGCTTTATAAGGCCCGATTATGAGACCGATCCCGAGTCGGGCCCAAAGCCGTTCCACTTAATTTTTTTTATTTAATTAAAATTGATTTTTACTTATAATTTTTTTTGAAGAATGTGTTCAATCAAATACACTAACAAATACGTTTTATTTTAAATGGGTCAATCAAATACACAAAAAATACGCTTTTTTATAATTGGGTCAATCAAATACACTAACAAATACGTTTAATTAAAAATATACTTAAAAAAACATTCTGAAAAAATTAAATAAAAAATCGCGCCGGTACGGGCCAGCCCCATAACCGGTCTCCGGCCGGGCCTTGTTTTTGGATGAAATCGTAACCGGTTAAAGACCGGCGGGCCCAAACCGGTCCCAAACAGTCCCGGGCCAGCCCCATAACCGGTCTCTGGCCGGGCCTTGTTTTTGGATGAAAATCGTAACCGGTTAAGGACCGGCGGGCCCAAACCGGCGTGGAAGGAAACAAGAATGCAGTATTTAAAGAAAAAAGATGGCGGAATTTCAATGACCTGCTCTGATAAGTTTATCCGTACAACAAAATGTTTTTCCAAGAGCAAGGACTAAGCTCGTCTTTCCAACATCCGGACTTCCTTCCAATAAAACTAGAATGCACAAACAGATCGATAAAGTTAAAGTTAAGAACCGTTCAATAATTTTGTTTAAAGAAAGTGGTTAGTCTAAAAAGTACCAGGCTTTTTAAGCTGCATAGCCCATAGTACATGCAAGGAATTTCTTCGGGTGATTGGGGCAAGAAACTCAAATCCTTCAGCCTCTAAATGGTTATCATCTAGCACATAGAAAACAAAGTATGTTAATAGCGCAGAAGACCCCACTTATTTAAACCATTACTGTTCACTATTTATAATACCATTTTTTCTGGTTAAACTCTCAAGGCATTCAGAACGACTAAAATTGAGAAAACCAACCTGTGTGATTTCCTCGGATGCGCTTATCATACGATCCCTACTCTTCAAGGTTGTTACCACTGAATCAACGGCCATGGAAATACCACGCCGGTGATCCATTGCATTCACACCAGCTGCAACTGACTTGCACCCCTCTGAAAATACTGCCCCTGTGTGGACTGTAGCACAAGTAGTACCTGAGACAACAACGCCCCCGTTAAAACAACTGTTGCAAAAAGATTGTTATCTATTTCTAGAAAAAGACTCATTAATCTTACCATCAGCAGCCACATCATTTGTAGCATTAGCAACCTGTTTGACAAGGCTTGCACCAACATTCTTGCCTCGTCTTTAAACTCAATACTCTTTGCCACTGTTACACCGTCTTTCGTTAGTTTTGGTGCTCCATAACTTTGTTCAATCACCACGTTACGCCCCTAAAATTCACCAGATGGTATTTTAATTATCAGAGACTTTATGATATTCATATTAAGACCAGTGACCGGCTAGCTCGGCCCTTAAGTGACAATATAAAACACAAGCCACCAAAACCATAAACACCCATTTGGCCATTGACAGTGATTATAGATTACAAGTTAATATCGTAATATGTTTAACTTACATAGGCAGAAACTGGATGTAGAAACCAAACGCATTATACAGAATCTTTACATTGTCCTTATGGCCATGGCTGCACAATATAAAAGGAATGTACAAGTCATAAAGTGAGTACCACCATCTTTGTTACATTATATTAGTTTTAGGGGCTGTTTGGCAGTTGCTGAACGGATGAGGTCAGAACCATTAAGAGGGTTTAGAACCATTAAGAGGCATAATTTGTTTTGCCAAACAAGATTCACCTCTTAGCGATTCAGAGGTTGCCTCTAAATGGAAGTAGTAAGAGGTAAACAAACAACCCCATACTTCTCCAAGTCTACAGAACAAAAAAGCGGATTGACGAACCTGGAATTAGATCCCTGACTTCTAGCAGTACTGATATGGCCAGGGATGGCAACCACAAGTTGAAGACGGTTTCTTAAAAATCTTAATATTTCTTTACAAATTACTCTGTTACATCACAAGCTATCAACTTGCCTCTCCATGGTGGGCTGACTATAGCCTTCGGTATCAGGAGAATCACTTTTCCGAAGAACCGAGTATAACGGAAACCATAACTGCAATACAACCCAAGAGATCAAGTCATGACAAATCATGCAGAAGAACATCCGAGAAATTTGCAACAGTAAAACATAAGGACAAACAACCCAGACAACACAAAAAAGAGTCCCGGGCCAGCCCCATAACCGGTCTCCGGCCGGGCCTTGTTTTTGGATGAAAATCGTAACCGGTTAAGGACCGGCGGGCCCAAACCGGTCCCAAACAGTCCTGGGCCGGCCACATTTGGCCGTCTCTGTTAACGGCACAGTGAAGGATTTTGCTGCATCTCCTCTCACATAATGAAAAAGACCATTAATTAAGATGAACGAAGACCAGCCGAAAAACATTGAACAATACCTTTTAATTGCTCTATGAGAAACGACAAGCACCTTTCCCTCAACTCTTCAGCCTCCAGTTTTGAAATTCCAGTACCTAATTAAAAGAAAGGCAAGAACACCATGGATACGAGAAAAAGGAAGAGATATAATAACATTTAAAAGTGTTTCTGTAGAGAGGAATAACAAAAACAATAAATACAGAAAAGCATTAATTGCAAACATGTTAAAAAACTGTCCAAGTCTTACCTAAGCTCAACCCATCAAGCAAAACAAGGAAGGCACCATGCAATAATGAAACCTCTGAACATAAACTTCCCTCGGTCACATTGATAAAATCTACCCAGGACAATAGGTCTCTCACTGTAAGCATTCTTCCAGTTACTGTAACTGATTAAACCACTGCAAACAGCAAAAACTATATTCATTAACTAATTATAACCGATTAAAAAATATATATTCATCATATAATATATATTTTGCGTTCCATAATAGTGTAACAGAACTAATGTGGCATAATTTAAAGTATGGCATAATTTAAAGTAAATCATACCTCCCAGAAATTTATCATAATATCCACCACAAAAGAGATTTCAGGATTTAAGATTCTGCAAAATGGCATATGCATTAGTGACGTACAATCTACATGATATACTCATGAAATCTTTGACACATGGGATAGATAAATCACATACTTCTCTAATGCTATACAAGGTGTTCTCAAATTTTCATTTTTTTGCCGTTTCCCCCTGAAGCTGACCCTATGTGTGTGTGTGTGTATAGTTAATAATCACGAGGACTTACAAATCTCTGATTCTTTTGATTTGTGATGAAATGTGGAGATATGTAACCCCTGTCCAGCTTCATTCCCTCGACAACTTCTAGTTCATTATACAATGTCTTTCCATCCTACACCAGATCAATGCAAAAAGCAGAAATCTTTTTTGTCATACCACAGAAGAATGAACACTGAAAAGATTGTATCTTTTCTGATATAAGAACAACAAATTGACATTAAAAGCTCAGTGGCCCAATATGTACTAAATGCAGCTTACTTGAATTGTGATGACACCCTCTTTCCCCACTTTCTCCATAGCCTTGGCTATAAGCTAACCTATCTCACGTTCTCCATTTGCAGAAATCATACCAACCTGTTAATTATATTATATGTGATCAAAAAACATTTTTAGGTATTCAGCACGACTAATATTTAGAAAACCAACCTGTGTGATTTCCTCAGATGTGCTTATCATACGAGCCCTACTCTTCAAGGTTGTTACCACTGAATCAACGGCCATGAAAATACCACGCCAGAGATCCATTGCATTCACACCAAGCTGCAACTGACTTGCACCCCTCTGAAAATATTGCCCCTGTGAGGACTGTAGCACAAGTAGTACCTGAGACAACAACGCCCCCGTTAAAACAGCTGTTGCAGAAAGATTGATATCTATTTCAAGAAAAAGACTCGTTAATCTTACCATCATTAGCCACATCATTTGTAGCATTAGCAACTGTTTGACAACTCTTGCACCAACATTCTTGCCTTGTCATTAAATTCAATACTCTTTGCCACTGTTACACCGTCTTTCGATACTTTTGGTGCTCCATAACTTTGTGGAAATTACCACGTTACGCCCCTAAAATTCGTCACCAGATGGTATTTTAATTATCAGACTCTTTATGATATTCATATTAAAACCAGTGACCGGCTAGCTCGGCCCTTAACATACAAAACAGATAGAAGAGAAGAAAAAAGAGATGACGAAGCAATATCCGGCACTAGAGATGGCCAAAAATGGGTCCCGGTCCCAAAATAGTGATTTCGGTCCCGGCCCCGGCCCAAATACGAAGGACCGGTTAAGCTTTATAAGGCCCGATTATGAGACCGATCCCGAGTCGGGCCCAAAGCCCTCCCACTTAATTTTTTTTATTTAATTAAAATTGATTTTTACTTGTAAACAAATATTTTTTGAAGAATTGGTTCAATCAAATACACTAACAAATACGTTTTATTTTAAATGGGTCAATCAAATACCCAAAAAAATACGCTTTTTTATAATTGGGTCAATCAAATACACTAATAAATACGTTTAATTAAAAATATACTTAAAAATACATTCTGAAAAAATCAAATAAAAAATTGGGCCAGTAAGGGCCAGCCCCATAACCGGTCTCCGGCCGGGCCTTGTTTTTGGATGAAATTGTAACCGGTCAAAAGACCGGCGGGCCCAAACCGGCGTGGAAGAAAATAAGAATGCAGTATTTAAAGAAAAAAGATGGCGGAATTTCAATGACCTGCTCTAATAAGTTTATCCGTACAACAAAATGCTTTTCCAAGAGCAAGGACTAAGCTTGCCTTTCCAACATCCAGACTTCCTTCCTAAAACTAGAATGCACAAACAGATCGATAAAGTTAAAGTTAAGAACCGTCCAATAATATTGTTTAAAGAAAGTGGTTAGTCTAAAAAGTACCAGGCTTTTTAAGCTGCATAGCCCATAGTACACGCAAGGAATTTCTTCGGGTGATTGGGGCAAGAAACTCAAATCCTTCAGCCTCTAAATGGTTATCATCTAGCACATAGAAAACAAAGTATGTTAATAGCGCAGAAGACCCCACTTATTTAAACCATTACTGTTCACTATTTATAATACCATTTTTTCTGGTTAAACTCTCAAGGCATTCAGAACGACTAAATTTGAGAAAACCAACCTGTGTGATTTCCTCGGATGCGCTTATCATACGATCCCTACTCTTCAAGGTTGTTACCACTGAATCAACGGCCATGGAAATACCACGCCGGTGATCCATTGCATTCACACCAGCTGCAACTGACTTGCACCCCTCTGAAAATACTGCCCCTGTGTGGACTGTAGCACAAGTAGTACCTGAGACAACAACGCCCCCGTTAAAACAACTGTTGCAAAAAGATTGTTATCTATTTCTAGAAAAAGACTCATTAATCTTACCATCAGCAGCCACATCATTTGTAGCATTAGCAACCTGTTTGACAAGGCTTGCACCAACATTCTTGCCTCGTCTTTAAACTCAATACTCTTTGCCACTGTTACACCGTCTTTCGTTAGTTTTGGTGCTCCATAACTTTGTTCAATCACCACGTTACGCCCCTAAAATTCACCAGATGGTATTTTAATTATCAGAGACTTTATGATATTCATATTAAGACCAGTGACCGGCTAGCTCGGCCCTTAAGTGACAATATAAAACACAAGCCACCAAAACCATAAACACCCATTTGGCCATTGACAGTGATTATAGATTACAAGTTAATATCGTAATATGTTTAACTTACATAGGCAGAAACTGGATGTAGAAACCAAACGCATTATACAGAATCTTTACATTGTCCTTATGGCCATGGCTGCACAATATAAAAGGAATGTACAAGTCATAAAGTGAGTACCACCATCTTTGTTACATTATATTAGTTTTAGGGGCTGTTTGGCAGTTGCTGAACGGATGAGGTCAGAACCATTAAGAGGGTTTAGAACCATTAAGAGGCATAATTTGTTTTGCCAAACAAGATTCACCTCTTAGCGATTCAGAGGTTGCCTCTAAATGGAAGTAGTAAGAGGTAAACAAACAACCCCTTACTTCTCCAAGTCTACAGAACAAAAAAGCGGATTGACGAACCTGGAATTAGATCCCTGACTTCTAGCAGTACTGATATGGCCAGGGATGGCAACCACAAGTTGAAGACGGTTTCTTAAAAATCTTAATATTTCTTTACAAATTACTGTCTGTTACATCACAAGCTATCAACTTGCCTCTCCATGGTGGGCTGACTATAGCCTTCGGTATCAGGAGAATCACTTTTCCGAAGAACCGAGTATAACGGAAACCATAACTGCAATACAACCCAAGAGATCAAGTCATGACAAATCATGCAGAAGAACATCCGAGAAATTTGCAACAGTAAAACATAAGGACAAACAACCCAGACAACACAAAAAAGAGTCCCGGGCCGGTCCCGGGCCAGCCCCATAACCGGTCTCCAGCCGGGCCTTGTTTTTGGATGAAAATCGTAACCGGTTAAGGACCGGCGGGCCCAAACCGGTCCCAAACAGTCCTGGGCCGGCCACATTTGGCCGTCTCTGTTAACGGCACAATGAAGGATTTTGCTGCATCTCCTCTCACAAGAGATCAAGTCATGACAAATCATGCAGAAGAACATCCGAGAAATTTGCAACAGTAAAACATAAGGACAAACAACCCAGACAACACAAAAAAAGAGTACACTACGTTTTTCGTCCCTGTGGTTTGGTAAAAACTTCAGATCTTGTACCTATGGTTTCAAAATTTCGATTTTCTGGCCTGAAGCAAATTACTACTTTTAAGCATGAGGGACTAAACCGGTCCCAAACAATAACAACAATCAAAAACCTTAAAACATATGGGGTTTAAATAGTCATTTTCATCATCAAAATACTAATAGAACAAGAACGAGTATAGATTTACCGTGTTCCCAGAGCAAAGGTGAAAATCAAGGAAGGCGTTGGTTGAGAATGATAAACGCATACGTTGTCGGAAAAGAGCTGTTTTTTCCATTGGTGATTGGTGGCGGCAACAGGAAGCTTGAACAATGAGTCATCAGCAACTTTTCCGCCATTGGATCAAGATAAAAGTCCTGTTTGATATATATAGATCTTGAATTATTAAAGAATCATATGCGTAATGAATTAAATCACAAATCAGTACTTAATTTAATGCTCCCATCTTTTAATTCAGTTCTACTACTGAATGAAGTAAAAAAACATGATATTTGCATCAACTACAAACCAATTGCACCAAATCTAACAATTTCAACTCCATAATTTTCAGATTAAGAAAAGCCCAAGTTACAGGCGAGGAAAAACTTGCAAGATTCAGCCATTTTGAGCCAATTAATCACGGAAAGAAAGAAATCTAGATTGATACATCTGTAATCAATTACATTACCTAACGGCATCAGCAAGTTCTTCAACACTCTTGTAATATTGGCATCAGCAGACGCCCTTGTTTGCTGTTAATATCATTGTCAGCCGTTTTTTTCCGATGAGCCATTTTTTATAATACTGTTCACCTGCTTCTCGATGATACTATGATCACCCTCGTCTTCATTCATCACCATCTGATCACCAAAATTAGAGTGTTCTAGTTCTGGCAGATACTTTGTTGAATTTTGTTCTGTTATGACTGCTGCAATCTCACCAATATTGCTACCACCGTAACCTTCATCGGAATGTGGGGATTCAAGAAATTTCCATGGAACCTGATTGTTGATTGTTTTTCTCTTTTTTCTTCTTTTTTCTTCTTTTTTCTTTCTTTTTTCTTTTTTCTTTTTTTTCTTTTTTTCTTTTTTTCTTTTTTTCTTTTTTTCTTCTGTAGAAAAAGAGCAGACAGAACTGGTTAATATTAAGGTGGTGGTTTTCTTAAACGGTGTTGAAGTCTGGAGTCTTATTTCACTTCCAGCTTGTATCTGATTAAACCACTGCAAACAGCAAAAACTATAGTCATCAACTAATTATGAAAAATAAAATTAAAAAAGTTTCATCATGTAATGCATATTTTGTGTTCCAAAATAGTCTAATTGAACTAATCTGGCATAATTTAAAGTTAACCATACCTCCCAGAAATTTATCATAATATCCACCACAAAGATTTTTCACGATTCAAGAATCTGCAAAATGGCATATGCATTAGTGACTTACAATCAACATGATATACTCATGAAATCTTTGACACATGGGATAAATAAATCACATACTTCTCTAATGCTATACAAGGTGTTCTCAATTTTTCATTTTTTTGCCGTTCCCCCTGAACCTGACCCTATATGTGTGTGTGTATAGTTAAAAATAACGGGGACTTACACATTTCTGATTCTTTTGATTTGTGATGAAATGTGGAGATATGTAACCCCTGTCCAGCTTCATTCCCTCAACAACTTCTAGTTCATTACACAATGTCTTTCCATCCTAAACCAGATCAATGCAAAAACAAGCAATCTTTTGTCATACAACAGAAGAATGAACAGTGAAAAGATTGTATCTTTTCTGATATAAGAACAACAGATCACATTAAAAGCTCTGTGGCCCAATATGTACTAAATGCAGCTTACTTGAATTGTGATGACACCCTCTTTCCCCATTTTCTCCATAGCCTTGGCTATTAGCTCACCTATCTCATATTCTCCATTTGCTGAAATCGTACCCACCTGTTAATAATATTAGATTTGATCAAAAAACATTTTTAGGCATTCAGCACGACTAAAATTTAGAAAACCAACCTGTGTGATTTCGTCAGATGTGCTTATCATACGAGCCCTACTCTTCAAGGTTGTTACCACTGAATCAACGGCCATGGAAATACCACGCCGGAGATCCATTGCATTCACACCAGCTGCAACTGAGTTGCACCCCTCTGAAAATATTGCCCATGTGAGGACTGTAGCACAAGTTGTACCTGAGACAATAACGCCCCCGTTAAAACAACTGTTGCAAAAAGATTGTTATGTGTTTCTCTAAAAAGACTCATTAATCTTACCATCACTAGCCACATCATTTGTAGCATTAGCAACCTGTTTGACAATGCTTGCACCAACATTCTTGACTTTGTCTATAAATTCAGTACTCTTTGCCAATGTTTCGTTACTTTTGGTGCTCCATAACTTTGTTCAATCACCGCGTTACGCCCCTAAAACTTGTCACCAGATGGTATTTTAATCATCAGAGTCTTTATGATATTCATATTAAGACTAGTGACTAGCTAGCTCGGCCCTTAAGTGACAATATAAAACACAAGCCACCAAAACCATAAACACCTATTTGGCCATTGACAATGATCAAATTTTAGGTCACATAAAACTCAAATCAACAACTAGTTAACTATAATCAAAAGGCGTATTTCAAGATTTTTGAGAAAGTACCTTTGGACCCATGGTTACTCTAACGGCATCAGCAAGTTCTTCAACACCCTTATCCTTGATTGGGGTATGAGGGTCACGGACAATGCATTTGGCTTTTGCACCATATTCCAAAGTTGATATGGTCTTCTGCATTTCCTTGGGATCTGGGCTCGCACATAATATCATAAGAATCTTCGACTTGTCATCATCGAAGGAATCCTGTTAGATATAGCATATCATAGAATTAAGGCATATATATAGCATATGATCATGTCAATGGCTAACATCAAGAGAGGATTTTTACCTGCAAAAGCATGGTTAACTTGCTATCTCTGAATGGTAGATGAGAATCGCCATTAGCAATGGATTCTACGACCCTCTTCAATTCTATATTACCCTGATTAATCTTTCCGGTCTGCATGACAAGGGACAAAATTTTCAGTGAGATCTTTCATAAAAAGGGAATGTGAAGTTGATAATTACCTGCATTTTGGCTTCCAATCCAATTTGACCAGCTTGTTGTATGTTTTCAGAACCAGTGGCATTAGTTGTCCGCCCACAGTTGGGACATCTTTCTTGGCACTATCAATCTGAAAATAGAAGAAAAATAATGACAAAAAATCAATCACCATCATTAAAAAAATAAAATAAAATCGAAAGTTGAATTAAACAATAGAAATTGGTCAACTAAGTTTGAAGCCTACCATGATTCGGGTTGCGTTTACACAACCGGCATTGTCAATCATGACCCTGCAAAGAAATATGAAACCAACAAGTGAAATTTTGAACATAAGAAATAAGGGGGAAAAAGTCAATTGATAAGTCAAAATCGAATGAAACCGTTACTTTATTTTATTCAACATTGTTGAAAACAAAAGAATATTTGGCATTGTAAGATGCTCCAGATTTATTATAAATCAATTAAATTCTGTCTTTCAAGAAACCGTTATTTTTTTCATGTCAATGGATGATCATCCACACATCCAAAACACAAAAAGAAAAAGAAACGGCATTAGGGTTCGATTTAAGTGAATTAGATTCCGTAATAAAAAGCCATCTTCTTACCAGGCGAAGCAGTTGGAAAACTGAGTATCAAATATCTGAGCCTCCTGACCGTCAAAATCCCAAGTACTAGCATCCTATTATCATCATCACCCATGTTATCTTACCTGCACTCGAAATCACAAGGAAATTGTTAACTTGACAAAAGTAGATAAACGACTCATAGTTGGAAGAAAAAGAAAGAAAAAAAGCAATGCATTGAATAAACTGAAAAGTGGAAACATTACAGAAAAGCGTGAAACAGCCAGTGCCTAGCGAAAGAGAGTAGGGTGAGGGTTAGTGTGTTTTTCATTCTTGAAAAGTGGAGGGGAATTTGGGGAAAGTGGTGAAATCGGGGTTGCCCTTACACAACCAACCGGCATTGTCAATCATGACCCTGCAAGGAAATATGAAACCAAACACAAGAAATAAGGGGAAAAGTCAATCGATAAGTCAAAATCGAATGAAAATACACAATCTACATTGATTTGAAGAAGTAAATTGACAAATGTAAGGAACATTAACATCAAAATCGAAACCACAAACATCAATCTGGTTCTCCTAAGCCTACAAAATCGTGTTGAAAAAGAGCAGAAAAGTAGCGATAAACTGCAATTGCAACTGCTAACAGCATTTCAATTCACTCTGATAGCGTGGAATCGTGAACAACAATATAATTACCTGCAACGAAGAAGGAATCAAGCCTGAAGTGGAGTGTTTGGTTTCATCCAAAGCAGATTGAATGAAGTTTTTGTAGGAAAAGGCTGATCGATGATGAAGAGAAGAAAAAAAGAGATGACGAAGCGATATACGGCACTAGAGATGGCCAAAAATGGGTCCCGTGTCGGGCCCAAATCGGTCCCGGTCCCAAAATAGTGATTTCGTAACTGCTCCCGGCCCCAGCCCAAATACGAAGGACCGGTTAAGCTTTATAAGGCCTTATTATGAGAGCCGATCACTTGATTTTTTTTATTTTTTTAAAACTGAATTTTACATATAAAAAAATATTTTTTGAAGAATTGGGTCAATCAAATACACTAACAAATACGTTTTATTATAAATGGGTTATTCAAATACACTATAAAATACGCTTTTTTATAATTGGATCAATCAAATAAACTAACAAATACATTTATTTAAAAATATACTTAAAAGTACATTCTAAAAAAGTTAAAATACAACATCGGGCCGGTCCCGGGCCAGCCCCATAACCGGTCTCCGGCCGGGCCTTTTTTTGGATGAAAATCGTAACTAGTTAAGGACCGGCAGGCCCAAACCGGGCCCAAACAATAACAACAATCAAAAACCTTAAAACATATGGGGTTTAAATAGTCATTTTCATCATCAAAATACTAATAGAACAAGAACGAGTATAGATTTACCGTGTTCCCAGAGCAAAGGTGAAAATCGAGGAATGCGTTGGTTGAGAATGATAAACGCATACGTTGTCGGAAGAGCTGTTTTTTCCATTGGTGATTGGCGGCGGCAACAGGAAGCTTGAACAATGAGTCATCAGCAACTTTTCCGCCAATGGATCAAGATAAAAGTCCTGTTTGATATATATAGATCTTGAATTATTAAAGAATCATATGCGTAATGAATTAAATCACAAAGCAGTACTTAATTTAATGCTCCCATCTTTTAATTCAGTTCTACTACTGAATGCAGTAAAAAAACATGATATTTGCATCAACTACAAACCAATTTGCACCAAATCTAACAATTTCAACTCCATTATTTTCAGATTAAGAAAAGCCCAAGTTACAGGCGAGGAAAAACTTGCAAGATTCAGCCATTTTGAGCCAATTAATCACGGAAAGAAAGAAATCTAGATTGATACATCTGTAATCAATTACATTACCTAACGGCATCAGCAAGTTCTTCAACACTTGTAATATTGGCATCAGCAGACGCCCTTGTTTGCTGTTAATATCATTGTCAGCCGTTTTTTCCGATGAGCCATTTTTTATAATACTGTTCACCTGCTTCTCGATGATACTATGATCACCCTCGTCTTCATTCATCACCATCTGATCATCAAAATTAGAGTGTTCTAGCTCTTGCAGATACTTTGTTGAATTTTGTTCTGTTATGACTGCTGCAATCTCACCAATATTGCTACCACCGTAACCTTCATCGGAATGTGGGGATTCAAGAAATTCCCATGGAACTTGATTGTTGATTGTTTTTCTTTTTTTTCTTCTTTTTTTCTTTTTTTCTTTCTTTTTTCTTTTTTTTCTTTTTTTCTTTTTTTCTTTTTTTCTTTTTTTCTTTTTTTCTTTTTTTCTTTTTTTCTTTTTTCTTTTTTTCTTCTGTAGAAAAAGAGCAGACAGAACTGGTTAATATTAAGGTGGTGGTTTTCTTAAACGGTGTCGAAGTCTAAAGTCTTATTTCACTTCCAGCTTGTATCTGATTAAACCACTGCAAACAGCAAAAACTATAGTCATTAACTAATTATGAAAAATAAAATTAAAAAAGTTTCATCATGTAATGCATATTGTGTTCCATAATAGTCTAATTGAACTAATCTGGCATAATTTAAAGTAAATCATACCTCCTAGAAATTTATCATAATATCCACCACAATGATTTTTCACGATTCAAGATTCTGCAAAATGGCATATGCATTAGTGACTTACAATCAACATGATATACTCATGAAATCTTTGACACATGGGATAAATAAATCACATACTTCTCTAATGCTATACAAGGTGTTCTCAATTTTTCATTTTTTTGCCGTTCCCCCTGAACCTGACCCTATATGTGAGTGTGTATAGTTAAAAATAACGGGGACTTACACATTTCTGATTCTTTTGATTTGTGATGAAATGTGGAGATATGTAACCCCTGTCCAGCTTCATTCCCTCAACAACTTCTAGTTCATTACACAAATTGGTCTTTCCATCCTAAACCAGATCAATGCAAAAACCAGCAATCTTTTGTCATACAACAGAAGAATGAACAATGAAAAGATTGTATCTTTTCTGATATAAGAACAACAGATCACATTAAAAGCTTTGTGGCCCAATATGTACTAAATGTAGCTTACTTGAATTGTGATGACACCCTCTTTCCCCATTTTCTCCATAGCCTTGGCTATTAGCTCACCTATCTCATGTTCTCCATTTGCTGAAATCGTACCCACCTGTTAATAATATTAGATTTGATCAAAAAACATTTTTAGGCATTCAGCACGACTAAAATTTAGAAAACCAACCTGTGTGATTTCGTCAGATGTGCTTATCATACGGGCCCTACTCTTCAAGGTTGTTACCAATGAATCAACGGCCATGGAAATACCACGCCGGAGATCCATTGCATTCACACCAGCTGCAACTGAGTTGCACCCCTCTGAAAATATTGCCCATGTGAGACTGTAGCACAAGTTGTACCTGAGACAATAACGCCCCCGTTAAAACAACTGTTGCAAAAAGATTGTTATCTATTTCTATAAAAAGACTCATTAATCTTACCATCACTAGCCACATCATTTGTAGCATTAGCAACCTGTTTGACAATGCTTGCACCAACATTCTTGACTTTGTCTATAAATTCAGTACTCTTTGCCAATGTTTCGTTACTTTTGGTGCTCCATAACTTTGTTCAATCACCGCGTTACGCCCCTAAAACTTGTCACCAGATGGTATTTTAATCATCAGAGTCTTTATGATATTCATATTAAGACTAGTGACTAGCTAGCTCGGCCCTTAAGTGACAATATAAAACACAAGCCACCAAAACCATAAACACCTATTTGGCCATTGACAATGATCAAATTTTAGGTCACATAAAACTCAAATCAACAACTAGTTAACTATAATCAAAAGGCGTATTTCAAGATTTTTGAGAAAGTACCTTTGGACCCATGGTTACTCTAACGGCATCAGCAAGTTCTTCAACACCCTTATCCTTGATTGGGGTATGAGGGTCACGGACAATGCATTTGGCTTTTGCACCATATTCCAAAGTTGATATGGTCTTCTGCATTTCCTTGGGATCTGGGCTCGCACATAATATCATAAGAATCTTCGACTTGTCATCATCGAAGGAATCCTGTTAGATATAGCATATCATAGAATTAAGGCATATATATAGCATATGATCATGTCAATGGCTAACATCAAGAGAGGATTTTTACCTGCAAAAGCATGGTTAACTTGCTATCTCTGAATGGTAGATGAGAATCGCCATTAGCAATGGATTCTACGACCCTCTTCAATTCTATATTACCCTGATTAATCTTTCCGGTCTGCATGACAAGGGACAAAATTTTCAGTGAGATCTTTCATAAAAAGGGAATGTGAAGTTGATAATTACCTGCATTTTGGCTTCCAATCCAATTTGACCAGCTTGTTGTATGTTTTCAGAACCAGTGGCATTAGTTGTCCGCCCACAGTTGGGACATCTTTCTTGGCACTATCAATCTGAAAATAGAAGAAAAATAATGACAAAAAATCAATCACCATCATTAAAAAAATAAAATAAAATCGAAAGTTGAATTAAACAATAGAAATTGGTCAACTAAGTTTGAAGCCTACCATGATTCGGGTTGCGTTTACACAACCGGCATTGTCAATCATGACCCTGCAAAGAAATATGAAACCAACAAGTGAAATTTTGAACATAAGAAATAAGGGGGAAAAAGTCAATTGATAAGTCAAAATCGAATGAAACCGTTACTTTATTTTATTCAACATTGTTGAAAACAAAAGAATATTTGGCATTGTAAGATGCTCCAGATTTATTATAAATCAATTAAATTCTGTCTTTCAAGAAACCGTTATTTTTTTCATGTCAATGGATGATCATCCACACATCCAAAACACAAAAAGAAAAAGAAACGGCATTAGGGTTCGATTTAAGTGAATTAGATTCCGTAATAAAAAGCCATCTTCTTACCAGGCGAAGCAGTTGGAAAACTGAGTATCAAATATCTGAGCCTCCTGACCGTCAAAATCCCAAGTACTAGCATCCTATTATCATCATCACCCATGTTATCTTACCTGCACTCGAAATCACAAGGAAATTGTTAACTTGACAAAAGTAGATAAACGACTCATAGTTGGAAGAAAAAGAAAGAAAAAAAGCAATGCATTGAATAAACTGAAAAGTGGAAACATTACAGAAAAGCGTGAAACAGCCAGTGCCTAGCGAAAGAGAGTAGGGTGAGGGTTAGTGTGTTTTTCATTCTTGAAAAGTGGAGGGGAATTTGGGGAAAGTGGTGAAATCGGGGTTGCCCTTACACAACCAACCGGCATTGTCAATCATGACCCTGCAAGGAAATATGAAACCAAACACAAGAAATAAGGGGAAAAGTCAATCGATAAGTCAAAATCGAATGAAAATACACAATCTACATTGATTTGAAGAAGTAAATTGACAAATGTAAGGAACATTAACATCAAAATCGAAACCACAAACATCAATCTGGTTCTCCTAAGCCTACAAAATCGTGTTGAAAAAGAGCAGAAAAGTAGCGATAAACTGCAATTGCAACTGCTAACAGCATTTCAATTCACTCTGATAGCGTGGAATCGTGAACAACAATATAATTACCTGCAACGAAGAAGGAATCAAGCCTGAAGTGGAGTGTTTGGTTTCATCCAAAGCAGATTGAATGAAGTTTTTGTAGGAAAAGGCTGATCGATGATGAAGAGAAGAAAAAAAGAGATGACGAAGCGATATACGGCACTAGAGATGGCCAAAAATGGGTCCCGTGTCGGGCCCAAATCGGTCCCGGTCCCAAAATAGTGATTTCGTAACTGCTCCCGGCCCCAGCCCAAATACGAAGGACCGGTTAAGCTTTATAAGGCCTTATTATGAGAACCGATCACTTGATTTTTTTTATTTTTTTAAAACTGAATTTTACATATAAAAAAATATTTTTTGAAGAATTGGGTCAATCAAATACACTAACAAATACGTTTTATTATAAATGGGTTATTCAAATACACTATAAAATACGCTTTTTTATAATTGGATCAATCAAATACACTAACAAATACGTTTATTTTAAAATATACTTAAAAGTACATTCTAAAAATATTAAAATACAACATCGGGCCGGTCCCGGGCCAGCCCCATAACCGGTCTCCGGACGGGCCTTTTTTAGGATGAAAATCGTAACTAGTTAAGGACTGGCAGGCCCAAACCGGTCCCAAACAATAACAACAATCAAAAACCTTAAAACATATGGGGTTTAAATAGTCATTTTCATCATCAAAATACTAATAGAACAAGAACGAGTATAGATTTACCGTGTTCCCAGAGCAAAGGTGAAAATCGAGGAAGGCGTTGGTTGAGAATGATAAACGCATACGTTGTCGGAAGAGCTGTTTTTTCCATTGGTGATTGGCGGCGGCAACAGGAAGCTTGAACAATGAGTCATCAGCAACTTTTCCGCCAATGGATCAAGATAAAAGTCCTGTTTGATATATATAGATCTTGAATTATTAAAGAATCATATGCGTAATGAATTAAATCACAAATCAGTACTTAATTTAATGCTCCCATCTTTTAATTCAGTTCTACTACTGAATGCAGTAAAAAAAACATGATATTTGCATCAACTACAAACCAATTTGCACCAAATCTAACAATTTCAACTCCATTATTTTCAGATTAAGAAAAGCCCAAGTTACAGGCGAGGAAAAACTTGCAAGATTCAGCCATTTTGAGCCAATTAATCACGGAAAGAAAGAAATCTAGATTGATACATCTGTAATCAATTACATTACCTAACGGCATCAGCAAGTTCTTCAACACTTGTAATATTGGCATCAGCAGACGCCCTTGTTTGCTGTTAATATCATTGTCAGCCGTTTTTTCCGATGAGCCATTTTTTATAATACTGTTCACCTGCTTCTCGATGATACTATGATCACCCTCGTCTTCATTCATCACCATCTGATCATCAAAATTAGAGTGTTCTAGCTCTTGCAGATACTTTGTTGAATTTTGTTCTGTTATGACTGCTGCAATCTCACCAATATTGCTACCACCGTAACTTTCATCGGAATGTGGGGATTCAAGAAATTTCCATGGAACTTGATTGTTGTTTGTTTTTCTTTTTTTTCTTCTTTTTTCTTGTTTTCTTTCTTTTTTCTTTTTTCTTTTTTTTCTTTTTTTCTTTTTTTCTTTTTTTTCTTTTTTTCTTTTTTTTCTTTTTTTCTTCTGTAGAAAAAGAGCAGACAGAACTGGTTAATATTAAGGTGGTGGTTTTCTTAAAAGGTGTTGAAGTCTAAGTCTTATTTTACTTCCAGCTTGTTATCATCATCACCCATGTTATCTTACCTGCACTCGAAATCACCAAGAAATTGTTAACTTGACAAAAGTAGATAAACGACTCATAGTTGGAAGAAAAAGAAAGAAAAAAAGCAATGCATTGAATAAATTGAAAAGTGGAAACATTACAGAAAAGCGTGAAACAGCCAGTGCCTAGCGAAAGAGAGTAGGGTGAGGGTTAGTGTGTTTTTCATTCTTGAGAAGTGGAGGAGAATTTGGGGAAAGTGGTGAAATCGGGGTTGCCCTTACACAACCAACCGGCATTGTCAATCATGACCCTGCAAGGAAATATGAAACCAAACACAAGAAATAAGGGGAAAAGTCAATTGATAAGTCAAAATCGAATGAAAATACACAATCTACATTGATTTGAAGAAGTAAATTGACAAATGTAAGGAACATTAACATCAAAATCGAAACCACAAACATCAACCTGGTTCTCCTAAGCCTACAAAATCGTGTTGAAAAAGAGCAGAAAAGTAGCGATAAACTGCAATTGCGACTGCTAACAGCATTTCAATTCACTCTGATAGTGTGGAATCGTGAACAACAATATAATTACCTGCAACGAAGAAGGAATCAAGCCTGAAGTGGAGTGTTTGGTTTCATCCAAAGCAGATTGAATGAAGTTTTTGTAGGAAAAAGCTGATCGATGATGCTTTCACTGAACAGGAGCATCTCACGACAAGAATGGATGCGGTTTAATGGTTGTTGGAGGAAGTCGAAGACGATAAAGACTCCATCATGTTGAATGAATCTCCACCGAAAGTTTGGAGTTGAATGAACCTCTTTCGATTCTGGAACTTGCGACATTTAGGGTTTTGGAGATTGGAATGAAATTAATACTCAGTACGTACGGTTTCCTTTTTAATGTCTCGAATCTCTCCGATATATTTGCAACTAAAGAATCAATTACAATGAAATTTAACAAGATACGCAACAACGGTACTGACAGAATAAATCCTTTCCTAATTGTAATTTCATTCATCTAGCGTAAACTACAATTTTGGTCCCTGTGGTTTGCATGATTTTCTTTAATGGTTCAATAATTACAATTATAATCCCTATTATCAAATTTGATTTTAAAAAAAAAAACAACGTATAAAATATATATATATATATATATATATATATCAAAATGGATGTCAAGTAATAGTGATCGCTTTTTTACGTAATTTTATCGCTTAATTTTTTGTTCTATCTTACGATTTTTGATTTAAAAAATGGTGTATCATATATTTACATTTTTAAACAATGATTATAAACCAAGTCCAGTAAGTCCAAAAAAGGCCTATCACCCCTTTTTCAAGCCATGTCTATTTGGTTCAAGCATGAAAAAATTGACTAAAAAGTTGAAGATGTTCATTCAAAATTGCTAGTTGGGTCCAATTGCTAATTTTGTAAGTGGGTTTGTTTAGAATGCTTTTTGGGTAGCTTAAATACACATCTATTTACTAATTTGACCTCACACACATCAACATAAATACTTGGGACTCGTTTGGTTTGATTGAATGTTTTTTAGTGGTTTGGATTTCGAGAAGGATTGAAATTATAAGTATTTGGAATTTATCATGTGTTCGGTTTATAAGATTTGGAATGAAAGTGCATTTCATTCTTATATGTTATAACAACAAATTATAAAAAAGGTGTCATGTTTGTGGGATTCCAATGAAATCCTAAGGTTTCAAATTCAAACAGTCCTTCAAACCAAACATCAAATTGAATTCCAAATCCCTCCAAATTCTATATGAAGAGTGTGCTTTTTTATATGAAGAGTTGCCGTTGGGAGAGATTTCCGGCAAGACAACATGGGAAAACACGATGAGCTGTTGTTGGAAGGGATTTTCAACTGCTTCCATGAAATCATGGCGCGGCACTGGCATTCGCTGGGATGGACGACTCTTCTTACCGGGTGGATACGACATCACTCCTTGCTCAATGGCGAATAGAAAGCTTGGCGGCTTTTACGTATTGGAAATCTAATCAATTTAAGATCGGAAAATGGAACTAGTAAGTTTATTCAAATAAAATATTTGAATTGTCTTGATTTCCAAATAAAATATCGAGATTGCAAAACGGGTCTCTGTTTTTAGTAACTAGTGACGTGAACGTATTAATAATTTTTTATGTTCTATTACACCTAAAGCTTTTGATTATACTGCAAAATAAGATAACAAATATAAAAATTACGTATACGATGAAGAAGCGTATTACTTCGTGGGCTATACTTTTATATTCATTGATGAAAGGCCCTTTTGGGTTTTGGACGTCTGTTTAAAATTCTACATTTAACATGCTAAATAATGTAATGAGTTGGTTTTGTTTTATGGATCTTGATTTTCGAATTTTTGTTTGCAACCAAACATATTGCTATGTTTTATAAACCCTTCTAGGATGGCCGGCCATGGTCTTCTTGGTTCCTTAAAAAGATTGTCCAACTGATCCTCTGTTTTTAGCAAGTATTTCTGAATTCTTGATTTTTCTAGCATTTTATCAAATTGATTTACATTTGAAATGGATTATGGATGCTACGATCTAGATAAAGATGTACGAAAAAATCGAAGTCTAAAACCCAACCCAAAAAAGTCAGAACAGGTCTAGATCAGGCCTCAAAGCCCGATCATACAACTTTATTGGGCAGAGCTGACACGAAAAAGTCCGGTACAGCCCTTTTTCAAGCACTGCCTATTTGGTTCAAACATTGAAAAATTGACTAAGGTTATGTTTGGCAAACTAGCTTATAAGCTAGCTTATGACTTATAAGCTAGCTAGTAGCTGATAAGCTAGCTAATGGAAAAAGTCACGTTTGACAAAAAGTAGTGTATAAACATTTAAATGACCAAAAAGGACATATTAAAAAAATAGTTAATAAATAATAATTAATATTAATGAGGGTATTTTTGGAAGAAAAAAATCAAAAGCAAAATAAGCTCATGAAACGCTACTCTCACTAGCGTTTTGAAAAGCTAGCTTATGGTCATCCAAACATGTACATAGCTTATAAATTAGCTTATAAGCTAGTTTTTTTTTGCCAAACAATGCCTAAAAAGTTGAAGATGTTCATTCAGGATTGCTAGTTTTGTTCATTTCCTAATTTTGTAAGCGGGTTTGTTTAGAATACTTTTTGGGTAGCTTAAATACACATCTATTTACTAGTTCCACCTCACACACATCAACATAAATACTTAGGACCCGTTTCGTTTGGTTTGATTGAATGTTTTTGAGTGACCTGAATTTTGAGAAAGATTGAAATTATAAGTATTTAGTAACATTTGGAATGAAACTGAATTTCATTCTTATAATGTTTTTGGGAATGTGTTTGATTGAATGTTTTTGGGAATGTGTTTTAAATATCTTAAATTTAAATATTATTAATTAATTTGAATTGTCTAATCCATACATATAATAAATAAATAACTAGCATGACACGTGTCGTTTTCTGGTGAGCCGACTTCAGTATTTTCTTGCCTAAACATGTATTTGGACGCAGTTTACATTATAAGTTCAATTAGCACACCCACATTCACTCCTCCTTAAATCTCTCCTTAATTCAATTTTTTTAATTTATACGTTACATTTACTACCCTTGTAATTAGGTATGTAGTTTACTTTTAATCCCTTACTTTTTTATTTTTCATTTTAGACTCTTATCATATAAACAAAAATAATGTATATGAACTAAAATGCATTAAAAAACATTTCTATTTTTTTACAAATTATACTATTGTAATCGATTCGTCAATACCTTCGAAATGAGTCAAATATTGAATATTTTTGGATTTAACTATATTATTAAATATCATAAATATATACGAATTAATGTGTCATGATTAGTATGAGATTTGTTGAAATTAGTATGAGATTTGATACAAATAATCACTATCACAAGAGATTTAATTACTTGGAAAAAAAAGATATCACTTATCAACTGACTTTTGGATTATGAGTTCGACTCTTTAAAAAAAATATAAACATGCAATTATTTAAGTATAGTATATTTAATTATTTATACTTTCTTAATCATGATTATATTATTTCCTCTAATTTTTTTGACCAGTTAACCATATTGATCTTTAATTTTATACATATGATATGCGATTTAAAAGCGTATAAATATGAACATGAAACAAAATTATTTTTTCGAATTCTCGGCTTTATTGAGATACTTCGCGCCGCATCACGCGCAGGTACTTATCTAGTTTTGATTATAAGTATGAAGACATATAAATATAGAAATAACATAACTAACATAATAACACGAATAAATAATATCTATTTGACTCTGCCTCTTCAACCGACTCAATAACATAGACTTACCCATTTTCAACTTCCCAAATATTCAACTCATAAGGAATCATTACAAATTTTAGGGCTCGAACAATGTGATATCTCACACCGGGTAAATCCTTAACCCTCTCCCCCTCCCCTCTTATTAAGACTACAAAATGTTATTGTGAATTATGGTCAATACCGGGTATATAAGCAGCGATTTCAAATTCAGAGGTTAATCGTACTCTAGCAACTATCTTTCCTTAATTTTTCAGAGATTATGGCCATTTATTAACTTATTAAAATTTATATTATTTTGGTCTTATTTGATTAACAAGAATTTTAGTAAATAATAGCTCTCAAAATGTTACGAAAATGGCAATCGTTTAAAAAACTACGATCACTTTAAAGAAATTTACAAGTTTTATAGGAGTTGGTAATGATTTTGAATCTTTGGTAACTAAAAAATACATATTTTGCGGGGGAAAAAAACTAAAAATGAGCTCAATTATTTTTATGAATTAAAAATTACAAAAAAAAATGACGTGGGTTTTTATAAATTAAAAAATATAGATTTCACAAAACATTTAAAATAAATCATGTGGGTTTTCTTAATAAATAAATGATGACACATCAATAAAAACCTGATCCATAATTATTGCTAGGTTGATATTGGGTTAGGTCCAAACTAACCCGCTAAACATTTTAGTGACTTCTCTAAAATTATTTGTATCTTTTTAATACGTATAAGTTACCAAAAACAACTCGGCAATAAACAAACAATGAAACTCATAAGAACACATTATTTAAAGATTAGATGTAATACCTAAATATTTGATGAACTCGTATATTATGTTGAATGATTGATCGTATTTCAAAAAAAAAACTAAGCAAAAAACACATAGAAACAAACCCTAATGATGATCAAAAGGAGGTAGCCCCATTTGACCAAGTTGAATGGCTTATGAAAGCAACAAATATGAGAAAAGAAATATGAGGTGGCAGCTACTTCTCCATCGGGTTTGAGTTTGTTTTAAAAGCTAATTGGAAGGGATCTTGTGTGAGGATTTCCTATTTATGTCATTTATAAACCTCTCTCTAACCCAATCTCTTGAAAGTCAAGGGCCGTCTACAAAATGCTTATCCGGGTAAGTACTTATCAAGTCACATTAGTTTACCAGATGAGTATAGCAAGGATAAGAATCTTACCCAGTAAGAGTGGAAGCATAGACCGAGAGCAAGCTGAGACTTGATGAAAGCGGGGAGGTAAAGCTCAAGGAAAAGAAGAAGCGGCTGATAAAACAAGTCTTGGATGCTATCACCTACAAAAGAGAGTACCGAAACGCGTTGAGAAGATTCGACATTGATACAAAGGGGGAGATTGTTAGTGCTCTATTTAGCACCTTGTACCAAGTAGAGGGTCTAAAGTGGAACTTCATATTTGCAAAGTATAAATTGTTTTTCCCTTGTAATATTTCAGTGTGTCATTCCAATCTACACACACAAGTACACAGTATTTGCACTTTCCTCTCTACATCATTTGTATACTTGAAGATCATATTGTGAATATACGAATGGCATCTTGAGCATATTGTTTGATTGAATGTTTGTTCTGGGATCATAAACCCTATTTCAAATGGAGTAAAACCCTAATCCGTAGATTTTAGTCGGAATCATGTAGGTCCGTGGTGTCAGAAAAACTAGGTTTTTATTTATAGGTTTTGTGGGATGGGGTCGGTCGTAATTGAACCAAACGAAACTAAATCTTTGCAATAAATTTAAATATTTTAAAATAAATTCTTAAAACGCCTAATAAATCATAATCTATATAGTCTAAACAAACGAAAACAAACAATAATAATATATATGTATATATACATGACGGTTTGACGTAGGAAGACCCTTTTATATACCCTACTTAGTGTTGGGGGAATTCGAGAAAGAGATGAGGAAGAGGTGATAGTAAGAACTTGGATAAAACGCAGAGATCGCGTGAGATATTGCTTTTCGTAAGAGATATTTCGACCCTATATGCCTGGGTATCACGAAATTCTCTAGGGGATAATCTCTTTGTTTCGGCGTATCGATCAAGGCAATGGTCGATTCATACTTATACACCTTTAGAGAGTTGTAACCGACCTATATTGATATTGGTAATAATATCCCACTTAATGGGATTGATTGTGGAATTAATGACGGGAGTTACAAATGAGAAAAGCCTTCCAGACTCCGGCGCTACTTTCGTGCTAGTTCAACTAGAGCCAAAAGGAGCGCGGGCAACATTCCAGAGCTTGGCGCTACTTTCGTGCTAGTTCAACCAGCGCCACAACTAGCCCCGACACCTAGCTCATGAAACCACTTTGTAACTTGTCGATTTTAAACCGTCCAACAATCCCGGGTTCTAGTTAGCTTACACGAGTGTGCACTCCACACCTCCTAACTCATGTTATAGCTTAGCTAACAACCCCATTATTACCTTTGTGAATCCAACTACACAAAATGACCGATGATTTCACTAAAATCACCAACATTCCTCCCCCATTTTAGTGCAATCCTTGATTCACAAATAAAATTACAATACAGGTAAACAAACTCATGAATAAATGAAAATATCTAAAAGATTGAATTTCCATCTTAGTACATTACACATTTCAAATACTCGAGAATCCGGGTGTCCTATGGATTGAACCCGTCAACCCATTTGAGTACCAGAAAATAACATACACATGAATTAAAAGACTCTCTAACGTATAAACTTGACACTATACAGGCCATGTGTCCTTATCTATTCGTGAGTGCATCAAAGCCAAGTCCAAGCTTCTTGAAGCGGCCACACTTCCCACTCATATAGGTAGTTCTTTTCCTCATGCACCTGCACATGCATTTTACAAAAGAACAATTACCTCCTTCACTTGCAGTACCGAGCACAAACTTTGGGATGACCGTCTTGTGCTCCAATCTCTTAGAGTGAGCTTCCCCATTGAACTCAACTTCTAACGTTGTATTAGAAGGGAATTGGGTATCTCACCGTTAGAGATTTAGATGGACTTTAATCCCATCCCTATCACCGACTTGTGAACCAAATCCCTAGCTAATCCCTTCGTCAAGTGGTCCGCTAGATTTTGTTGCGACCGAACAAATTCAACCGAAATCACCCCATTCGTGATTAGCTCACGGATCATGCTATGTCTAACACCTAAGTGTCTAGACTTGCCATTATACACTTGGCTATAAGCTTTAGCCAAGGTAGCCTCACTATCGCAACGAATATAAATGGGTGATATTGGTTTCGGCCATAATGGAATTTCATGGACCAAATTCCTTAGCCATTCCGCCTCTTTACCGGCAGCGGCTAATGCCACAAATTCCGACTCCATAGTCGAACTCGTGATGCAAGTTTGCTTCTTGGAAGCCCATGAGATGGAACCTCCCCCAAGCAAGCACACCCGACCACTCGTAGAAGAGTGATCTTCCAAATTGGTGATCCAACTTGCATCCGAGTATCCCTCCAATATTGAAGGAAACCCGACATATGACAATACAAGTTTACAAGCCTTATGCTCCATCCCGGGCATAACAAAACCTTCTGGCTGTTTCATGTAAACTTCCTCCTCTAAATCACCATTCAAGAATGCCGTTTTGACATCCATTTGGTGAATCACTAAATTGTGAATAGCACCTGAAGCTATCAACAATCTAATCGTGGAGATCATTGCAACCGGGGCATAAGTAACAAAAAAATCTATGCCTTCCCGTTGCCTAAAGCCTTGGATCACTAATTGAGCTTTGAACTTGTCGATTGATCCATCCGCTTTCATCTTCCTTTTGAAGATCCACTTGCAACCCAAAGGTTTGCAATCCGGTGACAAGTCCGTTAATACCCAAGTATTATTTCCCATGATGGAGTCCATTTCATCATGTATTGCTTCTTTCCAGAAAGCAATATCTTGAGACTTCATAGCCTCATCAAATGATTTTGGATCCTCCTCAACACTATAACAGTAAAGGAATTGTCATCCAACCTCATCTCTTGATCCCTCTACCAAGTATACTTGGAAATTGGGACCAAAGGATTTTTCAATCCTTCCTCTTTTGCTCCTTCGAAGCATCGGAGATTTGGTTGGAACAATTGCTTGTTCTTCAACCTCACTAGTTTCACTAGTACTTGGAACTATGTCCTTTGGCCTAGACATTGAAGAGAATCAAGTCTCATCAAAATTACATCTCCCGATTCTATAACGGTGTGAATCGCTATAGAATCATTAGGTTCAATAACATAGAACCTATAAGCTTTGGAATGCACGGCATATCCAACAAAGATGCATCACCCAAAGTCTTCCTTTTGGGTTCGGATAATCGAACAACCGCTCGACAGCCCCAAACTTGAATAAAACTCAAGTTAGGCCTTTGAACCAAAGTTCATACGGGGTAATCTTGTTCCTTTAATTGGGAACTCGATTCAACAAGAAACAAGCCGTTAACATGGCTTCACCCCAAAATTCATCAAGCAATTCATTTTCAACATAAACAGAATTTTTAAACAAAAACTCACTTGCAATATAAGCAGAATTTTAAATAAAATTCATATGCAATATAAACAGAATTTTAGACAAAATTCACATGCAACATAAACATAATTTCAAACAAAATTCATTTGCGATATAAACATAATTTTAAACAAAAAATTCATATGCAACATAAACAGGATTTTAAGCAAAATTCATTAGCAACATAGACAGAATTTTAAACAAAAATTCACATGCAACATACACAGAATTTCAAACAAACTTCATATGCAACATAAACAGAATTTAGACAAAATTCATTTTCAACATAAACAAAATTTTTAAACACAAAATTCATTTGCAATATAAGCAGAATTTAAACAAAATTCATTTGCACCATAAACAGAATTTTAAACAAAATTCACATGCAACATAAATAGAATTTGAAGCACAAAATTCATTTGCAACAAAACAGAATTTTAAACACAAAATTCATTTGCAACAAAACATAATTTTCAAACAAAATTCGTTTACAATATAAACAGAATTTTAAACACAAAACTCATTTGCAACATAAAGCAATTTATAAAGCAATGTTAGTCCCAGATGGCTATAACAAGTATTGTAGAAGGGGGGGGGGGGGGGTTTGAATACAATACTCAAAATTTTCACAATTTTAATTCTATTATTGAAAATCTTTCAACAAGAATTACACATAGAAAACTTAAGACTGTTGCGGAAAAGAACAGATAAACTATTCTAACAATCTTACACAAAGTATACTAACAAAACAACTAAGAACATTTAGAACAAAGCTGTAAAGTTTTTCAAGCAATATGGAGATTTTTGTAGTGAGAGAAATCTTCCAGTTTGCGTAGAATATCTTAGAGCACACAGTAATCTTCAAGTCTCTCAAGATGTAAGTGATATTATGCATGGAGAGGTCTTCCTCTTTATATAGTGCCAAGAGTATGTGTAGCATAGGACACTTGTCACTTTGTCATTTGAAGGATAGATTTAGCTCTCAAAAGTTGATGTGTCATTTTCACCTTTTCCTTAGTATCAGGAAGAGTGCCCATGCTAGAAGAGACTTTATATGGTAATGGATAAAAGGACAAATTGTCACTTTTATCTGACAATAGGATATTGTCCCATAATAAAAGATCTTCTCATTTTGTCTTCAAGGAGTTGTAAAGCCCGTATCCCGGTATGTATTTGCGTATTATTAATATTTTTTTAAGCTATTATTTAACGTGGTTTCCGTTAACGGGATTAGACGATTTGGACCTAATTGTTAAATATGTCAACTATTTTGTTGGTTTGCGAGAAGAGTTTAGTTGAGGGGCCAAAAGTGGAAAGGGGGCCAAACTTGTGCATGGGATCAGCCAAGAGACACCCCTTCCCCTTCCCCTTCGGTTTCATGTTAGTAACCCCCAAGAACCTTTGGCCATCTCCCCTCCCCCTTCTTGTTGTTTTCGGCCGAGAAAGGAAAAGAGAGAGAGAGGAATCGGAAGAGAGAGGGAGGAAGAGAAAAACCGAGAGAGAAAGAGAGCAAGGGTCGAGAGGAGGAAGGAGGCGATTGCCGACGTGAGGGAACCAGCGTCGGGAGTGGTCGGAAAGGAGGAGGAAGAGGGATTCCGTTAAGGTAAGTGTCCCGTTCGTTTTATTTGATGTTTTTCCTCGTCGGAGAATGTAAACCGCCACCACCACCGCCGTAGCCACGGCTGCCGGCGGTGGGGCCGCCGCTGCACGCCGCCGTGATGGCGGCAGAGAGTGCGTGCGCTTGCGGGTGTGTGGGTGTGTGCGGGTGTGGGGTTGCGGGTGATGTTGGGAGGTTTCGCCGGAGGTTATCGACCGCAACCACCGTCGTCGCCGCCAACCACCACCACCGCCGGAGGCGGCAGTGGGTGGTGCATGGTGTGGTTCAGCCCATGTCAACCCTAAAACAGTAAGTCATGTTGCTTTGCGGGTCTGTTTGGATTAAGACGTCTCATTGGGTTCAAGTTCAAAAGGTTATCATTTTATGTAAATTGTACAGTTTCTGCCCTGTTTTGTAAAAGTTATAACTTTTGCTAGGAATGTCGGATTGGGATGGAGCTGGTGCCAAAAGTTCCCATTCTGAGTCTAGTAACTTTTATATGTTTTGTGGAAAAACCAGTTCGGGCCATAGCTAGTGTCAAATTGCCATTTTATACGGACAGGTCCTGTTTTAGCTGCTCTGAGAGGTGTTTTTGTAAAATTCACATAGAGTGCTAGGAATATCGTTAGGACGCGTGCGATACGTCCCTGGAACCGTAAGACATTGAACTTCCTGAATGTGGAATTAGATTTTTGGTTTGATCAGTTTAGCAGGGGTAAAATGGGTCCCGAACAGACCTGCGTTTTTAGTATAAAAGCTGGAATTTTTAGTTTCGTTAAACTAGTAAAAGTGTCGTGAGTTGGGACCTTCCGTTGACGTTTTTAGTGCGTAATTAGGTGGGAAAATGTGAGGAAGGTTGACGTGCTGGTGTTTCGGCTCGGGAGCGCGTCGCTTTGCTTTGAGGTGAGTTCTCTCACCGCGTAGTTAGGAATTTCATGCATATCGTTATTTTGTGCTACGTGTTATTACGTGGTTACGTGAATTAGTTGGGATGTGATATCTAGTTGTGATCTGTTGAATGTGTATGTGAATTATGTATGCTTGTGTACACCTCAGTGGGACTGGGGGGCTCGGTGGGACCGAGGGCTCGGTGGGACTGAGCTTGTATCAATGTCTTTACTCGGTGGGACCGAGGGCTCGGTGGGACTGAGCTTGTATCGATATATTTTTGGTGTGCTCGGTGGGACCGAGGTTCGTATTTATACGCTAATTGTTATGTGGATTTATATCCGTGGTGATGGTGATGTTGCCTACTGGCGAGTAGGGGCGATATACGTGGGGTTGCTACCTGCGTGTGTGATAGGATTCACTAAGCGTTTAGCTTACCCTTTTCCCAATATGTTGCGATTTCAGGTGCGAGCGGCAGTCGGGCTTGACGGTACACACACTAGGCGCGGGGTGTCAAGAATTGTTTAAGTTTCACTTTCAAACCTTTGGATTTTATTTTATGAAATTTCCGCTGCATAAACTTTATTGACTGTTCGAGTTAACGACGTTAACTTCATTTGAGTTACGAATTATTAAATTGTGATTGTTTTATAATGAAATGCATGTTTTTAAAATTTTAAATTCCTTGTAATTTTTGGGACGTTACAACTTGGTATTAGAGCACAACTTGAGTGAATCAAACACATCTCGGTGTGTTTGGTCTCAAGTTGCGGCTATGAAGTTTTTTTAAACTCTCTTAATAAAATCTTTGAAAATAAATGAACGGAGAAAGCCCGTTTGGGAAACGGTGATCGTGGGCGCAGTGTGTACAGTCAGCCGACGCCAATTGGGAAGGTACAACACTTAGTGTATTTATTGCTTTCTAGGCATAGGGTATGCATGCTAGATTGCCGAGGTTGTTTACACTATACTGTACGATGACTGCTTGCTAGTAGGAATCAATGCTAGTTATAGTAGGTTGTCAAGTGAAGGCCCTATAGGTTGCATGCAGTAAGAATCATATAGCCTTAGAATATTTGATTTAGTTCTATTGCGCAGCTCTTGTTTGAGTCCAACCGTTCTAGGATAGAATCTTGTATTCGAATGTCTATTTGATTCACGCTGCGTGCGACTGGGTATTCGCGAGGTTTCTCAGCCTCTTGCGCCCGAAGAGATTCCTCTATGCGCAAGTGACTACCGAGTTGCACAAGAGACAACTCTTCCTTCTTGTGTTTCAACATGTGTTTAAAGTCTTTCCAAGATGGAGGCAATTTATCAATAATACTCGATACGGAGATGGATTCGTCCATCTTCATATTATGTTGAGCATATTGGCCTAGAATGCGAAGGAGCTCATTGTATTGCTCCATCACCGGCCTTGAGTCTACCATTTTGTAATTATTAAAATTACTCACCAGGAACTTCTTACTAGAAGCATCCTCCGCCATGTATTTGGACTCAAGAGAGTCCCATAGCTCTTTGGCAGATTCCACGTTTTGATAGATGTCAAAGAGGGAGTGACACATACCGTTCAAGATGTGGCCACGACAGATGTAGTCGTCATTCTCCCACTTGCCACGACGCCGGGTAACCTCCAACGTCTCATTCTCCATCAGCTCCGGTATCGGGGTGCTTATCACATACACCACCTTCAACGTTGTCAATAAGAAGTGCATCTTCTTCTGCCATCTACGGAAATCCACGCCTTCAAACTTCTCAAGTTTTGTGAACTTGGAAGTCATGTATCTCACGGACTGATCATTCACCATCTCTCTCGTGATAAGAAAATATCTCTTACAATTGTTGGGGGAATTCGAGAAAGAGATGATAGTAAGAACTTGGATAAAACGCAGAGATCGCGTGAGAGCTCGCTTTCCGTAAGAGATATTTCGACCCTATATGCCTGGGTATCACGAAATTCTCTAGGGGATAATATATTTGTTTCGGTGTATCGATCAAGGCAATGATCGATTCATACTTATACACCTTTAGAGAGTTGTAACCGACCTATATTGATACTGGTAATAATATCCCACTTAATGGGATTGATTGCGGAATTAATGACGGGAGTTACAAATGAGAAAAGCCTTCCAGACTCCGGCGCTAATTTCGTGCTAGTTCAACTAGCGCCAAAAGGAGCGCGGGCAACATTCCAGAGCTTGGCACTACTTTCGTGCTAGTTCAACTAGCGCCAAAAGGAGCGCGGGCAACATTCCAGAGCTTGGCGCTACTTTCGTTCTAGTTCAACTAGCGCCACAACTAGCCTCGACACCCAGCTCATGAAACCACTTTGTAACTTGTCGATTTTAACCGTCCAACAATCCCGGGTTCTAGTTAGCTTACACGAGTGTGCACTCCACACCTCCTAACTCATGTTATAGCTTAGATAACAACCCCATTATTACCTTTGTGAATCCAACTACACAAAATGACCGATGATTTCACTAAAATCACCAACACTTAGGGGGTGTTTATGATTGTGTATGTAAATTGTTTGGTAATTTATTACGGTGTGCTATCGATAACATAAATTTTTTAGGGTTTTGATAAGGAAAAAATGCTTATATCGGGTTGGGTATCGCCAATAAAAAGGTTTTGATATGTTACTCTCTTCAAACTTGTTAGTTTATTCCAGTGTGGTATCGTCATAAGTTACCCTCTTCTAACTTATTTACTTATTTGTTTAACACCACAAACCATTTA
Organism: Saussurea involucrata; assembly: GCA_033807775.1. Lineage (NCBI taxonomy): Eukaryota > Viridiplantae > Streptophyta > Magnoliopsida > Asterales > Asteraceae > Saussurea > Saussurea involucrata. Next base: position 39,905,278 of record CM066322.1, on the reverse strand, counting down.
TCATCTTATAATGTTTTTTATAAACTAAAAGTGTAGTGACTTGTAGAAACTTCCATTATGGATAGTTCTTATAAGAACTAAAATCCTTTTTAGTTCATAACTAATAACATCTCCAATGTAAGTTTTTTACAAGCAAAAAAACATGGTGGCTTATAAAATTATCATTATGGAGAGTTCTTATAAGAATCAAACTCCTTTAGGTTCTCAAATAATAACTTTGATTCTTACCTTGATGTTTGGTGTGAAATGACGTATTATTAGTTTTTCTTTCTCTTTTTCTTTGTTTAAATTAATTAAAATACCCAAAGTCAAACCAACTGTTACCAAAATACCCTAAAAATTTTCAATTTTGCAAAAATACCCAAAATACCCGCGATGGGGTCCCGCGATCGCGGGATACGCTGACGTGGCACGTATTTTGGGCACAAATGCCCCGCGAAGCCCCTAAACTTTGGCCGCGGTGCACTTTTGGTCATTGCCCGCGATCGCAGCCCGCGATGGGCCAAAATTTACAGTTTTGGTCCCTGAAATTTTCAACTTTTGGTCCCTGAAAATTTACACTTTCAGCCCCTATACTTAGACGAATCTTGATGCTTTTACTGTTTTTTTCCACAATTATTGCAATTTAAAGACCGATTTGTGGTTGAAGTTCAATTGCATGTTTCAATCAATGTTAAATCAATGTTTTTGGAATATCAGTTTGTGGATGAAATGAGAGATTGGTTTTCTGATATGTTGGTTGTTTCATTCATAAATAGACGTAAAATTCAAGCCATAATTCTCACACAACGATTTCATTGTTGCAATATTTCTTTCTGCAATATTTTGTGTTTGAGATACTACTGAAAAAATGAGTTCATCTGTTGCAAAAGCTAAGCTATATTTCTGTTTTGATGGTGAATGGGTGCAAGATAACAATGAGTGGAATTTTGCTTATAAATCTAAGCATGGTGTAAAAGTGTCAGTAAACTATACTTATCAGAAGTTTGTTGCATACGCCATGCAAAAATGTGGAATCAACTCTTCTGATATTTGCAAGTTAGTGTTGAAAAATGGCGATGGGTCATTTGTGGATTTATCCAACGATGGGGATATCTCTACTTTTCTGCACCTTGCAGTCGATTCAGAAAGACCCCCATTACTCTTTGTGTATCCCGGCGTATCCGACGGTGACGACGACGGTGACGACGACGAAGACCTCCAAATAGAGCAGCCTGATTTTCAACAACAACAACCACCACCACCACCACCATCACCACAACCATACGAATGGCGTACTGCTGGAGTTGCTGATGATGAAACCCACATTTTCATAACGGGTAATTCTGAAATAGACAGATCAGACACCGATAATGATGATCACGAAGAATATACCCCTAGTAGAAAATCATGTAGTCAGATAAATGACTTTTTTGATATGCCCCCTATTCTTCCAGACTCCCATACCCAGACACAAAGCTACGAACCTACACCTTATATTCGTAGCGAAAGTTTAACAGCAGGTCAGATATTCGATTCGAAGGATCTCTTAGCAAGTCAGATCGGACTCAAGTTCTTGGAAGAGGGTTTCCAAAGTCGCGTGCGGGCATCTGACAAAATCAAATACGTAGTTGAATGTGCTAGAGAAAAGTGTGAGTGGAGGTTGTACGCGATTCACACGGGTCCCAAAGGAGGGACGATAATGATTAGAAAGTTGCACGACGTACACACTTGTACGAGGACGCAACTTAATCCCCACCACAAACAAGCCGGCAAAAAGACTTTGGGTGCGATGCTGAAAAACAAATTTCTTGATGTTAGCAGGTCATTGCGTCCAAAGGACATCGTCCACGACGTTCACTGGCAGTTCGGCGTCACGATTGATTACCACCAAGCGTGGCGTGCGCGCTGCCATGCACTGTTTATGGTGAGAGGCACGTTCGAGTAGTCGTATGAACGACTCCCGACATATTTATATAATTTGCAGATGCAAAACCCTGGTACTGTCACGCAGCTATGGACCGATTCACGTGGACGGTTTGAGATGTGCTTCGTGGCCCTTGGACCTGCGGTACGTATTTTAACACGTCATATGTTTACACATTATAAACTATAACATTTACACATTATAAACTATAACATTTTAACCTATGTTTTTGCAGATCCGTACATTTCTGGAAAATCTACGTCGTGTCCTGATAATAGACGCAGCCCATTTAAAGGGCCGTTACTTGGGTATGATGTTCCTGGCGGTTGCCATGGACGGGGATAACTCCATCGTTCCAGTAGCTTTCGGCGTAGGCAAGTCCGAAACCGGGGACGAGTGGACTTGGTTTCTGTCCATGTTGAGACAAGCTATCGGAGACCCGCAAGGGTTGGTGTTTATGTCTGACAGGGCTCCTTCCATAAGCACCGCAATCTCTGCCATGTACCCAAACGCCCCTCACGCCATATGCTGTCGACATTTGGAGATGAACGCCAAATCCAAGGACAAACGTATTACCACCTACAAGGATGTCTATTGGGCGGCATGCAGAGCATATACGGATCGGGAGTTTAACAAGTACATGAATATGCTACGATACAGTGTCAAGGAAGCAGCCAAAGTCTTTGACGATGCTGGACCGGAGAGGTGGTCCGCGACCCATTTTCCTGGACAACGGTATGACATTCTGACCTCGAATAGTGCAGAGTCTGTGAATGCACTCTCCCGTTTTGCGCGTAGATGTCCGATTGTTAATCTTATGGACTACTTTCGGGCCTTTCAACAAGAGTGGTACCAAATTCGACGCCTAAAAGGAGCTAAGATACAAAATGCACTCGCACCAACGGTGGAGAATATCGTTCAGTACAGGGCGCGTCGTGCGGCGACATGGCCGGTAAGAGCAATCGGGTATGGGAAGTACGAGGTGCATGATGACTATATTCACGCGATTGTGAATATGGAAGACCACCTTTGTTCGTGTCGCGAATGGGATAAATCTGGGTTACCGTGCGGCCATGCCATCGCTGCAGCAACATATATGGGTCGTACAGATTGCAGCGACTTGGCTGTACCTTTCTTCACGTCCGAATATTACCGGAAAACATACGTGGAGGTAATAAACCCAGCTGGACCCCCTGCAGCATGGGTGTATCCACCCGACCCGCTTCCACCATGCTATCCACCTTTAATGGATAAGAACAGGGCCGGGAGACCGAGAAAGAACGACCGACGTCCATCACGTGGTGAAAGTTCGATACAACGAAGATGTACTCGGTGCCAATGCGTAGGACACACTCGTGGAGAGTGTCCAAATCCCGCCCCTTCAACCGTGCCAAGGAGACATTCTGTCAGTCACACCCCGGGCCCGTCACAGCTTGAACCATATGGAACAAACCCATATGATACTGTTGATCTAAACACTGATTTGTAAATGATATATATACACACATACATATGCTTCTAAATGAACATTGATAACACAGCTAGTTTGTAAATGATATATATATATATATATTCGTATTATATATTTACACACATAAAGAAAATAGGAGACCTTCAATTTTTCTTAGTATTTTCTTGACCTTGTTCTTGCATCCATGGCAGTGAATGTTAACTCTGAGTACACATGTCTGTTTATATATTCATATTAGATACGTTTTAATTTTAACAAATTACACCATTATAGTTAATTATTTAATTTATGGTACATCTCATATTTTTTTTTCAATTTTGTTTTACACTCCTATCGCATTAACATAATAATCATATATTAACTAATTCATTAAATCGTTTTAAATTATTATTATTTGAATGTGTTTATAGATATCGTGAATGGCAATAGGAGAAGGTAGAATTGTTTATAAATGGGGTTTTGACAAGTTGGTATCACTGGACTCATTTAAGAATTGTGAAAATGGGTATTTGGCGAATGATGATTCATGTGTGTTTAAAACACTTCAGCTCCAAACACACATGAATCATCATTCGTCAAATACCCATTTTCACAATTCTTAAATGAGTCCAGTGATACCAACTTGTCAAAACCCCATTTCATATTATATATATACACACACATACATATGCTTCTAAATGAACATTGATAACACAGCTAGTTTGTATTCCATCCAACAAGCTCTTCATCTTCAATCTTTCTGACCCTTCTTCAACGGCTTCTGCTTTTGCAACCACGTATGGCCATTGTGTACCACAACCCGCACACACTTTAGCAAATGAGTTGAGGGTTGTCATATATTCTACAAGAGGAGTAGGCCCACGAATGAGGTAACCTCTGACTTGACCTTGCATGATGTATCCAACCTAACCGTGGTTCAGCGGCTTAAAAACTACTTTTCAGAGAAATTAACAACAACAAAAAATACAAAACAACAACACAGTAAAAAAAATACAAATAACAACACAGTAAAAAAATACAAAACAAAAAAAAATATAACCACCACCTACTTAAAAATTGATTTAGTTTCATCAATCTAAGCTTGCTTCTCGTTTACCTTCGCTTGAATAATTGTGAAGTCCTGCAGAATATGGTGAATTGCTTCTTGTTCTCGACGAACACGAGCCTCCCGAGCTTTTATATCCCCTTTCATCCTTTTGATCTCCCTGTCTTCCTCTTCGATCTTTCTCAAATGGACTGCCTTCCTGTCCATCATTTTTTTCCACTCTTCTGTTAGTTCATCTATCTCCTTTTCCTTTTTTGCTATGGCGACCTCGATTTGAGGTGACATTTTTTCAGGAGTAGACTTAGGGTTTGATGACGATGCCATTTGTGGATGAAATGAGAGAAGAGAGAAAGCAATTCAAAGAAAGAAAGCAAGAGAGAAATCAAGAAAGAAAGCAAGAACAAGTGTGAATTGTGAATTGCATATTACTGATATTTATGGATGAAATCTCAAACATGCAAATGAATTTCAACCACAAATCGGTCTTCAAAGTACAATAATTGTGGAAAAAAACAGTAAAAGCATGCAAGATTCGTCTAAGTACAGGGACCAAAAGTGTAAATTTCCAGGGACCAAAAGTGAAAATTTTGGTCCATCGCGGGCAGGGACCAAAAGTGCACCGCGGCCAAAGTTGAGGGGCTTCGCGAGGCATTTGGGGCCAAAATACGTGCCACGTCAGCCCTAGCCCGCGATCGCGGGATCCATCGCGGGTATTTTGGGTATTTTTGCAAAATGAATTTTTTTTTGGGTATTTTGGTAACAGTTGGTCAAACTTTGGGTTTTTGAATTAATTTCCCTTTATTTTATTTCAATAATGAAAAAAATATAATTAAATTAATATCAATATATTCATTTTACCTTTTATTTTTTTTGAGTTATTACGATTTTGATATTTTTATAATAATAAATATTTGTATTTTTGAAATTGTTGATTTTGATATTATTATCTATGATTGTTGACGTTATAATCACTATCTAACATGTCAACTTAAAATCAAATTCTTAAATCTTATTTTTAAATGCATGATATATCTACTAGAAGTCTACTCGCGCAATGCAGCGCAATAAATCTTGATTTTAATGTTCTAATTTACTTTAATGTGTGATTTTGAGAAAATTGTCATGTTTTTTTTAATAAATTTGTTTAAAGAATGACTTTTTTAAGGAGTTCGTGATTTGAGGATTTGAAAGTAGTGAGAGATAAAGATTAATTAATAAGGAGTCCACGTGAACCGGAGGGATTAATTAGTTAAATGAGGTTTTAATTAGTTCCATAACCTTTTAAAGTTTAAAATTAAATCAATAACCTTATAAAATGTATTATTCCTAAAATACCCTTAATGAATCACCTTCCCTAATCCCTAATCTCCAGCCCCCTCCCATTCACTTTGTCGATCGACAGTAGGCAGCCTCTTCTCCATATCCATCTTCACGTTGCCTTCTTCCAAAGTATACCATCTGCCTCCCTTCTTCCTTCTTCTTCAGACCCATTGCCCCCTTCTTTGTCGGACGGTTTCTTCCCCAGATCGATCTCCTCCTTTTTTTCTTCGTCGGACGGTGCTGGTGGTCGGAACCAAACAGCCTCCTCCTTTTACTTCGCCAGACGGTGGTGTTGGTCGGAGTAGCAGGACGGTCGGCCATGAAAGCTTTTATGTTAGTCCCAGATGGCTATAACAAGTCCGGCGATCTGTTGGCTCTGATACCACTTGTTAGTCCCAGATGGCTATAACAAGTATTGTAGAAGGGGGGGTTGAATACAATACTCAAAATTTTCACAATTTTAATTCTTTTTATTGAAAATCTTTCAACAAGAATTACACATAGAAAACTTAAGACTGTTGCGGAAAAGAACAGATAAACTATTTTAACAATCTTACACAAAATATACAACAAAATAACTAAGAACACTTAGAACAAAGCTATAAAGTTTTTCAAGCAAACTGGAAATTCTTGCACTTAGAGAATTCTTCCAGTTTGCGTAGAATATCAAGAGCTCACAGTAATCTTCAAGGTCTCTCAAGATGTGTATCTTTCTGTATGGAGAGCTCTTCCTTTTATAGTGACAAGGAGTGTGCAAGCATTGAATGCTTGGGACACTTGTCATCTTCACACTTGCTGAGGATGTTGACTTCTGGAAAGTTGTGAAGTCCTTGTCACCTTTTACAAGGTACAGTCAGAAGAGCTCATGCATGAGAAAAGAGCTTTGCATGGAAATGGATAATAAGACAGAAGGTCACTTTATCCATGTAGAAAATATCTTCTCAATTTGTCTTCTTATGTCTCTCATTTTTGTCTTCTTTTGCTTCTCAAAATCTCTTTCAACAAATGCACCACCGAAGAAAGGTTGTAAGATTTCTTCCAAGACAAAATGAATTTACTTCTCATTTTGTCTTATTATGTCTCTCACTTTTGTCTCCTTTTGCTTCTCAGATTTTCTTTCAAGAAAAGCACCACCGATGGAAACTTGGGATATGTGACACATCTTTGGAGAAAACATCTTTGAAGCTTCTTTGAGGTCCCACCGAAATGTCATTTGGGATATGTGACACATCTTTGAGATATGTGACATCATCTTTGAGATATATGGCATCATATTTGGGAAAAGCTTCTTTGAGACTTGGCCGAAATAGAGAGAAGTTTCGGTGGAGATACCACCGAAATTGTGAGAACAATTTCGGTGAACAATGACTTGTATGTTTGAGAAAAGATCTTTCACTTCCACAATGAGAGAATCTTTAATCTTGACTTTGGTTAATCTTTGACTTCACCAAACATTTGATATCTTGTACAAGCCATTACAAAGAACCATGCATCCAAAATTTCTCTAAGTATAAAATGTTTTTCAAAGTATAAAAGGAGATCATGAGGTCATCTTCAAATCTTGATGACCCAACAATCTCCCCCTATAACCAGATCGCCGGACGGTGGTGGTGGTCGGAACCAGGTCGCCGGACGGTGGTGGTAGTCGGAGCACAACGACGGTGGTGGTCGGAGCATGTAACAGAGATGGTGAAGTGTTAGGGTAATATGGTCATTTGCTTTTAAAAGAATAAGATAAGGTCATTTTGCAAAATCAAGGTATGGAGAAGGTCATATAACTAAATCACCCTGAACCGGAGGCTTTTCAACCCTGGTTATGACATCAACTAGAATTGCATCATCATCAACCTAGACCACATCTGTATCCTGTTCATCTGCCCCCTCTGCCCTTTCTCCTTGAACCGATTCACCAACATTCTCAGCAACTGTACCACTTGACTCTCCAACCCTGGCTCTCTTCTCCCCCTCGTATTGATCAGAATCATCCTGATCATCATGTCTTCGTCTTAGATCTGGACCATATGAGTACCAATTGATGTACACTTTTCCATCTTGAATTTCTTCAAGATATCAAACACGTACTTCGATTGATTGATGAAGATACCTGTCGAGAATTGTTTGACTTGTAATCCGAGAAAAAAATTAATCTCTCCCATCATACTCATTTCAAACCTGGTCATCATAATGTTAGAAAACCATGTACACAGTGTAGGGTTAGTCGAACCAAAAATAATATCATCAACGTAAATATGTACTAAAAGAATTTCACCTTCCTCATGCAAAGTAAAAAGAGTTGTGTCAATTGTACCTTTTTCAAAGTCGGCTCCTAGTAGAAAGGTAGATAAGACTTCGTACCAGGCACGTGGGGCTTGTTTGAGACCATAAAGAGCTTTGTCAATGATGTACACATAGTCTGGTTTATCTTTGTCCACAAAGCCTTCTGGTTGAGACACGTACACTTTCTCCTTCAGAACACCGTTCAAGAATGCAGTATTCACGTCCATTTGATAGACAGTGAAGTTCTTGTTGGCGGCAAAAGATAGGAACATCCGAATTGCCTTTAAGCGAGCAACCGGTGCGTACGTCTCGTCGTAGTCTATACCCTCCTGTTGCCTATACCCTTTTGCTACTAGTCTAGCTTTGTTTCTCACAATTATGCCGTCTTCATCTTTCTTGTTTTTTTCAGGACCCACTTAGTACCAATGACTGTTTTACCTTTGGGTCTCGAAACTAATCTCCACACCTTCAGAGCTTCAAATTGATTCAGCTCTTCTTGCATCGCAATTAACCCATCTGGATCTTCTAAGGCTTGTTGAACTGATGATGGCTCAACTTGACTTAGAAAGATCGCGTATAGAACTTCATTTGCGGTTGCAGATCTGGTCTTTACTGGTTCAGACACCTCACCAATCACCTGATCTATTGGGTGACTGCGTGACTTGAAAAATCATCGACGACAACCAACACATATCTTTTGGCACTTATACTCTGGGTCTTCATTGGTCCACAGAGATCGATATGAAGAATCTCCAAGAATGGGAGCCATCGACTCGTTCCCCATGCGAAGCATTGATCCGTCTTCAACCGGTTCCAAAGAAGTGAACCAACGACGATCTTTGCACACATGACTTGTAGCACCCGAGTCGATCCACCAAGCAACATCATCATCCTGCACATAAAATAATTCGGATATCAGTGACACATAATCCAAATTTGAATTAAAACCAAAGTCAAGAAACTGACCTTGCCGTGGGTTTTGATCCTTGGATCCTTGCCCACTTCCACTCGTGCTTGCTCCACCCTTATTCTTGACAACCCGACAATCCCGCTTGAGATGGCCGGTCATCCCATAGGTCCAACAGGTTAAAGTAACCTTTTTATTGGGCCCTTTCTTGGCTTCGTTGAACTTCCGTTTTCCTTTGAATTTGTTAATCTTTCCCTCTTCCACCATGTTCACCGAAGGTGCAGAAACCTCCTTTACTTTAGGTTTCTCAGCCTCTTGCGCCCGAAGAGATTCCTCTATGCGCAAGTGACTACCGAGTTGCATAAGAGACAACTCTTCCTTCTTGTGTTTCAACATGTGTTTAAAGTCTTTCCAAGAGGGAGGCAATTTATCAATTATGCTCGATACGGAGATGGATTCGTCCATCTTCATATTGTGTTGAGCATATTGGCCAAGAATGCGAAGGAGCTCATTGTATTGCTCCATCACCGGCCTTGAGTCCACCATTTTGTAATTATTAAAATTAGTCACCAGGAACTTCTTACTAGAAGCATCCTCCGCCATGTATTTGGACTCAAGAGAGTCCCATAGCTCTTTGGCAGATTCCACGTTTTGATAGATGTCAAAGAGGGAGTCACACATATCGTTTAAGATGTGGCCATGACAGATGTAGTCGTCGTTCTTCCATTTGCCGCGACGCCGGGTCACCTCCAATGTCTCGTTCTCCATCACCTCCGGCATTGGGGTGCTTAGCACGTACACGACCTTCAACGTCGTCAGCAAGAAATGCATCTTCTTCTGCCATCTACGGAAATCTACGCCTTCAAACTTTTCAAGTTTTGTGAACTTGGAAGTCATGTCTCTCACGGTTTGATCACCCGCCATCTCTCTTCACGATGATAAATTTCTCTTACGATTGTTGGGGGAATTGTGTGTTTATCGTGGAGGAGATGAGATATCGTGAGACGATTAGTATAACTCGGATAGAACCAGAGATCGCATAGAGCTCGCTTTCCGTAAGAGAAATTTCGACCCTATTCTGCCCGGGTATCACGAAATTCTCTCGAGGATAATCTCTGATTTTTCAGTAATCGATCATGGCAGAAATCGACTCATATATATACACTTTAGAAATGTAACCTACGCTGTATTGATTCAGGAAATAATCATCTCAATTAATGAGATTGATTGTGTAGTTAAGGGCGTCGGTTACAAATTGAAAGAGGCATCAGACACTCGGCGCCAGTCTCCGCGCCAGTCAACTGGCGCGGGTAAAACATTCCAGAGCTTGGCGCCACAATCGGCGCAGGCAACATTCTTGTGCTTGGCGCCAACACTGGCCCCGATGCCCAGCTCAAGAAAACACATTGTAACTTCCAATTTTAACCGTCCAACAAACCCGAGTTCTAGTTAGCTTACACGAGTGTGCACTCCACACCTCCTAACTCGTGTTATAGCTTAGCTATCAACCCCATTATTTCCTTTGTGAATCCAATTACACAAAATGACCGATGATTTCACTAAAATCACCAACACCAATAATTGTAAACCCAATACATGTCAACTTATCCTTATTTCATTTCATCTCTTAAACAGCTGTTTAAAAATTATGAACTAATAAAGGGTTTATTATTCTTCCAACATGGGACACGTGATAAGTCTTATATGCATATATATATATATATATATATATATATATATATATATATATATGTATAGCTCACTTATTCAACTAAGATTCCACTATTATTCCTACTACCTTCTGCTTTGTCCCTAGACAACTTCCTTCTACCTGTTGCGTTCAAAATTGTAATCGCTCCTCCATCTTGGTTCATTTCTCTTTTCATCTCCATTATCGACTCTTTGTCTTTGCGACTCTGCTCTTCTAAAAAATGTTTGATGTCGTAAAAACATTGTCATTGTGCCAGTCATTTGCTCGTCGTCGCCAACCTTTGCCTCTCCGTCGCTAGCCTCGCTTCTGGATCTCTAAATCATCAATGGCTGAGGAAATGAGAAGATGCATTATGTGCTTGTACTCCCCCCTCTCTTTCTCTCGATTATACGAAGCAACAGTCGACTTGATTCAACCGGAGGATTTGTGACCTTGTGGCAAGTGTGTCTGCTATTCATTTTTTAATACACTCTCCAACCCTAACTTATGATGTTTTAGGGTACATGAATCGGCAGACACAAGGTATATGAAAAGCAATGGTGTAAATTCTCAATTCTTCCTTTTCTTGCAAATGAAATTTTGAGTTATGAATTTATACCCTGATTTAATTTTGACATTGATTTTTAGTCTCCTTTTTTGTTTCTAAAACAATTAAGGATGGAATGTATGTTAGACTTCATGGCCAACTGAAAGGCTTTCAAGCGAAAAGGCAGTTAGTGGTTTTTTGTTTCCAATGCATTTGCTTATCAACTGATCTTCAAGTTGAAATCACTTTTAATTATATGGTATTTGTTAAGTGTCCCTTTGATCTAATATAGTTCACATTGTAATAACGGTAGTTGGAATTCTAAACCATGATATCTCTATTGTCAATCACGATTTTCTTATCATGGTTTCATTATCTTAGTTTAGTATAAGCAAAAGTATTATCTATGGGTTTTTGGGGTCTTGAGATACTCTGAAGCAACTTTGTGTTGTTCCCAACACCTTTTACCTTGGTGTTTTTTCCTTCCTTTTACTTTTTTCTAAAACTTATTTTATCCTTTGTTACTTGCAAATGGCCCTTTTGTGAGATTGAGAGATAACTGAAGCTACAACTCATCATAAGTTTTTGGGTCATTCACTAGATTAACAGAGTCATTGAGCCATTTCTATTCTCATTCTATGTCTTTACTCTTGTCCTCATTATCTTTATATACTTGGATCTTCGGATTAGATTCTTCAATAGTCTCAATTGGTTTGTCTATGGTCGTTGGTCTCTTATCTACAACTGCTAACTAGGTCTAACATGTAGCAGTTAATGGTTGTTGTAGCAGTTGTTTGGGTGTTCATTAGTTGGTAAGTGACACCTGGTTCCTACTCATCCAAAGTGGCTCATAGATGAAATGTAAACTAAACATTAATTCTCCATCAATCCTTTTTACATATTTACAAGTAATGATGGTTGCTGATTATGTTTTTTAACAGTCTTTATGTTCTACTTTAATAATCTTTAAAACATAACTCAGTGCACGGTTTGTTTTGGAAAGGTTCATTAGATCTATAACTTCTTCTGTTGATGTAACTTTTACAAGTTTAGCATCAGGTACATTTATCCCCTTCCCGCTATGAATCTCTATAATGGTCATTGGTTAAGGCAATAAAACAAGTTGGTGAACTAAAAAAACAAGATAAATAGTTTTTTGAGAGATCAAATCAAACCAAGTTTAACCGCTAATAAAGGATATATCTTGTTACTTCCATCCGTCACAACTCACAAGGAGATCTCTAACTTCGTCATTGTAAATTTCAAGCATATTGATAGAAATCCCATAGGCCATGTCATCCTTCCTCTCCTCTGAGATAAGGAATAGATCTTTTAAGGCTCTATAGTTTACACCCACTGTTTCTGGTGTAAGTTCCAGTCTACAAGCACACAAGTGACGGTTAACAAATGAATGTGTTCATAATAAGTGAAATGCCCATACTATTTCTCTTTTAATCAAAATCTTTCATGAATACTTGTGGGATATGTTTCTTCTTTACGAGTTCACATAATTTATAATAATTATCAATCAATCTATACCATATTATAAAGCATTTAACCACCCAACTCTTAAAAACAACTCTTAAAGCACATGGTACTGCTGTTTCATGCATAATTACTTAAATTTTGAGAGAGAGAGAGAGAGTTCATAAACCCCTGATGTCTCTCCAAGCACGCCCGTGAGGCCCTCATCATTTGATTTCCAGCCTCTTCGTCTTCTCCCCCCCCAATGCATTCATTCAAAAATGTGTTTCTTCCTCTACCTCTTCACACACACAAATCACAGTCACCATATTGAGTACTTCCTTTTCTCTATTCTTCACGACATGCACCATACCAAAGTACAGCCATACCTTTCCCTTCTTCTGCTTTAAGACCATACCTTCAGTACTTTTCTCTACTTGCACGCTTTCTTCATTTGAAAAACATACGTGACTCAATCATCTCTTCCACTGCTCGATTTTGGTTTGACCTTGAGGTACCGTATAAAAACCCTAACTCTTTGATTTGAGATTTTGCTATTTATTTTGGTTTTGATTTTCATGACGTTTTGCAAATGAACAACATGTTCTGCATCTGATTTTGTTTTGGTTTGATTCTTTGTTGATAGATTCACTCCCTTTTAGTCTCGAGTAATCAACACATCGACTCTCTCCATGGAAGCGTTCCCGGTTGCAAATTAGGCATGTCGTGTTTTCTTTCGTTGTTTCTTCTTCTCCTCATTCACTGATTATTTTTTGTTATACGATGGTTCTACTTTACAACGTCAATGGCATTTAGAGGGTGGATTTCTGGTCATCGTTGATTCAACTGGTTTTTTTGGGTTTTTTAAACACTTAATTTCTGCTCTTTATTTTTTACATCTTTTAATTTGAACTAACATTTAGTGTTTGGAAGAATCGGTCGCTTTGTGGCTAGGGTAGTTTTTAAGAATCTGTCGATTTCCACTAATGTTTGCTTTTACCTAATGATGATACTGATAACAAATTCCAACATTGCAATTGCTTTCAGAGAGGAGACATTCATATACAAATGCTAAACTTTACTGGATCAAGAACTCAGTTGACAGGTAATCTTTAGGAGGTAACTTTACAATTTCATTCAGTAATTATTTCATCAAATATTTTGTGCAGTTTTTATGCTTATAGTCAAATTATTATATTTGTATTTGTTGGTTTATTAGGCATGAAATGTTCTTCGATTACTTTTTGTTTCACATTGCAAACATTGACTTGATGTTAGGTAATGATATTTTTTAACCTTAACTACCGAAAGATTTGAGGATTTAAAGTTATTTTTGCTTTAGCTGTTTGTAGGAATGGATTTTGATGTACAGGGAAAAAGAGTGGTGCTGTAAAAAAGATGCCTCTCTGAATGTCTCAACCTGATCGCTCAATCGCTCTGCGTCATCTGGTTCTTTACTTCGATTTCACAACAAAAGCAATTGTTTAAGGTATGTTTATTAGTATAATCTTTTTTCCTATACCAAACCCTAACTTTCTTATGTAATAAAGTATGATTTCACTTGTCTTTGGTTGAATGAAAGCGATTGGGTGGTGCAATACTATGCTCCGTTTTTATCTGCAATTCAACTCTATGTGGACCCATCGACACCTGTGATGAGCGGAAGGTGAGCTTATACGGATTGTTTTTCTTTATCGATAATGGCATTACCCTTTTGTCCTTGAATCAAGAAAGTTACGTTACATGTCTTGATTTGTTGGATTAGTGAGTCTTTGATCAAGATTAGTAGTCACACAAAAGAAAAGGAAAATTCTTTTTTGTCGGTATCTTTCTTGATTACTCTAAATTCTTGGTTTTTCTGATAGAAAATGATGACAGAAAGTTGAGTGATTTACCGATAGATTGGACCTCTCCTAAAGGTTTCACCTATTCTTTCCCCAACACCGTTCCCTTATTTATACTCGACCACCAAATGGACTAACAATCTTTTAAGAGGTTCTGACATACAATGCTTTAACTTTATTAAATTAGCTAAGGTTAAATGGTATAGCTATGCTTGTTTGCACATGTTTATTTGATTTAGATCATTATGTATGTTGCTATATAATTCGGATTTTAAAAGACTTCTACTGTTAATTTTCGATCTCCATTGCACATTTCGCTATGAGATTTTAAAAGACCTCTGCTGGTTACCCTTTCGGTATGCAGAGTCTTATATGGTTTTGTTCTAAGTCGATAAAGATTCTCTGATTATTTTAGAGAAAAAGCCTGACATTGGAACACCATTGCATTAGGAAGCAGTTTCAACTAAAACAACAACCTCATCAATGAGAAATTTGAGTATGACAATGTAAAATATTTGAGCATTTGTCAGCATTTGTATATGTATGGTTAATACTTGCTTAATTTAACTTCTTTTTTAATGTTTATAGCATAGTGTACGATCAGTGCATAACAGGTTTTCTTTTGGTGAACTTTTCTAGATGATGAAGAATTCGGAATTTTTGGCATCATTCTACAAAATTAGGAAGAACGTGACAAATCTAGAAAAGCGTTTTGCGAACCTGAAATTGCCTGTATTTATTAGGATAATGATGGGTAAAGTTTTGTTGGAACATTTGAAGTTGTTAGTGATGTCATGTATAAATGACCGAGTGGTTTAGTTGTGGTTTTAACACAAACATTTAATTCCTATCCGAACGATATGAAGTAAAATGGCCCCTTACTCCGTGTAAGCATTTGGGTAAACGACCCCTTATTTTTACTTGGATGTTGATAAAGAGTGGACAAGATTTTGAAAGTAATTGTATTGTTTTCTTAAATGGTTTTCTTTCTTCGCCATGACAACCGGTGGATAATTTTTTGGAAGCAGGAAATACCTTGAGGGTGTTCAATTGCATAAGATGAGCTATCATGCAGTGTTTTTATGGGTGGGTTCTACACTTCTAATTGGACTTGCAAGGAAAAAGATGAACGCACTATGGAGCTCATAAATGCAGTGATATTAGAATCTTGGTTAATACTTTTTGCCACTAGGAACATGTCTTTCTTTTGTTGGTCCCAGGTTTCAACAAATTGTTGATTTTGCTTAATTTTGTTTTATGTTTGCATAATAGGTTATTTGTACATGTTGAAGAGTGTATACAACTTACTTGGATGATTTGTATTGGATTTCAATAAAACAAAAATGGATAATAGATTGTAAATTTTTTATTGGATGATTTGCATATATCTGTAATTATAGATAATTATAATTTCTATTCTAGATTTTTTTAATTAAGGGTTTACATAAATTTGTATTCATGGTATAAAATGAAGTTTTATATTTTGTGGCTGCACAACCAACAGTTATTATATAAAAGCTAAGAACAACAATTCTTGGTTGGGAAACTCAGAACTCTTGCAAAAGAATTCCAATGTCTTTTGTCAATTAACTATATTGACGTTGAAGTTTACATATTAGCATACTCGCAATTAAACCATACAACCTATAAACCGGGATAGAAGAAGAATAACAGATCATAAAACATGATTACGGACTCAAGTTATAGGCTTCCGAATTGTAATTAATCACGCAACAACGTGGGTAGATAACTATGATCATTGGAAACGAGTTGAATCATATATGAGTGACTTACACGAGTTGTTAGCAAATCATATATGAGTGACTTAGGATTCAACTAGACTATTGTAAGAAATGTTATGGACATGAGAGTTGTTTATGGTGGATAAGTGTTAAACCAAAAATTGACAATTCATTTACAGGTTTAATGTAAAACAGTCTAATTTTCAATCCATTACAAGTTTGCTGCAACATTGAAGGATATGGACTAGAGGTTCTAAGTGCGTATGTAGTATTCGGAAATTCAGAATTGAACTTTCGATACTTGTCTCCGAGTAAGCAAAGTCGTTTCACTCATTTGCCATTCCACCCATTTGGCAATTGAGCTACATGCCCACGAGCTTTTCATTTTCTATCTACGATAAAATTTCTCACCTTATTCACCCGGTGCATTGCACGGGCACACTGCTAGTTTTATATTATATTGATCAAAGTAACAACTTGATTTTCTGAAACAACTTAGAGTTATGCCGAGGTTTTGTTCTCTTTTGTAAGATGTTGACTCATAAGCTAGCTGGTAACTGAAAAACTGGTTTGATAGTTTTCATTGTTCCAAATAATTTGATAGGTATAGAAATTACCTTTTACCATAATAATCTTGTATCAATTTTCTCAAAAATATTTTATCATAAAAACTATAATTTAATCAAATAATAATAAGAGTAAATTACGGATTTGGTCTCTGTGGTTTAAAAAATATATTAAATTTGGTCCCCGTAGTTTTTTTTATTACAAGATAGACCATAGAGTTCGTTTTTTCGTAACAACTTGGTCCTTGGCACTAACAGACGCTAACTCCCATTCGTTAAATGAGGGTTATTTTAATCCTTTCAATATGTTTACCTTTTTCCAGTTAAACAAAACCACAAGACCCAACATGTAATTTACTTTATTTTATAGTATTATATATATATATATAACCTTGAAAAATAAAAGAACCGGAGAACCAAGAAAAATGGATGAAAAAGTATATCAAAATGGATGTCAAATTAAATATAATAATGTGATCATTTTTTTGGTGTAGTTTGTTTTGCTCCAATTTTTGTTGTTTTCGATTTTAAAAATTAGGAGGAAATGATTTTATTTTTTGAACAAAGTGGTTATAACCATAATTTTAATCTCATCCGCTGGATCATCCCAATCTAACGATTTAGATGAGTTCTTCGGTTCTTTTATTTTTAGAGTTCTCTCCCGATCCCATCCATCCATATATATATATATATATATATATATATATATATATATATATATATATAGGCTGGATATCTTTTGCAAACCAGTGTATTTGTACAAACTCGTACAAACCATACCTAGCTTTATGATTTTGTAAATTTGGCTTCATGAATATTTATATATATATTTTGGCTTCATGAATATATAATTTGACTTCATGAATATATCATTTGACATTTTTAACTAATTTTTTTCGATGGAGCCCTAAAATACCCTTATTTTTGTAAAAAAATTAGTTAAAAATGCCAAATGATATATTCATGAAGCCAAATTATATATTCATGAAGCCAAAATATATATATAAATATTCATGAAGCCAAATTTACAAAATCATGAAGCTATGTATGGTTTGTACGAGTTTGTACAAATACACTGGTTTGCAAAAAATACCACCCATATATATATATATATATATATATATATATATATATATATATATATACACACACACACTTGCAAAAGGAGTTCATTGGAACTCCATCCCCCTTTTAGCGATGAACCCTTCCACCTCCACCTTATCACCATCCTCCGCCACAATCACAACAACAACAACAACAATACTCCTCCTCTTCCGCCTCTTCTCCGCCACAATCACAACAACAACAACAACAACAATACTCCTCCACCTCATCCCTGTCACTCTCCTATTGGTATCTCTTCCAATCCCTCAAAACATCTGCCTCTTTCCCTTCTCATCACCACCATTTCCCATTCTAACCCGCACTTGCACTCATATTCCTTGAACTACATCCACCGAACCACCCATCTTCACAGAACTGCCACCACCTCCATCGACCCTCCACTCCGGTGGTCTTCCCTCACCACAACACCCTCTCTCTGGTGGTCTTCTCTGGCCGTTTTTCTTCTTTGGTTGTCTTCTCCATCACCGACAAACATCGACACACACTACAGGCATAGATACACACACTGCACAAATATATATACACACATTGCACAAATATATATATATATATATATATATACACACACACACACATTGCATACATACATATATATGCACACACACACACACACACTACACATACCGATTTGTAAGAGAGAGAGAGAGGCAGTGGGGGAGAGATAGATCTGTCGGAGGGTGGTGAATGTCGGAGATGGAGCAACCGATAAGGTCGACGATGTAGGACAAGAGAACAAGGTCGTCGAAAACGGTAATGGTGTCACGAAGGGGAAGAAAAAGGGAGACGTTGTGGTTGAGGAGCTTGGCGATGGTTTCCAGGATCTCGAATCAGATGTCGAAACCGTTGAGGAGGGTGTTGAGATACTAGTCGAAAATGAAATCCTTACCGGAAAGAAGTGTCCGATGATCTTCACGGAATAAGAGGTGTCCAACTTTTATAATAGTTTTTTATAAAGAAAACTAGGAAAAGACAAAAAGAAAAAAAGACAAAAAAGAGAGAAAAAGACCAAAATGCCCCTCATTTAACGAATGGGAGGCGTCCAACTTTTATAATAGTGACAAGGACTAAGTTGTTACGGAAAAACAAAGTCTAGGGTCTATCTTGTCATAAACAAACTCCAAGGACCAAATCCATGATATTTTTGAAACAACAGGACCAAATCCGTAATTTACTCTAATCTCTGGGGTTTTTTATTTGTAACACTTTTGGTCGGTAGAGTTTCGAAACAAATTAGTAATCATGGTTTGCAAAAACGGTCGAATTCAGTCCCTCCCTCTAACGACAGTTAATAAATCCTGTAATAGGAAATGACAAAATCCGTTCGTTTTTACATACCACAACGGTATTTTGTAATTTCTAAATTGTAGGGACCAAAAAGTGTTACAAACAGCCACATGGACCAAATTTGTAGTTTACTCAATAAGAAAGTTATAACCAATGTCATTTTCTATTGAGTGAATTACATTTTTGGTCCCTCGAGAATGCCAGATTTTTGGTTTTCGTCCTTCGAAAGGTAAAAGTATATTCGTGGTAAAAAAATTGTGTTTTTATAGCCAAAATTGGTCCTTCCCACTAACACCGTTAGATGGGGTTTCGTTAAGTCTGTCACGTGAGGGGCAATTTGTTCCTTTTACCTATTTTTCTTAATTTTCTTTTAACAAATAAAAGATAAACCAATAATAATAACAAACCCAGACACAACAACATCAAACCCCAGGAGATTTCAAGATCCCATATTTATGGGATTTCATTGAAGTTTTGGAACTGAAAATCAAAACAATCATTCAAATATATATATATATATATATATATATATAATAACAAACCCAGACACACAACATCAAACCCCAGGAAATTTCAAGATCCCATATTTATGGGATTTCATTGAAGTTTTGGAACTGAAAATCAAAAAATCATTCAAACCAACTTTTGGGGTTGGGTTCCAAATTTTTTATGTTATACGGAAATAAAAGGATAACAAAACATGACTTTACCTCTCTTTCAATAAGAGGGTTATATAGACTTTCTTAAATAAAACAAAAACATGTTTTGTCATTAATTTACGTCAAATGTCGGTTGCTCCCCACATCATCCAAAAACAATACGGTTTTTAGCTCTAAAATTATTTATTCAAAAAAAGTTCAAAAGTTCTTTGACCACAACTAAAATTATATTTGAAGAAAAAAAACATTAACAAATGGATCGTTCATGTCGCATAAAAAGAAAATAATTAATAAAAATTTGATAAATGACACAGTTTTCGACGGTGGTTTTATAATTCAAGATGCATACACTCTCTAAAATCAAATGGACACAAAGATTAAGATTGAAGGCTTCCATTTTCTATTTCAATTATTGTACTTCAAAATCGTGATAGACAACTTCTTAATGTCTCCTCTATCCATGATTTTTCCCATTTTAATAACTTATATTAGATCAAGATTCTTTTTTATGTAGGATGGAAGAGATTAAATTCTCCAAATATGTAGTCTTTTCTAAAATTTAATGCTAGAAGAAGAAATTTTGTTTTACTACTTTTATCCCGAATTAAAAATTCACAATGAAAAAGACAGTTTTAGAAATGAGTAATTATTATACTTTTTAATAGCTAGCTGATAACTGATAAACTAGCTGATGAATAAGTCACGTTTGACAAACACTAGTTGATAAACATGTAAAATGACCAAAATATTTTTAGTAATATAATAGGTTAATTAATTCAAAAAAGATAGAAAAGAAAAATTAAATAAGATAATATGTTAATTAAAAAAACTTCTAATCTATTATAATTATATACTATAAAATATAAATTTGTTAAAATAAATTCTACAAAAATATACATTGACTAATGATTTTAATTAACCATTACATGTAATGTGAATAAACTGAATAACAGTTTAAAAAAAATAACTAATAGCTCAAATATATAGATTAATTTAAAAAATATATAAAAATAACTGATATGATGAATAATAATTCTAAATATTTAGAAAGTAACATTAGTATATAATTAAAAAATAATTAATGGTTTTCAGTTGATATTAATGACTATATATTAATATTAGTAATAATTAGTATTTATTTATAATTAATTATTAATAATTAATAGTGAATATTTATTTGTAAATAATAATTAATATTAATGAATGTATAACTGGAAAAAGTCAAAAAAGTTTATCACAAGCTAATTCAAGGAGCTTATCAATAAAGTAGCTAGTAGCTTAAGTCTATCCAAACATGTACTATAAAAATAAGCTAGTTTATAAGTTAACTTATACGCTAGCTTATTTTTGCCAAACGATGCCTAAAAGACAATTTCATCCTTAATAATAGAGAGATAAATTTTCCGCATCACATAATTAAGTTTAGCATAGATAAGTAGGGATTTTCTTTTGAAAATGGATACTTATTTCAAAATAAATGGATATTTATTTGTAATTTCGAAATTGCAGGACCAAATATTGTTACAAACAACCACATGGACCAAATTTGTAGTTTACTCAATAATAAAGTTATAACCAATGTTATTTTCTATTGAGTGAATAACACTTTTGGTCCCTTGAGAATGCCAATTTTTTGGTTTTTGTCCCTTGAAAGATAAAAGTACATTCATGGTCCAAAAATTGTGTTTTTTTTAGCCAAAACCGGTCCCTCCCACTAACACCGTTAGATGGGGTTCCGTTAAGTCTGTCACGTGAGGCCCAATTTGTTCCTTTTACCTCTTTTTCTTATTTTTCTTTTAACAAATAACAGATAAAGAGTAATATATATATATATATATATATATATATATATATATATATATATATATATATATATATATATATATATATATATATAACAAACCTAACATATGCAACAACGTGAAACCCCATGAGATCAAATGCAAACCATTTTTATTTTGCAAATCGTGCAAACCGTCGATTGCAATGGTTAAGTTAATAAAATTGGTTCATGAAGTTTCTAATTTGGTGAAATTGTTTCATATAACTCTTTTCTTAATGAAATTGTTTAATATTTTTATGTAGTTTCATGTATTTTCTCATTCCGGTGAAACCGTTTCATGTATTTTTCTCAGTCTGATGAAATTTTCTTATTTTTACATTAAAAACACAACTATATGAAACAATTTCATCGAGAAACGAATGATATGAAATAATTTCATCAAATTATACAATTTCATCAAATTATACAATTTCATGAATTAATTTTATATATAAATAAAATATCAAACCCACATGCAACGTCAAACCCCATGAGATTTCAAGATCCCACATTTATGGGATTTCATTGAAGTTCTGGAACTGAAAATCAAAACCATCATTCAAACCAACTTTTGGGTTTGAGTTCCAAATTTTTTATGTTATAGGGAAATAAAAGGACAATAACACATGACTTTACCTCTCTTTCAATTAGAGGATTATATAGACTTTACGTCAAATGTCGGTTGCTCCCCACATTTTCCAAAAACAATACGGTTTTTATGTAAAATTATTTATTCAAAAAAAATTCAAAAGTTATTTGACCACAACCAAAATTACATTTGAAGAAAAAAAACATTAACGAATGATAAATGACACTGTTTTGGAGGGTTTCGTTTTCAAACCATGCACTTGCTAATAATATCTCAATTATGGGAGAGTGGTTTTTTAATTCAAGATGCATACACTCTCTCTAAAATCAAATGGACACGAATATATTTAGATTGAAGGCTTCCATTTTTTATTTCAACTATTGTACTTCCAAATCGTGATAGACAACTTCTAAATGTCTCCTCTATCCATGATTTTTCCATTTTAATAACTAATATTAGATCAACATTCTTTTTTATGTAGAACGGGAGAGATTAAGTTCTCCAAATATGTAGTATTTTCTAAAATTCAATGCTAGAAGAAGAAATGTTGTTTTACTACTTCTTTCATCCCGAATTAAAAATTCACAATGAAAAAAACAGTTTTAGAAATAAGTAATTATTATACTTATTAATAGCTGATAAACTAGCTAACTAATAAGTCACGTTTGACAAAAACTAGTTGATAAACATATAAAATGACCAAAAAACATATTGGAAAAAATAATTAATTACAATCCAAGTTTATAAATACAAATCGAAGACACCATTTTGAAAAATCATTTTGTACAAAAAGAAATATCATAAAAAATATATAAATCGCAGATGGACTCCTCGATTTGTATTAAGGAAATTATAAGGTGAGAGGGGTAGGGGGTAGATGGGAAGGGTAGGGAGTAGATAGGAAATGAGTCCTCGATTTGTGCGTGGGTGGGTGGGTAGATAGGAAGTGTACAAAAAGATATTAAATCAGCGATCGAGGACACTATTTTGAAAAAAATCACAGATGTTTTTGAATTTTGTATTTTAATCGGCGATCGAGGATCAAATCACGAAAGAAATGGGTATTTCTGCAAAATGAGGGAAAGATGGGGTATTTGTGTAAGTAAAACGTGAAGTTGGGGCATTTTAATTAATTTCCTTAATTATATACTATAAAATTTAAATTTGTTGGACAGAGAATATAAAACCGTGACGGCAACAATTATGAGGGATTGTTTCTTTTTCCTTGTCTTATATGAAAGAGGTTTGGGCAAAGAATAAACCTTTTATGATCAGGATCCAAGAATTAAAACTTCAGGCAATAGACGACCATTCAGTGGCTAAATTTAATTTCATTAATGTGACGTCTTCGAATTTGCCCTGGGTAAATCAAAGATTGTTAGGGAGAGAGCGTTCGATGGTGATGGGTTTCTCGGTATAGTCGGAAAATGGAAGAAAGGAGACGTGGGTGTAGGTTTCATCAATGCTTATGGTCCACACGATGTGAATAAAAAACCTGGCCTGTGGGAATCATTAGAGCTGATAATGTGGCCCAGTGCATTTTTGGTGACTTCATCGAAGTTAGAGAAGTATTCGGTCTTCAATCAAGAGGCCGTAGACAAATTCAATAAGTAGAAAAATTCAATAACTTTATCAAGGATGCAGGTATTTTTGAGGTCTTTTTGAGATACCTGTTTCACTAGAGTCGGGGTCAATGGGAATTTTTTTAGCAAGCTAGGCCGTTTCTTGATTAACAAAAGTTCGGTTTATCGTGGACGGAGCTATCGATGGTAGGATTAGAGAGAAAACTCTCTGATCATTGTCCTATCATACTCAAATCTTCATTCCGAGATTATGGAGCAAAACCTTTCACGTTTTCTAGCGTCTGGCTAGAGGATGGCCAATCTCAAATAATTGGTTTCTAATTCGTGGGGTTCAGCAATCTGTCCTTCGGACCCCGATAAGGTTTTTAGAGACAAGCTTAAAAGGCTTCATAAAGCCAACTTTGAAAAAGCTTTTGATTGTGTTAACCGGAAATTCATGGGAAATCACTGGTGTAAATGGATCAGCTCATGCCTCTTCGGCATCTGTCTCTATTTTGATCAATGGGTCGCCTACGGGAGAGTTCGACCTCGAAAGAGGAGTTCGACATGGTGATCCCTTTCACCTTTTCTTTTCCTTAGCGATGGAAGGTTTGAATATGGTTATGGAAGAAGCAAAGTCTAAGGGACTTTGAAGGAGTGAAGATGGGTCGAGAAAAAGTGGAGGTCTCCCATCTTCAATTCGCCGATGACGCTCTTTTCTTTGGAAAGTGGAGTTGGGCCAATCTAAAAATCTTAACAGCTTTACTTCTTTGCTTCCAATCTGCGTCAGGTTTTACTTAATATAAACCTCGCGAAAAGCAAGCTCTATGGGATTGGGGTGGACTATGTATGTTTCTGCAGAAGAAGTTGCATCAATTTTAAATTGCGGGTTCTCTACCCTTCACTTATCTAAGGCTCCCGATTGGAGCTTCGATGGTTCGGGAAGCCTCTTGGCAACCGGTTATTCAGAAGTTGAAATCGAGGTTAGATGGGAATAGATCTCATCATCCATCTTAGGTTCAGTGGGAGTGTTATTTGTGATACTCAGTTCAGGGGGTTAGGGGTGGGGAGTATCAGGGCCTTTAATTTAGGACTGTTAGGGAAATGGTTTTGGAGGTTTAAAACGGAGGGAGGAGCTCTTTGGCGCAGAATTATTTCGAGCATTTACGGTAGGGATGGTAGCGTTAGTAGTATAGAAAGTAGGGGTTTTCATGGTGGTGCTTGGGTGGAGTGTTAAAGACGTTAAGAGATATGGAGGAAGCGGGTATTTCCTTCTCGGACTCGTTTAGCAGAAGGATTGGTGACGAGGCAGATATCGATTTTTGGGCAAATCGATGGTTGGAGGGGGTAGATTAAATAACAGATTCCTTCGGTTATGGGCTCTAGAGAGGGTAAAATAGCTGAAACTGAGGGATATAATCGATCCGAACGGGGTAGAGGGATGCCCGTGGAGTTGGGATAGAGGTATAACCGTATAAGTAGTAGAGCCAGTCGAGAGTTTTGGAGGATCTTTTGAGACTTTTACAACCTATTTCGACAAATTCCAATGGGACGGATAAGTGGGTTTGGGATTTTGATTCTAATAGGCTCTTTACTATGAGAAAGTTGAGGGAGTTGATAGATAGTAAGCTGCTAGTCGCGAACAGTGGGACTGGAAACACCAGTTGGGTTTCTTTAGTGCCAAAAAAGGTCAATGTCTTCGTCTGGAGGCTTAATAAGGGAGGGGTTCCGGTGAAAGAAGTATTTCATGATACGGGCTTTGATCTAGACTCAAGGCTTTGTCCGAAATGTAATGGTGAGGTTGAATCTCTTAAGCACTGTTTCATTGACTGCCCGGTTAGTACTTAGATGTGGACTAAAATCTCGGCTTGGTGAGGTAAAAACTTCCAATAGGTCGACCAAGGAACTGATTTCGAAAGTTAATATGATGGGAATTCAATAAAATTGTATTACGTAAGGGAGAAAACTGATAAGCGCAAACAGAAAATAAAAGGATCCAGGGATATCCCCCAAAATTATTCTCCAAGATAACCCCCATGTGCGTACTCCTCACAGCCCCTTCTAACAAACTCCAAGTCAAATACCTATTTTACCCTTTTTTGTCTCCTAAAATAAACCTTCCAAATTCTGGGCTTTGGGACATCACTTGCCAAAATGGGCCTACTAACGGACTGATCTCCATCATAATAGCAGTAGCAACATATCTGTTTTAGGTTCGGCTAAAGAAGTTATCTTGTGGTCCTCCGTTTTCATCCATCGGGAAGAAGAGCAACTCTATGGTTTTTGAAAGGGTCGCTAGGATCATTGAGAGGGAGCTGGTTTTCGAAATTCAGTCGATGTCCTTTCTGTGGATCTCCAACAGGATTAAGAGCAGGAAACCCTCATGGCTGGAGTGGCGCTTTTTGGCATTGATGAAAGCTTTTTTTTCCGGGGTTTAGGGTTGTTTTGTTTTTTCCTTGGGGCTGTTTCCTCTGTTTTGAACAACTTTGTCTTGTAGGGAGTTATACTCCTTGCAGAATTTGCCTTCTGTTTTGTTTGTTTTTGGTGTACTCCCTTTTTTCTTTCCCTGTTTTATTATAATGGCCTTTCACAAAAACTCAATAATTGGTCAGGGATCGCTAACGTCTAGGCGGCCGATTAAGTGGCTCCAATTGCTCAAAGCAGTGCGAGGATGCTTAATTAGACGCCTAAGCGGGCCTAAGAGGGGATTTCCAGAACACTAATCCTTTCCTACTGATTATGTTGTCTGAAAACCCTAAGTAGTATCAACATCCTAGGATTTTAGGTGCCATATTTAACGGGCTAGATTAACAACAGTGTCAATGAAGGTGTCTTTTCCTATTAAAAAGGTGATCCCTTTTCTTGCTCACATCGCCTTGACCTATGAGAATTTGGTTTTAAAGCTCTTGGAACAACTTGTGCACCAAAACTGATTTATACAAGATAGCACAAAGAAAACCATAACCAATAACCAGCAATTTTTTTTTCTAAAGTGGAGTGCCAGAGGGTAAAACAAGAATGGTCAGGGTGGTTTTGCAAGAAAAGTGTTAAGCAAATAGAGAAGAGAGAAAATATTATTGATGAAAACGTAAAAGTACTTTTCTGATTACAAACTAGACTATTTATAGGACTAGTCAACACAAGCTTAAATCCAGTCAACTCTTATTATCAACTAACTATGTAACTAATTAAAGCCACACTAACAAATCTCCACCTTGGCTTTAATTCCCAGAAAACTTTTAACCCCAACTACCAATGTTTAGAATATCTAAACAATGTCTAAATTTGTTTAAAGTAACAGGCTTAGTCAGCGCATCCGCCGGATTATCATCGGTCTTAACTTTCTTCACTTTAACTCTCTTTTCCGAACGAATAAAATGATAACGAACATCAATATGCTTCGTTCTCTCATGATGCACTTGATCTTTTGCGAGACAAATCGCACTCAAACTATCGCAAAAAATCACAGCTTGATCTTGACGAAAACCCATATCATCAAGCAAACCTTTCAACCAAATTCCTTCTTTCGCGGCTTCCGTAAGCGCCATGTATTCGGCCTCGGTAGTAGACAATGCAACCGACGATTGTAATGTTGCTTTCCAACTTACTAACGCATTTCCCACATTAAAAACATAACCCGTTAACGATCTTCGAGTATCGAGATCAGCCGCGTAATCCGAATCCGAATATCCGGCCACAAAAGATTCACCTTTACCTCCATAAATGAGACCCACATCGGCGGTCCCTTTAAGGTAACGAAAAATACGCTTAACGGCAATCCAATGCTCTTTCCCCGGATTTGCCATGTACCTCGAAACAACACTAACAGCATGAGCAATATCCGGCCTAGTGCACACCATGACATACATAAGACTTCCCACGGCACTCGAATATGGAACTTTGCTCATATACTCCACCTCACCTTCCGATTGAGGTGCCAAAGCCGTTGACAACTTGAAATTCGCCGATGACGGCGTGCTTACCGGTTTCGCCGAATTCATACCAAAACGAGAAATTATCTTCAAAATATAACTTTTCTGTGACAAGAAAAGCTTACGACTAGATCTATCTCGAATTATCTCCATTCCGAGAATCTTTTGAGCAGCCCCCAAGTCTTTCATATCAAATTCGGAACTAAGAAGCCTTTTTAACTTCTTAATCTCATCCATATTACGCGCCGCTACCAACATATCATCCACATAAAGTAGAAGATACACAAAAGACCCATCACCACACTTCTTAAGATATATACAACAATCATAAGAACTTCGACTAAAACCATGAGTCACCATAAATGTGTCGAACCGTTTATACCATTGCCTCGGAGATTGCTTTAACCCGTAAAGCGACTTCTTGAGCTTACAAACATAATCTTCTTTTCCAATAGTTATAAAACCCTCCGGTTGACTCATATAAATTTCCTCTTCAAGATCACCATGCAAGAAAGCCGTTTTCACGTCCAATTGTTCCAATTCCAAATTTTCTTGCGCTACAAGTGCCAATAATACCCGAATGGACGTATGACGCACTACCGGTGAGAAAATTTCGTTGTAGTCAACCCCTTCCTCTTGACTATAGCCTCTAGCCACCAAACGGGCCTTATATCTCATATTTTCGATTCCGAGCAATCCTGTTTTTCGCTTAAAGATCCACTTACAAGACACAACTTTCCTACCTTGAGGTAATTTCACCAATTCCCAAGTTCTATTCTTGTGAAGTGATTCCATCTCTTCACTCATGGCCGCAATCCACACATCGGCCTCCTTCGTTGTGATTGCTTCTTTATAAGTACACGGTTCAAGAAACTCTATTTCTTCCGCAACTTGCAATGCATAAGCCACCACGTCATCAAAACCATACCGAACGGGTCTACCGACTTGCCTTCGGGGCTTATCAAGTGCTATAGATCGAAATTCAACCGGTTGTGGTTGATTTTCGGACACAATTGGGTCGGTTTGAACGTCGGTTTGAACCGTATTTATGGGCTGTCCGGTTGTGTTCTCGCCTTCGTCGGGACCATCCAACTCGTACTCCACTTGTTCGGACACATTTTCCTCTTGAACACTTGGAGTAGATGAGGACTTTACACCTCGTAACATACTCTTCTCATCAAACACAACGTCCCGACTAAGGATTACCTTTCTTTTCTCAAGACACCAAATTCTGTAACCCTTTACTCCGTCACCATAACCCATAAACAATCCCTTCTTAGACCTCGGCTCCAATTTTCCTTCACTAACGTGATAATATGAAGGACACCCAAAAATTCTTAACCCCGTGTAATCGGCCGGTTTTCCGGACCATACCTCGAAAGGGGTTTTGCAATCAATTGCCGTAGCCGGAGATCTATTCACCAAGTAACAAACCGTGTTTAACGCCTCGGCCCAAAAACTTCTTGATAAACCCGCATTGGAAAGTATGCATCTCACTCTTTCCAACAAAGTTTTATTCATTCTTTCGGCCACTCCATTTTGTTGTGGAGTGTGCCTAACCGTTCGGTGCCTTGCAATCCCTTCATCTTTACAAAAACGATCAAACTCGGTCGAACAAAACTCCAACCCGTTATCCGTTCTTAGCCGCTTTATTTTCCTCCCAACTTGATTCTCGATGAGAACCTTCCAATCTTTAAACTTTCCGAACGCCTCACTCTTATGCTTCATGATGAACACCCACGTCATCCTAGAGTAGTCGTCAATAATCGAGAGAAAATATCGGGCACCACCAAGTGAAGGAACTTGCGAAGGACCCCAACAATCCGCATGAAGATAATCTAGAGACGACTTGGTCGTGTGGACCGCCTTTGAAAAACTTACACGCCGTTGTTTTCCAAAGATACAATGCTCACAAAAGGCTAAATCCGCAATTTTATGACCTCCAAGGAGCCCTTTCTTGCTAAGAATTACCATGCCTTTCTCACTAACATGCCCCAATCTCATGTGCCATAAACGCGTCAAATCCGACTCGTTTTCCACCAAACTATGGGCTGGAGCGGCGGAACCAACAACCGTATTGCCTTCAAGAAAATACAAAGTACCTTTCATGACACCTTTCATTACTACTAACGCACCCTTTGTTACCCGAATGAGACCATTTCCACCGGAGTACTTAAATCTCTTTTTGTCGAGCGATCCCAACGAGATTAGATTCTTTTTCATCCCGGGTACGTGACGAACATCGGTTAGCGTTCTTACTATGCCATCGTGCATCTTAATATTCACCGAACCAATACCAACGACATCGCACGACATGTCATTTCCCATGAAAACGCTTGAGGGTGCAACCTCCTTATAGGTTTGGAACCATTCCTTATGTGGTGTCATGTGAAACGAGCCACCGGTGTCAAGAACCCAATCGGTCGCGAAATTTATCCGATCACCCACCGAGAGTACCGAACCATCATTTGAACCCGGATATTTGTTTGCAATGACCGTTAGTACCAAATCGGCCTCGGAACCCGAATCATCGTTTGCAACGGCTGCGGAACCCTTTACTTTCAATTTCGGACATTCGTTTTTCCAATGACCCGGTTCTTTACAATAATGACAACCTTCTTGTTGTCTTCCACTCGATCCTCTCGTCTTTGATCTTGAACGGCCTCGACTCTTCCACTTCCCCTTTTCTTTCTCTCGGGTCTTATCTCTACCCCGGTCTCTATCACCGTTTACCACTGACAAACCAACGGATTTGCTTTCGGAACTGCTTCCCGAAGCTTTATGTCGCAACTCTCGTGAGTGCAAACTCGAACGAACTTCTTCCATCGTGATCGTGTCTCTACCAACAACGAACGAGTTAACAAAATTTTCGTATGAGGCGGGCAACGAAACCAATAAGATGAGTGCAGCGTCCTCGTCTTCAATCTTGACCTCGACATTCTTTAAATCCATAAGAATGGAGTTTAATTCGTCAAGATGCTCTTTCAAGGGCATTCCCTCCTTCATACGCAACGAGAACAAACGTTGCTTTAACAACAACTTGTTCGTCAAAGACTTCGTCATGTAGAGACTTTCGAGTTTCAACCATAACGACACTGCGGTCTCCTCATCCGCAACTTCGTAAATTACTTCGTCCGCCAACGACAACAAGATTGTAGAGTGCGCCTTCTCATCTTGTTGATTATAATCTGCTTCCGTCATTCCTTCAGGTCTATCACCGGACAAAGGAGTCCAAATACCTTGTTGCTTAAGGAGAGCCCGCATTTTGATCCTCCAAAGGCTAAAGTTGTTCTTTCCGGTAAACTTATCGATCTTGATCATTTGGGGAGGCATGTTCTTAAACACAGTACCAAGAAATTTCAAAAGACTTCAAGAACTTCAAGAATCTTCGATTAAACACCAACAATTTCTCGAAATTGAGAAACTCCACCTTGAATTGAACACCAATGTGTTTCAAGACCAAATCGAAAAATGAAATCGAACAGCCGTACCTAAATCGGAAATCGAGATCGAACAGCCTACCCAAATCGGAAATCGAGATCGAACATTCTACTCAAATCAGAAATCGAAATCGAACAGTCTACCCAAATCGGAAATCGAAAACGAACACTCGTACTTAAATCAGAAAATGAAAATCCGAGAGGCAGACGTTCGAGTCGCATAAACCAAATCGATTTCTTGAAAGCTCACTCGGACAGAAGACGAACTAGAAGCTCACAACGAAATCGAATCCAGAAATTCACAACGAAAAAGAATCCAGAAAAATCACAACGTATGAAGCGATCTGATCTGAACACCGCTCTGATACCAATTTGTTAAGCAAATAGAGAAGAGAGAAAATATTATTGATGAAAACGTAAAAGTACTTTTCTGATTACAAACTAGACTATTTATAGGACTAGTCAACACAAGCTTAAATTGACCAGTCAACTCTTATTATCAACTAACTATGTAACTAATTAAAGCCACACTAACAAAAAGCAACATGCAAGATTCTCATGTCCAGGTAGTTTCTTCTCACAATCTTTAAAAAACATATATCATATCAGTTGTATGAACCAAAATGAGCGAGAAATAAAATTCGAGAATGTACCTTGCCAAGTTCAGATCCACCCCAACGAGGCAGAAAATAATGCAGTCAGCACGGGCTTGCCATGAACAACCCTTTCTCATCATCCACTATAGTTGCAGCAGAAGATAATAACGTTTCAACCACCACTTATGAGAGCTTGGTTGAACTACTTTGCTTCAAATCTATGAAACATAAGTGGAAAATACAACTCAAAATACATTCACATTTCAGCAAATGAAAGAAATGATGCTATGGTAATATTGTAAGTAGCATCACTAATGTGCATAGAAAAAAAGAGAGCAAAAATCAGAGGAGCACATGCACATGTGTGATTAAGCCAAAATTGTATTTCAACTGTTTCCCTAAAACATTGGAATTTGGATAACCCATTCAGAAACCACAAGAAGGAAATATATCTATTCAATCAATGCTGTTTCCATTTGCTTCATATCCAGGATAAATCAACATCAAGTATATGATTCTTTCTCTCGAGATATAAGAATAACATACCAAAACAGTTAGAACAAACAAGTGATATCAAATGACAAGCTTATTTTAACTGATAGAAAAATCTCCGAAAACAAAAACAAACAAGGACCATGGAACCATGAAATGCACCAATTGTGTTCGTTTAACATGTGTGTGTGTGTGTGCGCATTCAGGAAGAAAGCAAACGTGTTGATCATGAACCAACTCACTCACCTGCAAACTCTTTTGAGTAGTGTCCAAGATTTTCTTGACGACCTCCTCATTTTCCAAGTTCAGTAACCCAATCTAAAAACAGGAAAAGAACAAAAAGAGAAGAAACCGTCAAAAAAGAACATCAAGAATCAGCGTTTATAAGATACATAAAAATAAAAGACACTGAACCTACCACTGTATGGGGGAATATTGTGAGGCAATTGCTATGGACATTGGAGAAGAAACTGTCAAAAACTTAAGTAACTAAATAAGTCTTCATGCGAATGTTTTTGTACACAAATTCTAAATTAAGAACACAAGAAATAATAAATAACAGTTAAGAATTTCGTCTTCAGAATGCTCTAGTTACCGCCGAACCACACCAAAGCGAGCATCCTGCAAGAAACAACGAAATTAGGGTTACCAACATTAGGGGTTTATCATAAAATTACAAAAAGTTAGGGTTGTATGAAATGAACGAAAACAGAAACTAACAATGTGGTCTTTGTAATCGACTATTCCACCATATTCAGTGGACTTGTTGCCGATTCGCAAAATCGTTCTCCTCCGGCTACTCATATCTTGCAGAATTTTCGCCAACAAGCATGAGCTTGGTCTTCAGCAGATCCAATTCAACTTTAGCCTTTGCTAGCTGCACTTTGCTCGGCTGTTATACCACTCTTTTTTAGATGAGAAATCTCTTTCCTTAGACCAGATATGTGATTGTATGTTCTATTAAGGGCATTTATGTGAATCTGTCAAGACAATGAACAAGTATGCGGTAAGCAACCAAAAAAGAGGCATGAAAACAACTGAACAAGATAAATGCTTAAAAAAATAGATTACTAACATCTACTTTGTATTGCACATGGACATATCAATTAGGTGGGATAGAAATGCCTAAGCCATTGGCCGCAAGACGCCATGGTGCACGTCTCGCCATACACGGCCGCGACGGGTGTTAATGTAACGTCAAAACGCCTCCAGCACCTCGGCATGCCTCTTAGGAAAAACTCGCATCTAAATGGTCATGGCCTAACAACTTCGATCGAGTTGTTTGCATATGTGTCTATTAATTTGTACATGAAGATGAAGATAAGGGTAGCTTTTTCATTCCTAATATTGAAGTCGAAGATGCCGGATAAGGGTTTTATGGTTATCAAACAAACACTTTATTTTCAAAACCATTTTCTAGGTTTAAGTCTAATTTTGAAGTGCTGAATCATTATCCATCGGATATGCATCACTGCAACCTATGACACCTCAAGTGGTCATAACATTCGAAATGGTATCTAATGACAGACTTGCCCAATAGCCTACAAATCAACTAAAAATCATGATGAAAAGTTATTAGTACTACTAAGGCAAGGACTTGAAGAAGAAAAAAAATCATTATTCACAATCGAGACCGTGGGAGAGATGTCACATGATCCCTCACCTGCTTGAACCAGGATCAGTTAGTTATTTGATAAATACTTTACAAGCAAGACATGGACATGGCTACCAAATAGCAATCCAATAGCATGTTGCTAAAGAGTCTCCTAAATATTTCAAAGCAACTACGATGAATTGTTGGAAGGATTGCAAATGAAAATTAAAGAGCAAAAGACGCTATTAGTTGATATTTTTTGCCATAAGCATAGTAAATTTTTACTCTTTTACCATTCTCTAAATGCAGAAAAGAATTACACATGAATATTGAATAGTTTAAGAGAAGAAAGGTAGGCTTTGAAAAAAATTATCTTCTAATTTTAGCATGCTTGTTGGCATTCCAGTAGGTTAGCACATGCACGAATGCACCTAGTAGAAAAAGCTTACTGATCCTCACTTTTCCATGAAACAGTGAAAACTATAAGGGTGCGTTTACTATGCAGATGGGACTGGACTGGGCAACTGGTGAAAACTATAAGGGTGCGTTTACTGTGCGTTTACTATGCAGATGTGTTTACTGATCCTCACTTTTCCATGAAACAGTGAAAAAGCTTACTGATCCTCACTTCTCGTGAGAGATGAGCTCTGATACCATATACAAGATAATTGAGTGATGGAAGGAATAATTTTATAACAGATCAGATTGATATATATATATATATATATAGTACAGAGTGAGGTCTATTTACAGAAAATAAATCAATCCCACAATCATAGTGATTTACTCAATCACAGGAATCTTGAGATTTGGTTGAATCCTTGATTGATATACCAAGATCTCTAATACCGTCCACCCTACTCTCGATATTCTAATGAGAATATATGTATCATAAATCTTCTTTTAGTTAAGTTATCGATGTATAGAATTTTGCATAATTTGTCTCGAAACAACATGAGATTATTTGCCAGAACCTAAGCAGTTATATTAGTTTACATACGACGTATGTGGGAGTTTCTTCATGCCGAAAAGGGGGTTATCGATGAACTTCGGCAGAAACTTATTTTTTCTAGATAATGAGGGCGTAATCAAAAGAAAATCTCATACATTGTGATAACCGTGACAACTTTTACCTTAAGGTATTAACATATATTTGTTTCATAAGGTATTAGCTCACTAGGTAGAGCGTGCCTCTGATAATTGCGCCGGGTTTGTTTCATATGTATCAAATACTCTCTCATGAATTACGACAAAAAGGAATTGATCTGGTGCATCTTATTCTAAAGTTATTCATTTCTTATCCAACGAGCGATGACGAACACTAGTAATATGAAAAGGGTGAACATAAGTTAGCATCACAAATACATATATATGCAATCACAAAGCCACAAAGAAGAATTATTCATGGCTAGTCTGCAAATGACTTGATAACAAATCTCTTTTAACATGCCCCTAAATTGGGCATCTGCGGAATGTGAAGCAGGCATTGGATTATTGGACATCAAATCACCCCAATGTGTTTGGCCAACAGGCCCAGTTGGCGTCAACATTCTCGCACCACCAGTGTCTTAACAATTGTCAAAAAGAATGAAATTAATACAAGTGTTCTAAGACAAATTACATGGTTTATCATGTGGATTGCAAACCAAATACCTGAAGATTAAGATCAATGTAGGCAAGTATTATTGGTTGGGGTTCCATATCTATTGGAACCATAGAAAGATGACCTTTTATTGCTGTCCCACGAAGCTTCACAAGCTCGTGTAGGAATATTTTCACCATGCATAAAGGCTTGCCATCTGCTCCGGCTCTATAAAGTAGTGGCATAAAAAGAAAAAACATTTGGTTAGTTGACATTTATGCCCCCTACAATTAGTAACCAAGATATTTCATACATACCTCCTCCTGATTTCTTCCAATCCGAGTTCTTGCAGATATACACGGATGCTTTGGAGAATGCGATCAAGGTCAACCTCATATATGGTACTTTGAAGAACCTGAA
Source organism: Saussurea involucrata (assembly GCA_033807775.1). Lineage (NCBI taxonomy): Eukaryota > Viridiplantae > Streptophyta > Magnoliopsida > Asterales > Asteraceae > Saussurea > Saussurea involucrata. Next base: position 39,869,402 of record CM066322.1, on the reverse strand, counting down.
TTTCAACCAGCCACAAAAATTACACACTAATAATAAGTAGAGAAATTTACGTTTTTCGACCCTATGGTTTGTTAAAAATTACGGATTTCATCTTGTGGTTTTGAAATTTCAATTTTCGTCCCTATGGTTTGCAATTCATTTCGATTTTCGTCTCGGAGGCTAATTACTACTTTTAATTATGGGGGACTAAAATGGAAATGAATTGTAACCCATAGGGACGAAGAAAGCAATCAAGTTTAAATCACAAGGACAAAATAATAGTTAATTACAAACCATGGGGATGAAAATCGTAATTTCAAAATCACAGGGACAAATATATAAATTTTCAACAAACCACAGGGACGAAAAACATAATTTACTCTATAAGTAAAAGGGTGTACTTGGTACAAATTTCAAAATAACCCATCAAACTTTGTATATTTGCAAAAATGGGTCTCCTTAAATTTGACCAACACCGTTGCAACTAAATCCAAGCAACATAAAACAAAGACAACTGACCTTTGTAAGTTTGATCAAGCATTTCACAACCAAATCAGAAAACTTCATATTTCTTGTGGCAAAAGACTCGTTTGATGGCGGAGATGGCCATCTAGAGGGGTCAAGTGGTTTTAAAAGATTGATCGGTACCACAAAAGACGAGGTCCGCTCTACATTATCCTGCATTTACAAACAAGCCAATACAATATAAATAAACCCAAATGAAAAACTATATACACGAGTTCAAGTGGAAAACTTCACCAATATCTTCAGCATTAAAACATTTATTGCTTTCAGAAGCTGACTGCCATCATCCATCCTTGGAACCCTTTCATCTAAAAGCCAAAGCAAAAGCTATGTAATGAGATTATCAAGTGTTCTCTCATTAACCGCATGAACAAGACACAAACTTGCTACATAAGACACTCTGCTCAACCTGCTCAACCTGCTATAGTTGAACAAGTGTTGTTTGGTATGTCAGTGAACCGACTAGGAGTATAATTGTTGAGATTCAAAGGGATGAATGGTTGGTTAAGGGCAAACTCCTAGTTATAGCGAGTCCCCACTCTTGGAGGGATGAATGGTGCACGTCTCGCCATAAACGGTCGCGACGGGTGTTAATGTAACATCAAAACGCGTCCTCAATTTAAATGGTCATGGCCAATTAATCCGTTTAGGAAGAAAAGAACGATAATAGCATTTCTCAATTTAAAGAGATAGCTTCCGGTATGAGCATCAACTGCACTGAACGGATCATCAAAGAGATATAAAGCACGTGCAATCTTTAAAGCATATATCATATGTCAATGACTATTTCCTGTTTAATTTTGGTATTTTATATTAAATATTAAAAATTCAGGGAATTAGATATTTGGTCCTGTAGTTCATAAAAATTATGAATTAGAGTCCCTTTTAAACTTTAATCATTTTAAATATTATAGATTATTATATATTACATTTATAGTTTACTTGAAATTAAAATTTAATATTACATCTATAGTTTACTTGAAATTTAATACACCAAATACCAAATTTAATAAGAGGAAACAAGAATATATCTTTCATATAAATAAGTGATATATATGTGCAGAGGAGAGGAAGTAGTTGGTACTTACGGGACATGGGAATCGCATGCATTTCTCTTGGGATCGGTGGTTGAGAAGACGATGTATACAAGGACAAAGGTGCCGACAATTTCAGCACCCAACCCGTGCCTTTACTGTAGCCATCGGCGAGCTCGTTAGCAATTTATTTCTATTTTCGTCCCTGTGGCTAATTACTATTTGGAAGTACGAGGGGCTAAAATAGAAATGAATTGTAAACCATAGGGACGAAGAAGCAATCAAGAATAAATCATAAGGACGAAAATAATAATAAATTATAAACCATAAGGATGAAAATCGTAATTTCAAAATCACAAGGACAAAAACAGAAACTTTCAACAAACCAAAGGGACCAAAAACGAAATTTACTCAAGATCTTATGACCTTTACTTGAGCTGAGCTGAAAAGAATACAAACTCATCAAAGAATAGTGATCAGCTTTAAAGGACTTCTCCTGGGCAAGTATTATCTACATGAAAACACAAAAACATGATTAGAAATCTGGAAACTTCTTTAAACAATAAGAAACAATTTTGAAAAAATAGACACCTGCTGAAAGAGAGATCGTGCAGAGGACAAAAAGAAACGACGACATTCAACAACATATGAAGAACTCATCCAAAGATTACGGGAAGCAGCTCCGAGATTCAAGCACCTAAGAAAGAGTTGAGCCTTTTAATATAATTAAATTAAAAAAAAGACAATATCACATTTAAAATGAGACAAATAATACTTCTATATCGAGCTCAAGTGAAGCAATCCTCTCCATCGGTTGAAAATATTTGAAATTCTTCTTCACCGCCAGATCCACATCATCACGTTGTACCAAAAGATGATAACGCAAACCCCCAAATTTTAGCCGGGCACCACCGAGATCAAATAAGAAATCTACACACACAATAACATGGAGTTCGAAACCATAGGGATGAAAATCATAAGAACAAAAATAATAAGAAACTATAAACCATAGGGATGAAAATCGTAATTTCAAAATTACAAGGACAAAAACAGAAACTTTCAACAAACCACAGGGACCAAAAACGAAATTTACTCAAGAACTTATTTAAATGACCTTTACCTGAGCTGAGCTGAAAAGAATACATGCTCATCATAGAATAGTGATCAGCTTTAAAGGACTTCTCGTGGGCAAGTATCATCCGGATGAAAACCCAAAAACATGATTAGAAATCTGGAAACTTCTTTAAACAATAAGAAACAATTTTGAAAAAATAGACACCTGCTGAAAGAGAGATCGTGCAGAGGACAAGAAGAAACGACGGCATTCAGGAACATGTGGAGAACTCATCCAAAGATTACGGAAAGCAACTCTGAGTTTCTAGCACCTAAGAAAGAGTTGAGCCTTTTAGAATAATTAAATAAAAAAAGACTAATATCACATTTAAAATGAGACAAATAATACTTCTATATCGAGCTCAAGTGAGGCAATCCTCTCCATCGGTTGAAAATATTTGAAATTCTTCTTCACCGTTGGATCCACATCGTCACATTGTACCAAAAGATGATAACGCAAACCCCCAAATTCGTAACCGGGCACAACCGAGATCAAATAAAGAATCTACACACACAAAATATGGAGTTCGATTAGTAAGTTCTAGAATGATCCAACAACACAGGAAAGTTCTAGAATCAGCTATTCACCTGTTGTAGAACTGGCTTAATAACGGATTTATTAAGGACTTATGCCAGAAGAGATGTATTGCTGTTATACAGAACAAAATGTGAAGATTGAAATCAACTTGTGATTAATCCAAAACAATATACTCATCTAAGAAAAAGAATTTAGAGTAAATTACGTTTTTCGTACCTGTGGTTTTGAAATTTCGGTTTTCATCCCTATCGTTAGCAATTTATTTCTATTTTCGTCCCTGTGGCTAATTACTATTTGTAAGTACGAGGGACTAAAATAGAAATGAATTGTAAACCATAGGGATGAAGAAGCAATCAAGAATAAATCATAAGGACGAAAATAATATGGAATTATAAACCATAGGGATGAAAATCGTAATTTCAAAATCACAAGGACAAAAACAGAAACTTTCAACAAACCACAGGGACCAAAAACGAAATTTACTCAAGATCTTATGACCTTTACCTGAGCTGAGCTGAAAAGAATACAAGCTCATCAAAGAATAGTGATCAGCTTTAAAGGACTTCTCCTGGGCAAGTATTATCTACATGAAAACACAAAAACATGATTAGAAATCTGGAAACTTCTTTAAACAATAAGAAACAATTTTGAAAAAATAGACACCTAGCCTGAGCGATTAAAAATCTTCTTGAATTTATCATCAAATTCATTTTCCTTCTTATGAAGTTGAATAGTGAGTGATGTACCTACATGTATGAAAGAGATACAAACAATATGGAAGTTAAAAAAAAGCTTCTTAACTGTAATATCCTACCCAAGTACCAAGAGAAATGGTAATATCAATGTAGTGATTAAGAGACGAGAACATACCTGTTGTGAGGCCATTGACACGTTCTTCAACTCTAGCATTATCAATATCAGTTCCAGTTACAAACGCAATGTCTGCTTTGAAAGGAGTTCTAGCAGAGATCTGCTAAGACAAAAAAAACGGTTGATGGAAAATGAAGCCGATATAAAATTGATTTTGTTTTATGATGATAATCATGGGTATAATAACAGATATGTGAATAATCAACACCACACCTGATAAACTAAAAGTCTAAAATGTTAGGAGAATTGTCAGATGTGTCTGGAAGCTCCAAAGGACCAAAATTTCTTACCTATCAAAACACAAGAAACCCAATCCCATCAGTAACATAAAAGATGAATTTCTGAAAATTGTTAATATTAGTTAAACATGTCAGTTGCAGAAACTAAAACAACGTAAGGTCAAATATTAGTATATTACTTGTAGTGGAAGAACTCCTTGGACCATATCAGAGAGATTGTGAATGTGAGGCGTCTTGAGACCAACATGGTGGACTTCAAAATCATCCTGGAAAATAGTTGGTTATCAATACTACCTTCCTTCCTGAAAACTTGACAAGTATAAATTCAAAAGGTACAAGGGCATTAGCTCCGCAGAGAGCAGATTAATAAGATGAACGCGTTGTTATGTTGAAAGGAAGTGGAAAGAAATTTAACTAGAAATTTGTATATTTTTCATGATATTACCAATGATTTTAAGTGTAGCTCCCAACCACCAAACATCTGGCCGTGATCCAAAAGCCAACATAGACTTCACATGAATCTCTGTTACACTTATGCCTAGACTTGGAGCATTTTCACCCTCGTCAGCCACATAAAAGAAAAGTTGTGCAGATCCCGGCATTTCTTCATTTAATTTGGAATCAGCAATAAAGCACGCCAATACAGGGTAAATTATGTATTTAAGTGAATGACAGATTATCTAAAGTGGAGTTATATAACAAGTTATTTTAGTGACAAAGCAGTCTATGTGCTTGCAAATGCAAACAGTCTGGGAAACTTACAGCTATTTCAGTACATACTAACATAATCATTTTAGGGAAACAGGTAAGACTTATACTTCTCAGATTGCACTCCAACTCGAAAAGCCCAGTCTCCTCCATAGCCACTTCCATCTACCTTGGATTTCAAGAAACCTGTGGTCAATGTCATGCCGTGGTCAATTAGAACCTGATGTCCAAAGTCCCTTCCATTATGTTTGTTCCAACCATATGTTTGAAGCTCATCTGCATCTTAACAGAAATGTCGCATAAAATATCGTCCATCCTTTACACGAAGCCACATCAACCCAGAAACCAATGATTTTGGAATCCTGGCAAGTACAACAGACATTATATACCATCAATGATAAAACTACTTAATTATACTTACGAAATAAAAATGAAACAAAAAATGAATATGTTACCTTTGGATACAACTGGGTTATTCGGTAGAGTTCATATAGACCAATACTGCAAGTCTGCTTGTCTCCAGATTTCTTGAATATTGCCGCCAGTTCTTGCTGTGAACGCAACAATGAAGAAGTTTAGAAGCAGAAAATCACACTTAGGGGCTGTTTGATTTTTTATCCATTAAGTTAAGAATCTATTAAGTTGTCTTTAGGCATTGATTTGTCTAAAAAATTAAGATAAGTTGTTTGATTTTTGTTCTGAATAAATCTGAACAACAAAAATTACCATTTGAACCTTTATGTCTACGTATGTGTTGAATTAAAATAAATTGTTTGATAAATATTTAGAATGACAGAAAATTTAAAATAATATGAATTATTTAAAATAACATAAATAAATACTTGTATAATAACTTTAAAATATATTTAAAAATTAGGGAAAATTGCATAAGAATGGAACCAATTTTCAAAATCGTCATTTAGGGGTCAGTATTAAACTTTTTGTTTATTTAAGGCATGGTTAACCTGATATTTGATGACTTGGCAAATAAATTATTTAAAAATATTAGGTGGATATTATTTTGCCAAATCAAAATTATTATTAAAACATTAGCAAAACCAATTATTTATTTAAAAAATATTAGGTAAATATTTGATTTTTTTTTTTGAAAAACGAGATTGCAAATTATAATTAATTTTTGGAAAAACGAATTTTAGTCAATTTTGTGTAATTAATTTGTAGTTATTTTCTATTCTATAATATGAAGTGGAATTTAGTTTTCGTATAAAAATTTTTGCCATCTTAGCATTTTAGATTTATATTTATAATTATAATAATGACATGGAATCTTAGTTGGCAAAAGTTTTGGGTGATATCATCATCATCAGGTCAACCAGACCCTTAAATAAACTTAAAGTTTAATACAGACCCCTAAATGACGATTTTGAAAGTTGGTTCCCCAAAATAGGAATCATGTGAAAGTTGGTTCCATTTTCATGCAATTTTCCCATAAAAATTATGCAGTTCATTTAATTTATGGATGTTGGTAAACTATTTTTTATTAATGAGATGTGATTAAAAACTGTGGGACAAGGGTAATTTTGGAAACAATTCTAACTTAATGCATTAAGATAGGATGGGATAACTTAACATGTTAAGTCAATCTCTTAGTATTAAGTTAAAACCAAACACCTTAACATAACTTATTCAATTAAGCTAACCACCCATTAAGCTTATTAAGTTGAAAACAAACACCCCCTTAGTCTATAATAAAAACGGGACAAAAAACATCAGAAAAAGAAATCAAACAAAGAAAAAGAAAAGATCTCACCTTCAATTGGGCATCTGCAGAATGTGAAGCAGGCATTGGATTATTGGCCATCAAATCACCCCAATGTGTTTGGCCAACAGGCCCAGTTGGCGTCAACATTCTTGCAGCACCAGTGTCTTAACAATTGTCAAAAAGAATGAAATTAATACAAGTGTTCTAAGACAAATTACATGGTTTATCATGTGGATTGCAAACCAAATACCTGAAGATTAAGATCAATGTAGGCAAGTATTATTGGTTGGGGTTCCATATCTATTGGAACCATAGAAAGATGACCTTTTATTGCTGTCCCACGAAAATTACACACTAATAACAAGCATCTTTGACTAAATCATCCATTAAACTTCCCTTGGGATCTTTGGTTGCAGCTGCCAACTCATGGCACACAACTTTCATACCTACAACAGACTGCAAGAATAAACAGAATTATATTTGGTAGCAACCAAAATAATAAGAAATAATAAAATATTTAGTGATTCAGTAAAATACTTAATGAATTCACACCTGCTCAGGACAGCCATATGTAATGATATCTAGAGCTTCATTCCAGTCTGTGGGGCCAATTGCACCGCCGGGTGGTCTGACAAATGCAAGTCTTTCCATTTGAGGTTTTGGGGGAGCATACATTTCCCTAAAACCACAAATTATTAAAAAAAGTATAAAAAAGCCAATTACTTGACCAAATGATGCGTCTTTTCATAGCAATTAAGAAATGGGGGCAAAAGTCTGATTACAAGTAGAAAAAGAAAAACTACAAAAAAAACAGTAGGGCCTCATTACCTGCTAAAAACTGGTCCAGACAAGGATCGGAAACTTCACCACTTTGCTCGGCAACATCAGAACTATACAGCAATAAATAAATTGAAGTAGATCTTAATGATTAAGCAAAGAAAACCTTGGTAAAACAAAATGATTAAGCTGAAGTCCAGAAAGTTTAAGTTTACCCATTTTCCCTCACAGAACGTCTTAATGCAGCCCTTGCTTCACCTGGCTTCCCCTCTTTCCTTTTTTCCGTTTCCCGAGTCTAAATAAATAAGTGTAAAAGTAACTGATATTCTATATTGATGTAGAAAAACTAGGAGGGTGAACCCTCTATATTTACAAGATACAAACCCTAAAAGATACCTAAACAAGGCCCATGGGTTGTAGCCCAATATACACTAAATATACAATTAACACTCCTCCTCAAGTTGGAGCATAAATGTTAATCATGCCCAACTTGTTACAAATAAAATCTATTTGAGTTTTTCGGAGAGGTTTAGTGAGGATGTCCGCAAGCTGAAAGTCTGTCTTAACGTGAATTGGTTGGATGGATGGAGGGTCTGCTTGTGTGCCTACAACTCGATCTCTGATAAGATGACAGTCAACCTCAATGTGCTTCGTCCGCTCATGAAATACTTGATTTTTTGCTATATGAATAGCTGATTGACTATCGCAGTATAACCGCATCAAGTTATTAGAAACTACACCGAGCTCTATGAGAAGACGACGAACCCATATCATTTCTGATGTAACATCTGCCATGGCTCTATATTCTGATTCAGCACTAGATCTAGATACTGTGTGTTGCTTCTTACTCTTCCACGATACAAGATTTCCTCCAACAAATACACAATACCCGGTAGTAGATCGTCGAGAGATCGGGCAACCTGCCCAATCTGCATCTGAAAAACCAGATATCCGACCATCTCCTTCTTCTGTAAAAGCACCTACACGACAATGCCCCTGATCAGAATATAAGATGCCAAGACCTGGTGTGGTCTTGAGATATCTCAAGACACGAAGAGCAGCATCCCAGTGTCCAGTGTATGGAGCAGCCATGAATTGGCTCGGGACACTGACGGTAAAGGAAATATCTGGTCGTGTGACTGTTAATAATTAAGCTTCCCGACCAATCGTCTGTAGCGCTCAGGATCCTTCATCGGATCTCCGTCCTCTGGAAGGAGCTTCCTTGTAGGAAGCATTGGAGTATCAACGGGCTTGCAACCCAGTAAGCCACATTCGGTCAACATATCAAGGACATACTTCCGTTGAGAGAGAAGTATTCCTTGTGGAGAGCGAGATACCTCTATGCCAAGGAAGTACCGAAGTCGACCTAAGTCGCTTATCTGAAACTGCGACTGAAGAAATTGTTTGAGTTTGGTAATCCCGACCTCATCATCTCCTGTAATTATGAAGTCATCAACATAAACCACTACAATAATCCTTTTGCCCTGCCGGTGTCTAAAGAACACAGAATGATCAGATGCACTGCGAACCATCCCAAATTCTCCCATAACACTAGAAAATCGACCAAACCATGCCCTGGGAGACTGCTTAAGACCATATAAAGAACGGCGTAATCTGCAAACTTTCGAGGCCTCCTCCTCGACAATGAACCCAGGTGGCTGCTCCATATATACCTCCTCCTCAAGAACACCATTAAGAAAGGCGTTCTTGACATCAAGCTGATGGAGCGGCCAATGATGAATGGCAGCAAGGGCAATACAAATACGGACAGACGGCATTTTAGCAACCGGTGAGAAAGTTTCATCATAATCAATTCCGTATGCCTGAGAATACCCTTTAGCAACTAACCGAGCCTTCAGGCGATGTAGGGAGCCATCCGGGTGTAGTTTAACTGTAAATACCCAACGACAACCAACAATACGTTTTCCCGGAGGAAGTGTTTCAAGATCCCAGGTATGATTAGCCCGAAGAGCCCCTAACTCGTCTTCCATAGCCTGTCGCCATCCCGGGTGAGCTAGAGCAGTCGTCACATCCCTGGGAATTGGGTAGGAATCAAGGGTACTGGTATAGGCTTCAGACTCGGGGGAGAGGTGAGAGTAGGCAACATAATCCTGAATAGGATAACGGGTGCAGTGTCGAGGTTCTTTGCGAAGGGCAATAGGTATATCGGGAAATGGTGCTCCAGGAGGATCATAGATATGAACATCAGGTGTAGGAGAGGTGGTATTAGGTATGGTTGTTTCTGGTAAGGGTGTATCTGGCAACGGTGTGTCAGGCTCATTTGTGGGAAGCGGAACTGAGGATGTACCAGAGTCATGGTTCGGTTGTGAATTAAGTGGCTCTGTTGTTTGAGCCTTACCTCGTCGAGCATATATGAAAAGTAATGGCGGAGGTTCTGCCGGTAGGCCCGTGGTAGCAGGAGTCGGAGCGTCTGAGACTGGAGGAACAGAGGGTACAGCGGACACAGGAAAAGTGGGAATAAGGTGAGAGTCGGGTATGTCAAGTTCAGGGAACGGGTCGGAAATGGGATGGGAATGTTCGAGGAAGTAAGGGCATGACTCATGGAAGGTGACATCGGCACTAGTAAAGTAGCGGTGAAGAGAGGGACTATAACACCGATACCCTTTTTGGACTCGTGAGTAACCAAGGAAGACACAACGAATGGCTCGTGGATCAAGTTTAGTGAGTTGTAAAAATTCTGGGGGAGTTCCTTTAGGAAAGAGTACAGAAAAGGGGGATTTACCATGAAGGACAGGTGTAGGCATGCGGTTAATCAGATACGCGGCAGTAAGAATCGCGTCCCCCCAGAATCGTTTAGGGACACGAGATTGAAACATGATTGTTCGAGCAACATCCAACAAATGGCGATTCTTGCGTTCAGCAACACCATTTTGTTGGGATGTATATACGCATGAAGTTTCATGAACAATGTCGTGTGTTTTCAAATACGAAGAGAAGTCAGTAGAGAAGTATTCCTTTGCATTATCGGATCGTAAAGTTTTGATTGATGAGTTAAATTGATTTTGAACATATGAATGAAATTCGCGAAAAATGGTAAATACTTCACGACGAGATTTTAATAAATAAACCCAAGTAGCACGAGAATAATCATCAATAAAGGTAATAAAGTACTGAAATCCCAAAGTAGACGTTGTAGGGCAAGGACCCCATACATCAGAATGCACGAGTTCAAAAGAAGAACCGACTCTACTAGACACTCTAGGGGGATAGGGACGCCTGGTGTGTTTACCAAGCTGACATGACTCACAATGAAAATTAATAGACGAAAGTGGAAAATCCGGTCTCAGTTGTCTCAGAACTGCTGCAGAGGGATGGCCTAGCCGGCAGTGAGCCTCCCTTATACTAGAATCACATATGTTTGCTGTAGGACGTGAAGGTAAGGATAAACGGTAGAGACCTCTTGATTCAAAGCCTGTGCCAATCAGTCGGTTCGTCCCCAGTTCTTGAAAAATACAGTGAGTAGGAAAAAAAGTTACAGAGCAGTTATTTTGTTTTGTAATTTGACTTACTGAACAAAGACTATCAGGAAATGTAGGAACAAACAAAATAGAGGAGAGACGTAGGTTTGTCGAATTGTTAATGGATCCAATGCCCTGAACTGGGCATGAAGATCCATTAGCAATTCGAACGGGTGGATGAAAAGCTTTATGTAGGCTAGAAAGGATACCTTGATTCCCAGTCATGTGATGAGTAGCTCCAGAATCAATAACCCAAGATGAATCAAGACTGGAAAACGTACCTGAATTGGCCGAGTTGGCACGCGTAGTAGGGGAGATCGACTGGGAGACTAGGAGTTGCTGGAGTCGGTGATAGTCCTCCTCATTAAGCGTGTAGGCTGGAGTTTGAATACCACTTCCACGTCCAATACCCTTCTTTGGAAACACATGAGAACCTCGGCCAGTACTCCTACCAGTAGAAGTATACATGGCAAATTGTATGATAAAGGAAAACCTCAGATGGTTCGAGACTGAAAATTACGACAGATGGTGGCCGGAGACAAAATTCCGGCGGCGGCGGTGGCGAACGGAGATGGCAGAGGCGGCGGAAGGGTTTTGAACAGGTGGCGGCTGGTTCAGACGAGTTCTGGCTTAGCTCCGGTAGGTCTCAGCAAGTTCCGACAGGTCCAGACAGGTTCCGGGCAGATTCCGGCAGGTCCAGACAGGTTCCGGGCAGATTCCGGCAGGTAGTGGGGGATTCCAGCGGGTTCTGGAGGATTCCGGCAGGTCTCCGGCGGCGGCCGCTGGCGGTTCCGGTGGCGGCGGCTGGTGGTTCCGGCTACAGCAGATGGAGTTCAGGTAAGTTCCGACGATGACGGCGAGATTCCGGCGATGGCGGCTAGGGTTCCGGCGAGATTCCGGCGATATTCCGACGATGACGGGTGGGTGTTGAGCCTTAGCTCTGATACCATGTAAAAGTAACTGATATTCTATATTGATGTAGAAAAACTAGGAGGGTGAACCCTCTATATATACAAGATACAAACCCTAAAAGATACCTAAACAAGGCCCATGGGCTGTAGCCCAATATACACTAAATATACAATTAACAATAAGAAAAAGGAAAATAAGGTGACAATAATATACCAAAAGAAAATTAAAAATAGCATTGTTTGTCCCAAAAAAATAGCATTGTTTGTCCCCAAAAAATAGCAATCATTCTCCATCACATTTATTCAGATAGTAATATACCTTCTACTTGAATCTATCATCTAGCATGCTTCTTTGTGCTTCAGTCAGCTTCCCAACGTATCTCCAGACGTCATCACCTTTAATTAAAATTTAGATTTACAAAGACATTCCATTTGTTAAGGTTCAGTTGAGAAAGTAACCTTAAATTTAAGATAAGATTAAATAAACCAGTTAAACTCACCAAAAATCTTATAACCAGTGGCTAGACAATTTAAAGCCGCTTTTCTAAGTTCACCATCTCGTTCAGCTGTTAAACTTGCAACAATTTGCAACGGTTTTAGCTGTCCAGTTATCTGCACAGTGGTGAAAACTGAAAAGCATGAGCAAGCTTCAACTATAAGATGAAGTACAAAGTTTAGGTGACTATGTACCTCTGACCCATGATTATCCAGCAAAAATTCAACAAGATCAACACCCTTGATTCTCGCCCTGTTATTTCTGGAACGCAAACCTTCCAAAATATAAGGGAAAGTTTTCGCAGCTGAATAACTATGTATTATCTTCTTCATTAGTTCCCGCAGTTTCTCTTGCAGTTTCTCAATGTTATGACCAGTCTGCACAAAAGTTCAATAATAGAGTCGGTATTAAGATCAAAATAAACAAGAGCATCCACTGGAATATATATATATATATATATATATATTTGGGTCAGAGTAACCTTCTCAACCAAGCAAGGAAGAAAGATGGAAGCTTCAGATTCGTTCAGAGTGTAGTTCTCATTTGCTAATGTGTCAAAGAGTTCTGGGAGGAACTCCAGCACCTATTTCATATTTCAGAAAGAATATAAGTAATTAACACATTAAAACCAAATATAAAACAAGGGAGTAATAGAAAATTCACCTTAAGTAGGCAAAATGTGTTGGATTCACAGAGGGGTCAACTGGTTTTAAAAGATTGATCAGTACCACAAAAGACGAGGTCCGCTATGCATTATCCTGCATTTACAAACAAGTCAATACAATATATTTTTTCATTTGGGTTTATTTATATTGTATTGACTTGTTTGTAAAAGATTGATCAGTACCACGTTTTCGCACCAACCTTTCTTTATCTGAAAATAATTAAAAATCAAATAAAAATACTCACAACTAATAATTAAAGTGTAATTATGCATGTTTTTATCAATTAAAATATAAACAAATAACGACGTTATCAAACCTCCACAACTTAATACCTTATGCATCCCGAAAAAGGTCAAAATTAATTCAAGAAATAATTTCAAATGCATGCGTTTGGGTTAATGGACGAGTTGCTAAAAATTCAATTTTTTAACTCAAATATTCAATAGTGCTTGTCTTTTCACCCTCAACACACATTCAACTTGTTTTTCCAAGTTTTGACCTTTATGGTTCAAATTTGGTTTTAGTTGGGGAGATTCAACAACGTGTGCTCATTTCAACTCATTCAAACAAATTATGCATGCATACACTTTATAAAGCATGGAAAACCATCTACAACTGAACCAACCTCTGGCAGAAAAATCTCAAGGTCAAGGCAGGTTTACGGGAATCATTTGGAACCTTTGCAGAGGACATATGAGTAAGCGGTGGAGGCTAGCCAGAGTAAAAATGTAATCAAAGGTGAGTGCATTTATCCCAAAAAAATATTGTTACTTAAAAGAGACAAAATCAAATAACCATGAAAATGAATATAAACAAGAAAACAATTAACTCTGTTACAGTGTTACTTAAAAATGCTAAAATCAAAGAAGTAGATGAAGTAAAAAACCAAAATCTTGATAAACTATATATATAAAATCTCATGAGAAAGAAGAAAGGTAAATAAAAAAAATAACACAAAATCTAGATCAACATAAAATCTTGAATAACCAGAGGTTGATAAATTAAATACCAACATTAGATGGAAGCCTAGGATTCATTTTAAGCATAAAGATCATATCTAAAATGCAAGATTAATATCCACATGCTATAAATTGGAGGAACACAAGTGTGTAGTGTCAAATAGACCAAAAATATATATGAAGCCAATAAACTAATTCTTACTCCACAAAATTATAAGGCAAGAATCCATGTCCATTTTTACTTCTGATGGTATGATATCAATATTAGACTCCTCTGAACCCAATAAACTGCAATCAGGTTCCTAGAAGATTGAACATCACTTTTCAGTTGTATGATATGAAAAATAAAGTTCTTCTAGTATTTTTAGTATTTTTTTTAGAAGTTATCCATAGCAGGTTCAGGAATCAATCTCAATTCTCAATATCCATTTTATGGGTTTCTTAAGTTATCACTTGTACTTTCTGTTAATGGATGCAAAATTTACTAACTAAAAAGAGGTTCAGCAATTCTACATTTTGCATTGAAAGTTCATCAAGGTTCACATGACTCCATTTACATCCTTCCCCGATCTAACTGTCACTTTCAGCTGAGGTTCTATTACTTGAATACTATAATACAAATACCCACAAGAATATCTAAAGAAAAATCAATGTTCATGTGAATTCTTTTTGTTACCTTAGGCTTAGGACTCCCGCTTGGTAGGAAATATTTTCATCAAATATTGGAAAAGGCATTGTTGTATCACCAGTCTTATCAGCTTCTTGAACTCCCTTTTTTCCAAACCTTATGTTTTTAAATCTCTCCTGCCAATCTTGCTTTGTTTTACCCGGTCTCTTTAAAAACACTTAACTCTTGTTACATTAAATTACTTCACCTTTTGCAACAACCAAATAGTGAAACATTTTTTAGCTGTCTATAACAATCTCACTAATAATAAGAATTTCAATATGGTAACTATCATTCGTCTCTTTTGAAAATGCCAACAATAGAAAGCTTCCTCAACATTAAGATGAGAACTAAATTCCATTCTTATCATTCAACCCTACTTTCTGATGGAGATGAGAATGATTATCTTTTGGATATTCTTATAAGATTTCAGATTTATGAAATCACAATGCAAATATTCCTAATCATTTAAGACTTGATAAAGCTTTCTATTGGTTTCCAATCATGCCTCATGCTATAAATTGAAAACAACTTTTGCCTTTAATGGCCCCAAATGAGAGCATGATGTAACTACTATTATGGTGTCAGGATTGCAATCACATTTTATAGAATAATAGAAGAAATTTAGATGAACTGATTGTTTAAGTTTCAGTAGGGTAGAAATAATGCAATCAAGTTCATTACCCCCTCTTGGGTAGCTTTCCTCATGTTAGCCTTTGCTTGCTATTTAGCATTTCTAAAACTTGACTAGAAACACAAGGGAAAGTTAGATGACCATTAATCAAACATGTGTAATCATATACAGGCATACCTTCATTTTTGGCATCACCACGCCAAGATGTCTCGATATCTTCGATACCATCGGCCAAGAAGACGCCCAACACCCTGGAAATGAAAGATTATGATTATGATTATGAAGAAGAAAGGTTTTCTGAGAAACGAGCAAAGGGTTTTTGAAGAAAGGGTTTTCTGAGAAACGAGCAAAGGGTTTTTTCATTCATATATATATATATACATACGTATGGTAGCAAGAAGGAAGGATATCGATTGGATCCCGTTGGAATTGATTGAAATTGATTTTGCAGATTTTATTTTGACTTTTCCAAAATCAATTATGGGTTGGGCCGACGAATACATGGATGGATTTATGTTTCTTTCTTTAAACCCACTTCTAATTTGATTTTGAGTTTCAAGAATTAAATTAAAAATATTTCTTCTTCTAACATTACTATTACTATTACTATTACTATTTTAGTCGGACATAAAAGTGTTTATAAATTTAATTCTTCTGATTTGTAGAAAAATTAACACTTTTCATCTCCATATTTTTATAAACTTTTAAAACGTTCCGATTTTATCCATATGTCTAAAATCGATTAAAAATTTTCGTTAAATTTTTTATTTAGTGTTAGTACACTGATGTATCCAAGATTTAGGACTAATTGTAATTAGTCAAACATTTAGCTAGATTTGGTCAAAGGTATAAATACCCAATTGTAGGGTTTGTGTGAAGGAGAGGTCATTGTGAATAGCATACTGAGTGTGTGTGTGTGTGTGTGTAACGAGGGTGGCCTCCATGAGAGAGAAATAGAGCTAAATTCATATCTTGTAGAATTCTCTTCTCAATCTAGTTCTTATTGTGTTAATCGTTGTTACTTGAATCACTCTCAATTGGTATCAGAGCCTAGCAGAGAAGAATTTGTGCATCAATCCATTGTTGTTTATCAATTTTTGAGAAATTGATGAGTTTTTGGGTTTTTGAGATTTTATTGAAAATTTTCAAAAATCTAGAAATCGTTTGAGTTTTGATTGGATTCAAATCGTTTGAGTTTTATAAGCAATTTCAAATAAGTTAGAATGAATTAACTTATCAAAAACAATTTATTTGTCGTGAAGAAAAAGTCATAAGCATTTTTCTTTTTTTCAATCCAAACACTAAAAATAGCTTATTTGCAGTGAGAAAAAGCAATAAGCAAATAAGTCAAAAAAAATAAGCAATCCCAAACACCTCCTAAATGTTTCGCCCAATAAAAAAATAGACATCGATTAACACGATAAGGTGTTAGAAGCATATCGACACCCAAATCTACGTCATATATTACAACTTACCTTAATATGTTATTCCTTGTAATTCCAATAACTATATGTAACACCCTAAAAATCAGGGCAAATTTAAACTTGAATTAAAAAGGGTTTACATCACTATTATCCATAACCAACATTCTTAATAAGAGAAAATAGTGACTAAAGTCAATATACATCAAACTTGTCGTCTCTATAAGCTCTTCACTCGTCCCATTACTTCCCTGCTCATACCTGGTAAGAAAATATAATTTGAAACGATTAGGCTAACGCCTAGTGAGAACATTCAGTTTCAAAATAATACTTTCAAAATCAATGTAAACAATGTTTATCAAAACTTGACTTACACTCAATCATACCATACTCATACTCATCTCATAATAACTGAATCATACTCAATCCCATGAATATAACTATCAGTCATAAAGTCACATCACCATACTCAATAGTCTACTACGAATCATCACGGATTCTAGTTTATCAATCAATCCTACAGACGTACATTCAAACGTTATACCTCCTTCTTGAAATGGATACATAAACAGCACTTATATATTGCCTATTTTTACTCCATCGCAATTAACTGTTGCGATACATGTAACGTCCCAAAAATTACAAGCAAATTTAAATTTTTAAATAAACATTTCATTTATAACAACTCATTAAATAATCCCAACGTTTCGTTTGCAAACTCATAATTAATATATTTATAATAAAAACCAGCGGAATAAACGTTTAATTATTAAAAACCATAAAGCAACCAGCTCTCCTCGCGCGCCAGTGTGTACCCGTCACACCTTAGAGCCACTCGCACCTGAAACCACAATTTATTGGGAAAGGGTAAGCACGAAGCTTAGTGAATTCAAACACCATAAATAACACAGTTATTTCCACACCACCATAAACAGATAATTGCACATAAACAGCATACAAGTCTACGAACAAATCATAGACGTGCATACTCACACCAACCCACCTAATAGGCAAACGTCGGTCCCACCGACCACACGACAACCGTGCAAACGCAACCCGGCACCCCCGGGTTCATACGTCGCCCGCGTATACAACCTTCGCAACCCGGCACCCCCGGGTTCATACGCCACCCGCGTATACAACCTTTGGCCCCACCAAGTCACTACGCCACCCGCGTATAAAATCTCCGGCCCCGCCGGATCCTCGGTCCCACCGAGTTAACGTAACAACATAGTATCAACTAGACACCCCACTATCTAGTTCCACAACACAATCACATAAAGCTACCACACACGTACTATAGCAATGATAAAACAACCGTTATTACATCCGACTAGACACCCCACGATTTAACCACACACCACAAGCAAATAGAACTACCACACATACACACAACGTAATGTAAAAATAACCGACATTAGTTATAGTGAGAGAACTCACCTCGAATGCGCGCCTAGCTTAACAATACAATTCAAGCTTCACAATTACGGTCACTTCCCAGCACCTAAACGCATGTTAAAACGTGTCAATACGAGACCCGGATCCTACGACACGACACACGCTTAATCCGTCACTAAAACTATTTTCCGATCTCGCCAAACAGGTCTGTTCGGGACCTGTTTCGACCCCTTTAAACCCAGAAAATTCCCAATATTATTTCATGATTAGGAAGTACTCTGAGTTAGGGTTCCAAGGACATATTATACGCCTCCTAACGATTTTTCTACAATTTATTATGAATTAAATACGAACGATTACCAGAACTGCCAGTTTTCGGTCCAGCCTGCACAAACAGCCCAATACAGCCTAGCTACGGGCTTAATCGGACTTTCGGCAAAACACGAAAAACCTTCCCAACTCGATTATGGAACTTTGGGCACCAATTTCACCTCAAAACGAGTTACGAGTAAAAGGTTAAGGCTTACATAAAACAGTGGCAGATTCCAGAATTTTCTACATGAAATGACGAAACACCGAACTTGCGACCACTTATCGCCCAGCTAGAGACCGAACCAGTTTTCCGCTAAAACACGGAAAACGTGTCCGACCCCGAACTTGAACCGTGGGCGCCAGTTTCGGCTTAAACGGAGTTACGACAGAAAAGTTATGATCCCCCGAAAACTGGACAGCACACTTAGAATTTTCATAAAATCACGATTTATAAAAACGGTTCAAGGCTTAATCGATTCGGGTTTTACGCTACGATGATTTAGAGTTCAGGCCTGGTGTGTTTAGGGTTCCGCCACGAGTGTTACCTACTGCCACCGCCCTCCACCCACGGCCACCGTAGCGACGGCGTGCGGCGGTGGTGGTCTCGCCGGAAAAACGAAAAAGAAAAAGGAAAAGAAACGAGACGAACGAGAGAACTACTTACCTCACGACGACGTCTCACCACCACAACCAAACCTCTCTCTCTCGATTCCTCCGACGACAGCAGGTGGTGGCGACCTCCGGCGACAGCAGCAGCGGCGGCGAAAGGGGTTGCCACTGCGTTCTTCCTTCTCCCCTCTCTCTTTCTCGCGATCCCTCTCTCTCTTCGTTTCTATCTCTCTCGGCCGCACAACACAAAGGAAAGAAAAGTGGAATGTAGGGTTTCTTGTTGTGGTGTTCACGCTTGGCAGAGAAATACAACGAGAAAGAGGAGGAGGGTCGGTCCTTTTGGGCCGATCCATGCACCACTATCCTCCACTTGACACATTTGGTCCTTGACCTTTCATTTTTTTGACAAAAGCCTAATATCTAAAACTATAATACGCACTTGGTCTTTCCGTCAAACCTCGATAACGCAATAAGGAAAACGATCACTAACTCAAAATGATTAACTAATTAAGAAAAGAAAACATACCGGGACATGGGCTTTACAACTCTCCCCCACTTGAATAAGGTCCCCGAAGTCTATGCCCGTGAATAGCTCTAGATAATTCTCCCGCATCTCAGCCTCGGGTTCCCAAGTCCACTCAGAACCCTTTCTGAGTTGCCACTGGACTTTCACTAACTGGAACCTAATTTCTCACACCGTCTAAGAACCTCCCGAATACTTCCTTACTAACAACACTCCTTCAAGAACACTGAAAACGCGATTGGAAGAACACTCCAACAATCGGAATCATTCCTAGTTAAACGACTTCGGTTGTCTCCCAACCTTAGATGATTCATACCTCCCGATTAAATTTTTCAAGCTCTAACCATTCTAAAGATGCTCACCAATATACCCTACAGGATACTCGAATCCGATCATCCCTACCATTAACTGCCGATTAACTTCTACGAGTTCTACTAGACTCCCAAAATTCACAATGATTCACATTAACAAACATCGGCCCCCCGTCGAACATCGGTCCAACCGAATAAATACAACCATCGGCCCAGCCGAATATCGGTCCAACCGAATAAATACAACCATCGGCCCAGCCGAATATCGGTCCAACCGAATAAATACAACCATCGGCCCAGCCGAATATCGGTCCAACCGAATAAATACAACCATCGGCCCAGCCGAATATCGGTCCAACCGAATAAATACAACCATCGGCCCAGCCGAATATCGGTCCAACCGAATAAATACAAACATCGGCCACCCGCCGAACATCGGTCCAACCGATTACCATGAATCACATAAGCGTGGTATTATCCTAGGCACTAACACAAATAGATATCCCCTACAATCAAGTCCACTAACACACACGTAGGTCATTCCCTTAACCGATACTACCCGACCTACATTACCAACACGCGTGGAATACCCAACCTCCCACCGTCGACGTATCCCCCAACACACGCTCTACAAAGCTAAATTATCTGAACTGAGGATACACCCTGACGCCTACCTCTCAGGTAACGCCTCAGGGCCCCGCACATCGGAATTACCTCTCAGGTAAGTGCCCACCACTATATCCTCCTAGCACCTACTAGAAAGCCTAGGCTATAACACTTGAACACCGGGGCCTCACCCCGAGATACCCAACCGACCACTACCAGCGACTGACTAACGTGCCTAAGGATCCAAAGCAAAACAGCCTACCCACAAGTGCCTATCCCGGATTGTCTCCCTCACCCAAACGTGTAAATACTCGACGTGCAATGAATGCCAAACGGTGCGACAAAACAATTCATCAACAAGACTCCACCTCGAGTCATTAAAACCGGGCAATTAGCCCATGACTAACTCCAAGTCAAAACCGAGCAAAATGCTCCACGCTTGCTAGACCCATAAGTCGGTCAAAAACGTGTTTAAATAAAGTTTAAGCAAGCAATACTCTTAAATAACATTAGTCCCAAACTCGACACGAGTTAAACAAAAGCGTTTTCCAAAAGGACTCACACCCTTAAAATTCTCAAAATGACACATAACACTTATAAACGCACTTCCCAAATGGTTTACAAAATCATTTACAAAATATTCTCAACGTCAAGATTTTTCTTTTCAAAAAGACCGTAAGCAAGAAAACTACTATTACCAGGTCGGTAATTACGCAAAAATGGACACGCTCGTCCCACATATGAAAATCATGTTGAAAATCATCTCATTGCAGCTTAATTTACTCACAAAACGTAAGCGAAATAAATAATTTCTTTGAAAATGAACCGTCACGGTTCTAGTATGAATGGACTCATGACATGTATTTAAAGTAACCGCTCGACCTTACACCGGGTGCGACAAAAGCGTGCACATAGTTTCAAAATCAGTCCCACGACGTTTGACCCCAAAATCCCTCTTTTTCAACATAAAATGTCGTGGCACAGGGTTCACTAACAGATCTTACGCACGTCGGCTAGTCATACAAAACGATAAAACGGTTTACAAATATATTTTTGTTAAAACACAACTGTCTCGTGTAAGTTTCAAACTTAAGATAAAACCAATCCGTTTCCACCATTTGAAAATATCGACTAAAACCTCATAAAATCTCAAAAGGTGGGGTTCTTTAAATTGATTTCCCCAAATGGTCACATAAACAAATAAGATATGCACCTCGTGAAATTAAACCCACACGACTCAACATGCCGTAAAACAAAACTTATTTTAACCACTCACTCAAATAGCTTTATACAGATATCGTGGAATGTAACTTTCCGTCTCAACTCTAACATATGTGGAGGAGTTCCAATGTTAAAGTCACAAGCCGTAGTCACTTGCCCAACATTTTAAACGCCACAAAACACGGATATCATCTTACCCGAAAGAACCGTTGGAAAAATAACGAAATGAGACAAATTCTAACAAAGTTTGCACTCCCGTGATAAAACGATTTCATACACTTTCAAAACCATATTTCAAAATCTTGTGTGTGTGCTAAACACTTCCCAAAATTTCAAAACACCATCCATAAAAATGATTTGAAACACCAGAATTTGTTAATGCAATCTGTTTCAAAATCAAACTTTGTGCATGACTCAGTCGGCATTCTACGCCTCGACTCCTACTTCTCCAAATCTCTCCGATCCACTAACGTCATCCGGACATTTAAACCTCTTAGGCAAGTTGGGAAATTACGCCAAATAATCCCTGCGATTTTTCCTCAAATCAAAGTCGGCTCTATAAGCCTATGATTCTAGCACAATCATCCATCTTGGCCCGAAACAAACATCATCCTTATCGTCACTCAAAGTGACTAATACTAGAATCGTCCTTCTATTCTAACGACTACTGGATTAGATCCTTCACCACTACCCTCAACGATCATTTCATCTAAGCAAGTCAAGTACACACCTGTACTAATAGATTTAATATGGTTGTTTCTCCTAATGATGGCCATTCTGGGTAGATAACACAACGCGTTAATAGCACATAATAACTCACACTAACAACACTCACGCTCAGCTCCTCGGATTCCTCGTGACTTTCCCCGACTCGAGCATTGATCCTGTGCTTCCGGTAGTAGGAGCTCTACTACTACCATCCCCACCTATCATCGCCCGTTCCGAGTCCCATCCCAAGGGGTCCGAGTAGTTCCTCGCCGCAACTACACACATATGCCCGCACCGGCATATATACTCACTCTTCCTAGCTCCCTAGGAATTCCATCCCAACCACTACCCTTGCTACAACGAAATTTCTACTAGTCATGACGAGTCGCCTCGCGAATGCACAGTCGCACACAGTGCAAACCAGATAGACATTCGAATGTAAGATTCTATCCTACAACGGTTGGACTCAAACAAGAGCTGCGCAATAGAACTAAATCCGACATTCTAAGGCTATTCGGTTCCTACCGCATACGACCTATAGTGCATTCACCTAACAACCTATCAAGGCTAGCATAACCTCCTATTAGCAAGCAATACAACATACATCATAGTGTCCACAACAGGCAATCTAGCATGCATACTCTATGATCTAGAAAGCAATAAAACACTAAGTACTGTACCTTTCCCCTTTGGCTCCGGCTGACTGTACACACTGCGCCTCCGATCACCGTTTCTCAAACGGATTTTTCCTTCTTTTTATTTCCCAAAAACTTTAAAGAAAATTTTTATAGCCGCAAACTTGAGATCAAACACACCGAAATGCGTTTGATTCACTCAAGCCGTGCTCTGATACCAAGTTGTAACGTCCCAAAAATTACAAGCAAATTTAAAATTTTAAATAAACATTTCATTTATAACAACTCATTAAATGATCCCAACGTTTCGTTTGCAAACTCATAATTAATATCTTTATAATAAAAACCAGCGGAATAAACGTTTAATTATTAAAAACCATAAAGCAACCAGCTCTCCTCGCGCGCCAGTGTGTACCCGTCACGCCTTAGAGCCACTCGCACCTGAAACCACAATTTATTGGGAAAGGGTAAGCACGAATCTTAGTGAATTCAAACACCATAAATAACACAGTTATTTCCACACCACCATAAACAAATAATTGCACATAAACAGCATACAAGTCTACGAACAAATCATAGACGTGCATACTCACACCAACCCACCTAATAGGCAAACGTCGGTCCCACCGACCACACGACAACCGTGCAAACGCAACCCGGCACCCCTGGGTTCATACGCCGCCCGCGTATACAACCTTCGCAACCCGGCACCCCCGGGTTCATACGCCACCCGCGTATACAACCTTTGGCCCCACCAAGTCACTACGCCACCCGCGTATAAAATCTCCGGCCCCGCCGGATCCTCGGTCCCACCGAGTTAACGTAACAACATAGTATCAACTAGACACCCCACTATCTGGTTCCACAACACAATCACATAAAGCTACCACACACGTACTATAGCAATGATAAAACAACCGTTATTACATCCGACTAGACACCCCACGATTTAACCCCACACCACAAGCAAATAGAACTACCACACATACACACAACGTAATGTAAAAATAACCGACATTAGTTATAGTGAGAGAACTCACCTCGAATGCGCGCCTAGCTTAACAATACAATTCAAGCTTCACAATTACGGTCACTTCCCAGCACCTAAACGCATGTTAAAACGTGTCAATACGAGACCCGGATCCTACGACACGACACACGCTTAATCCGTCACTAAAACTATTTTCCGATCTCGCCAAACAGGTCTGTTCGGGACCTGTTTCGACCCCTTTAAACCCAGAAAATTCCCAATATTATTTCATGATTAGGAAGTACTCTGAGTTAGGGTTCCAAGGACATATTATACGCCTCCTAACGATTTTTCTACAATTTATTATGAATTAAATACGAACGATTACCAGAACTGCCAGTTTTCGGTCCAGCCTGCACAAACAGCCCAATACAGCCTAGCTACGGGCTTAATCGGACTTTCGGCAAAACACGAAAAACCTTCCCAACTCGATTATGGAACTTTGGGCACCAATTTCACCTCAAAACGAGTTACGAGTAAAAGGTTAAGGCTTACATAAAACAGTGGCAGATTCCAGAATTTTCTACATGAAATGACGAAACACCGAACTTGCGACCACTTATCGCCCAGCTAGAGACCGAACCGGTTTTCCGCTAAAACACGGAAAACGTGTCCGACCCCGAACTTGAACCGTGGGCGCCAGTTTCGGCTCAAACGGAGTTACGACAGAAAAGTTATGATCCCCCGAAAACTGGACAGCACACTTAGAATTTTCATAAAATCACGATTTATAAAAACGGTTCAAGGCTTAATCGATTCGGGTTTTACGCTACGATGATTTAAAGTTCAGGCCTGGTGTGTTTAGGGTTCCGCCACGAGTGTTACCCACTGCCACCGCCCTCCACCCACGGCCACCGTAGCGACGGCGTGCGGCGGTGGTGGTCTCGCCGGAAAAACGAAAAGGAAAAAGGAAAAGAAACGAGACGAACGAGAGAACTACTTACCTCACGACGACGTCTCACCACCACAACCAAACCTCTCTCTCTTGATTCCTCCGACGACAGCAGGTGGTGGCGACCTCCGGCGACAGCAGCAGCGGCGGCGAAAGGGGTTGCCGCTGCGTTCTTCCTTCTCCTCTCTCTCTTTCTCGCGATCCCTCTCTCTCTTCGTTTCTCTCTCTCTCGGCCGCACAACACAAAGGAAAGAAAAGTGGAATGTAGGGTTTCTTGTTGTGGTGTTCACGCTTGGCAGAGAAATACAACGAGAAAGAGGAGGAAGGTCGGTCCTTTTGGGCCGATCCATGCACCACTATCCTCCACTTGACACATTTGGTCCTTGACCTTTCATTTTTTTGACAAAAGCCTAATATCTAAAACTATAATACGCACTTGGTCTTTCCGTCAAACCTCGATAACGCAATAAGGAAAACGATCATTAACTCAAAATGATTAACTAATTAAGAAAAGAAAACATACCGGGACATGGACTTTACAACTCTCCCCCACTTGAATTAGGCTTCGTCCCCGAAGTCTATGCCCGTGAATAGCTCTAGATAATTCTCCCGCATCTCAGCCTCGGGTTCCCAAGTCCACTCAGAACCCTTTCTGAGTTGCCACTGGACTTTCACTAACTGGAACCTAATTTCTTACACCGTTTAAGAACCTCCCGAATACTTCCTTACTAACAACACTCCTTCAAGAACACTGAAAACGCGATTGGAAGAACACTCCAACAATCGGAATCATTCCTAGTTAAACGACTTGGGTTGTCTCCCAACCTTAGATGATTCATACCTCCCGATTAAATTTTTCAAGCTCTAACCATTCTAAAGATGCTCACCAATATACCCTACAGGATACTCGAATCCGATCATCCCTACCATTAACTGCCGATTAACTTCTACGAGTTCTACTAGACTCCCAAAATTCACAATGATTCACATTAACAAACATCGGCCCCCCGTCGAACATCGGTCCAACCGAATAAATACAACCATCGGCCCAGCCGAATATCGGTCCAACCGAATAAATACAACCATCGGCCCAGCCGAATATCGGTCCAACCGAATAAATACAACCATCGGCCCAGCCGAATATCGGTCCAACCGAATAAATACAACCATCGGCCCAGCCGAATATCGGTCCAACCGAATAAATACAAACATCGGCCACCCGCCGAACATCGGTCCAACCGATTACCATAACAAACATCGGCCACCCGCCGAACATCGGTACCAAAATGCATCCATCCATATCTCAACGTCTTCCATCATCACATGAAAATTTCAATCCTTTGATGATCAGATGTTGGGTTTCTTCCCTTTATTCCCGCTATCTTTCAGCATCGGGCAATCCCTTCGATAATGACCAGGTTTCTTACATTCATAGCAAGTTGGTCCTTGGATGAGACAATCCTCTATTTGATGACCACTCTTTCCACATTTAAAACATTCTCTTGATATCACCCGACACGGCCCAAAATGTTTACTCTTACATTTCTGACACCAAATTCTGGTCGAGTCTCAAGTTGAGTGTCCTTAATAAGGGACTTCAGTTCTTGTGAAGGTTCCGATCGACTTTCAAATTTTCTTTTCTCTCCCATTTGAGCCTTCTCCACTTTGTCCCTTGCATAAACTTCTTCTACAAGCTTTGCTTCCTCAATCGTTTCCCTTAGTGTTGAAGCTTTTGAACTCCTGACTCGAGACATCATATCAGCTGGCAAACCCTTCAGGTAGGCCTTAATCTTTTCTTTCTCAGTTGAAGCCACGTGCCCCACTAAGTTTAGTTTCTCCATAAAAGATTCGGTGTACTTCCTAACCGACATATTACCCTTTTTAAGATTCCGAAACTCTTCTTCAATTCTATCCATTTCGTTCTCGTTGCAATACTCTTCCAAGATCTTCTTCTTGAACGACTCCCACGTCATAGCAGTTAAAACTGGAGCCGATATAGAAGCTGTCACTACATTCCACCAGGTCAGCGCATTACCTCTTAACATTTGAGACGTGAATCTAACCTTTGACTTCCCATCACATTCACAAGCTCGGAAAGCTTGTTCCATTTCCCTGGGCCAGTTCATGCAGGCTACTGGATTGTCGGTTCCGATAAATTCTGGCGGTTTACAGCTTAGAAAAGTTTTATACGAGCAGACTGTTTCAACCTTCCTTTCTGCCTCAGACCCAGGGTTACCAGTTGGACTTATTACACTAGTATCAGTCCCCGTTCGTCGTAGTTCCGTACTTCGATCGTTCAGTACTTTCATAAACATTTCAGCTTGTCTTTCCATCGCCGTATTCATCATTCTTGTCATGTTTTCCATCATACGCGACTCCATTGTTGATTCCGGCGTTTCCTGATCGGCAGTGCTGGTACCCGTTCTATGTACCCAACTATCAACTCCTCCCGTAAATTGTAATCGCGGCGGGCTTTCATGAGTTTCACTAGATCCAGGTCGCTTTTCTCTGCACTTATCCATCAAAGAAATAGGGGACCTCGGTGGCGTATTCACCATCGTTCTGATATAACACAAAGAAATAACCATAAGAAATGGTTACACATAACCAGACATACGAAACGTACTTTACCGCTCATTAGCCACTGTAACAATTTAGAAACAAGTATGCTTGTGTAGTAACATATTCAAAATAACAGTAGCTAATTGAAATTGTGAATATATTATTGATAGGCGGGTTTACACCCCCCTAAATCTACCGCAAGTGTACGGGTCGAATCAAGTAATAGTACTTATAAAGTACGAGTATCGAACCAAAGGAACCAGGTGTCAAGTACCACAATGACTGTATAGATTATTAACTAGACTAATGCAAATTGATTTGGTTTGTTGAATATCGGAACACGATTAAAAACTTTAATTAATTTAGCTAAGAGAAGGAGTTGGGGGGTTGGGTTCCTCAGGTAAATAATTACTTAACTCACAGATTTGACACGATTGACATAACTCCAGGATGACAGGTATAATCACAACCCATCACTATACTCAATCAAGCTATAGTAACACTCATTCAACATTTCGTATCATCATTCGATGTCAACAAAGGTAATTGAACAAACAGTGATTAAAAACCCACAAAGTACGAATTATCATATTTCTATCTCAAATTCGACTAAGACATGAAGGACTAGAAAACCTCAAAACTTTTCTCAAACGTTAAAAGATTCATTAAATCAAATAATAGTTGATCGGACTATTACAAGCATTAAGAACAAACCCACATGTTTCATCCATAAAAATCAAATCGATCGTATCTACTGTAAAGCTAAATAATCATCCAACCATGATTCAAACCACCCCCCCAACATGAACGGATTAGTTCATATTGGGGGTTCCAAAACTCAGAAACGACATAACAAAAACGAAAGTAAACATGTTTGGTTCTAAAAGAAATGAAATCTAAAACTCCCTGAAAAGCTTAATCCCTCGATGAATGAACTCGATTCGCCTTTTGATTCTCGTATCTTGATGTTTCTAGCCCTTTTCTTCTCTTCAAAAATCGTCTTTTATCTCCCAAAATCGCCCAGAGAGAGTCTCTAAACGTAATTGATCGATCAATCCCCAAACCCTAGGTGAAAAAGGCTTTAAAAACGTATCAGGGGCTTGGCGCGTTTGGCTACGCGTTTG
Source organism: Saussurea involucrata (assembly GCA_033807775.1). NCBI lineage: Eukaryota > Viridiplantae > Streptophyta > Magnoliopsida > Asterales > Asteraceae > Saussurea > Saussurea involucrata. Next base: position 39,840,733 of record CM066322.1, on the reverse strand, counting down.
GAGGCGCGCAGAGCACTGGAATGTTTTACAAACAGAAGCCTGCGCGTTTGGAGGCGCGCAGAGCACTGTTTGACCCGAAAATCAGAATTTCTCTTTTTCGCTCCGGAATGCTGTAAGCTTGCTCCGATTGATCCAAAAACTCTTCCATCATCATTCTTTCATAAAAACCTGTACTTTCTCATAAAACCCATTAAATTCTACTATTTTTACTCGGGAACTTACAACAAACAGAACGAATTCGGGATCAAAATAATGTCGGAAAACGACATTATCAACAACCCCAAACCGAGCGTTGCTTGTCCCCAAGCAAAATAGCGACACAAATAAGCAACCAACCACAATCCAAACAATCGCAATTTCGTGTTGTCGAGAATATCATTAGCGATCTCTAGTTAACTCAAAAATCACCACGAATTATCTATGAGATGGACGAACAGTGAGCAGACCTAGCTATGGAATTCTAAACAGCAAAACCTTGGGAAAGGGATCTATCAGGGACCACACCACACGTAAGTGTACCTAGACTAAACACACATAGAGAGGATTTCGCCTTGACCCTACCTCACGGTTCTCTCTCTTCGCTTGAGCCCTAGGTTTCACACATGTTGTCATGCTTTCAGAAGTTGGGTACAAGAATTCACAAAGCTTGCATGAACAACAATTAAACAATAACGCACAGTTGTACACAAATTGATCTCAGAAGGAATCCATTATCAAGACTAGGACATAGAAACGTTGCTTCGCCATTCCTTACAAACTCTCCATGCTGAATTCAGATCTTTAAATGGGTATGGTTGCTGCTTTTGGGTGGAGGTCAAAGGATTTATGACGATATTTGGTGATCCTCCATTCTTTCTTTCGTTCGGGCTTCCTAACACTTCACTCAAACTCTTTAAACTGACCCCTCAGTTTTATTTAGCTCTTTTTTTTGGCAAAACCCTTTATGACTGAGCTGCTGGATTTTTGGTTTTTTTTATCAGGGGCGCTACAACAGGTACATTTGGATACTTTGGGTTATGAGAGCAGTGGGATCAGCAGCAACCAATAAACTTGATGATTTCACACATGGTTTGTTCACAAAGATAGGCAAAAGCTTCACTCCTATTCCTATGGATGTCTTTGATAACGGATGCAAGTTATAGCGAGATCAGCTACAACAACGACCAAAGAACTATATGAGAAGTGTATCGAGTAATGCATAGTCTCTCAGAATCGAAGTTAGCTAATGTATGGCTCAACAAACTAACGGGTGGTCTCCACTAATGTCTCTAATGTGTGCAGTCACCTAGATCCAACCTTGTGCTATATTATCCCTTCTAATTCCTCCCCCCAAAATGAGTGTCTTCGAACTCTCACACTAATTCATGCTAAACTGGTCGCCCATTCCTCACTATAAACAAGGTGATTGTTCAATCCACTGAGATCAACAAATGATAGACTCGACAAACCACCCCAAACCAGACACAAACATTGTCCCCAATGGAATCAAATAATAGCATACAAAATATAATCACGAAATAGCGATACAGTACAACTAACAGTAATTACGCCACCCCACACCTAATCTCTAGATTAGGTTTGTTTTCTCAACAAGGAATCATAAAACGATAAAGTTCAAGTGAAAACAGGGACCCCAAACCTTGGTGAAACCGAGGTTTGCAAAGAGGTGTTGTGTAGAAACCTTTCAGGATGCATGCGCGGATCACTGTTCACCTATTTCTGCCCTTCCTTCTCCCGCCTTGCTCTGGGTCATATCAGAATTGCTATCAGGGATAAAAAACTAAACACAAACACACAAAACACAAAAACCACACACAAAACAAAAGAAAGCACACAAAAATAAGAACTGACCAAAGTAAAAATTAAGATTTAACCTATGGTGGGTTGCCTCCCACCCAGCGCCGTATTTTCTGTCGTGGCACGACTGTGTGGCTCTCAATTTGGCTCGATATCGCTTGCGGAATTGACTCTCCCACACATACGATTGTTCATGATTTCCTCCACATGCGTTTTCCCATTCTTACCATTTTCTGATCCATTTTGCCCCGTTCTTGGTTCACCTCTATCTTCTACTCTCTTGAGAACATGGAAGGTTACTTTCTCATTCCCAACTCTAAAAGTCATTACCCCTTCTTCCATGTCTATCAAAGCCTTGCTTGTGGCTAAGAATGGTCTTCCCAAGATTAACGGTATCTCAACATCTTCCTCCACATCTAGAACTACAAAATCAACTGGAAAATAAAATTTTCCAACCTTTACCAAAACGCTTCCACGATTCCATAAGGGTACTTCACCGATCTATCTGCAAGTTGAAGTGTCATGTTCGTTGGCTTCACTTCCCTCAAGCCAAGTTTCCTGAAAATGGATAAAGGCATTAAATTAACACTTGCACCAAGATCACATAATGACTTACTGAAATTAGATTTTTCTATTTGAACAGGGATAGTAAAACTCCCTGGATCCTTTAGCTTCGGGGGAAGCTTGTGCTGAATGATATCACTGCACTCTTCAGTAAGTGCAACCGTGGCATGCTCCTCGATCTTTCTCTTCTTGGACAAGATATCTTTCATGAACTTGAGATAACTTGGCATTTTTGCCAGTGCCTCCGCAAATGGAATATTGATGTGTAATTTCTTGAAAATGTCAAGAAATTTCTGGAATTGTTCCTCATCCTTATGTGCCTTCAGTCGATTCGGAAATGGTAGCGGTGGCACATACAGGTTGACTGGTGGTTGCTTCTTCTTCTTTTCTGCATCCTCCGGGTTTTCCTTCGCCATACCTTCTTCACCGGCTTCCTTCCCCTTAGCGGCTGTCGTTTTTGCTTTAAAACTGTGGAGGCACTACTTGTATGGAACTAAATGTACTCTTTTTACTGACCATAAAAGTTTGCAGCATGTTTTTGATCAGAAATAGTTAAATATGAGACAACGAAGATGGTTAGAATTGCTTAGAGATTACGATTGCGAATTGCATTACCATCCTGGTAAAGCAAATGTCGTGGCCGATGCTTTAAGTAGGAAAGAATATAGTGGATGTTTGAAATTGTTAAATGCTAGAATTGATGTGACATCGAGTTCGATGGAAAAGATAAAAGAGGCACAAGCGGAGGCTTTACGGGAAGTAAACCTGAAAGAAGAAGTGATGGGCAAGCAACACCTTCAGTTGACTGAAGATGGTCGTGGAATAAAGTTGTTCCAAGGTCGTGTTTGGGTACCAAAGATTGGAGGAAATCGAGAGCTGATTCTCGAAGACGCTCATAGATCTAAGTATCCCATACACCCTGGGAATACGAAGATGTACCGAGATTTGAAATTGCATTATTGGTGGCCGGCTATGAAAGTAGATGTGGCCCGGAAGGTAGAAACATGTAGAACATGTTCGTTGGTGAAAGCAGAACATCAGAAACCTTACGGAAGTTCCAATCTTTGGAAATTCCGGAATGGAAGTGGGAGAAGATCACCATGGACTTTGTGACGAAGTTACCCAAGACGCAAAAGGGTAACGACACAATATGGGTAATCGTGGATAGATTAACTAAGAGTGCTCATTTTCTGGCCATGAAAGAAACATCACCAATTGAGAAGTTGGCAAAGCTGTACATTGATGAGGTGGTGTCAAGACATGGTATACCGGTATCGATTGTGTCAGATCGCGATAGTCGGTTTACCTCAAGGTTTTGGCGATCACTACAAGAGGAATTGGGTACGAAAGTTAATTTGAGCACTGCTTTTCATCCACAGACTGATGGACATAGTGAAAGGACTATACAAACTTTGGAAGATATGCTCAGGTCATGTGTATTGGATTTTGGAGGTAACTGGGATACGCATCTACCGTTAGTAGAATTTGCGTATAACAATAGTTATCATTCCAGTATTGGACGAGCACCTTTTGAAGCTTTGTATGGTCGGAAATGTAGAACGCCAGTGTGTTGGTTAGAAGCCGGAGAGAAACAGTTTGCTGGTCCGGAATTGGTACAACAAACAGCTGATAAGGTGAAAGAAATTCGGCAGCATATGAAAGCAGCTCAGGATCGACAAAAGAGTTATGCTGACCCGAAAAGAAGACCAAAAGAATTTCAAGTTGGGGAGCGCGTGATGCTTAAAGTGTCCCCATGGAAGGGTGTGATAAGGTTTGGTAAACGTGGGAAGTTAAGTCCTCGTTTTCTAGGACCTTTCACTATCACTAAAAGGATTGGTTTACAAGCATATCAATTGGATCTTCCACCAGAGTTGGAAGGGGTTCATAATACCTTTCATGTTTGTTATCTTCGGAAGTGTTTAGCCGAAAAAGAGGATGTGATACCACTCACGGATGTGAGAGTGGATGAAAAGAGTCGCGGTGTAGAAGAACCAGAGGCAATTTTGGAAAGATCGGTTAGAAAGCTACGTAGTGGCAAGGAAGTAGCTATGTTGAAAGTACAGTGGAAGCACCATCGAGGTACCAATGTGACCTTAGAGTCGGAAGAGAGTATGAAAGATAAGTATCCTCATTTGTTCACCTGATTCTGATTTCGGGGACGAAATCATTTTCAAGTTGGGGAGTATTGTAACATCCTGAATTTTCGTTATTAGTGTTTTAATGAGAATTTGGATATATTTGTATTTTGGTTTAAAACCTTGAATTATGTGGTAAATTGATAATTCAACAGGGTTAAAATACAAAGGTTTGATGTTTGGTGTTATTTTGGAAATAATGAAACTAGAAGGTGTAGTTGGTCATTTGTGGAAATGGTGTATAGATAAATATCTGAAAATGAGATATTATCTCATTTCTTGGTCTGAGACAGTTTAGAAGACAGAAAGCATAGAGAGAAAAGGAAGAAAGGAAAAAAAGAAAGAAATCAAGGTTTTGACTTCAATTTGGTAAAGAATTGATGTTGGTTTTGAAGAGATTGGTTGTTTTACTTAGATGTTGATCGAATCTGTATTTTGGGATTGATTTGCATAATCATAAACATCAGTTTGAAGTTCAGATTTTGTGCAGAAGTGGGTTTTACTACATAAGGTGAGTTCATTCGATTCGTTGTATAAATCAGTGTTTTTAAGTTATACTAACCTTAATATAGCTGTATAAATTGACCGAGGACTGAATGGAATACATAGATTGAACTGATTTTATAAGTTAAGTCGATTTGTGGACTTATTGAAATAGACTGCACGTAGTCCCGATACATGAACGAAAGCCCGGTACTTGTGAGTCCCGGTGCAGTCCCGGTAGTTGGAAGTCCCGGTAGAGGCAAGTCCCGGTAGTTGGGAGTCCCGGTAGAGGCAAGTCCCGGTAGTTGGAAGTCCCGGTAGAGGGAAATCCCGGTACTTATGAGTTCCGGTGAAGTTCCGGTACACGTGTTGAAAACCGGGAGTGGGGATACCGGGAGTTGGGAATACCGAGAGTTGGATAAAATAGTCAGATTTTGGTAGGTATCCAGAGACTTTGTATTATCTATACTATTCTAGAAATTGGAAAGTATAGTTTCGTTAATCGTGGAAAGGTGCGATTTAAGATTTGACATACACCTTATGTTACTTGAACATACGTACCCTTGAAGAGTAGTATGTTAGGTTTATAGACTGCACTAGTGTGATACTAGGCAGAGACGTGTTAAATGTGATTTGCCCATACGGTTGCTATGAGAAATCTATGTAAGATAAATAATTCGCTTATACGATTGCTATAATGAATTTATGAGGTATAAATATGATATTCGCTTATACGATTGCTATGAGGAATTTATATTGATTAAATACATGTATGCGTACAATTAGGTGATATGGATCCATAGGCACTAAAGTTTGGTAATCACATGGAATAGGCGTGTGGTATTACTCGTTTAATCGTTATTCCAGTGTGTGTGGAAAATCATGGAATATGCGTGTGGTATTTCTCGTTTAATCGTTATTCCTGATTTCTAAGGAAGAGAGTGAGGTTGACATAAGTACTTGTAATCTCCGCTTCCTTACTGATAAATGGGCGTGTGTAATCGCGATTTATTGGTGGAGAGCATTGATCTAGAATCTGTAAAGATTCGTAGTGTGGCTCTGGATCATGATATGCTGATGAAATTGTTATCAGCCATAGTCATGGAAATGGGTAAAATTGTATAATGGAATAGAGTTATACGTACGGTAAGAAAAGGAGTAACCAGGTTTGTTATAACTTGTTTACATTGATTTTTGCAAATGTTATTATTGAAATGAATGTTCTCTCTAGGCGTTGGCCTAATCGTTTCATATAATGTTTTCTTACCAGGTTCAGGCTCGGGCAAATAAAGGGTTGTGGGACGAGTGTTTTGGAATAGCAGAAGTGACAATTAACAAAAAGGAGATTTTGAAGGATAGCTTAGATAACTCAATTAATCTGATAATAGAGACATGATTAGATTGATAAGTTATTCGAAGTATCCTGTATTGTAATTACACTCTTGATGGTTAATTCCTTTGCTATCTATATAAGTTGTAGTTTTATTGTCATAACCTGTTGTAACTTGAAGTTTAAATTTGGCCCAGGTTTTGGGGCTTTACATAATGCTTATATGTATTTCTCATAATATTCAGTATAAGCCAATCACATAATTATCACACAAATTCCTCATATCATTCAGTAAAATCAAAACCTCCTTTGTAGATCTCTTATATCATTTAATATAAACCGATCATATTTTAATACTTCAATTCCTCATTCTATAAGTCTAACAATCAATATTAGCACTTACGAATATTGATATAATTTTACTTCATAAAATTATTCTTCCAAAAGTCATCCAATCAGTTCATTTATAAAATACACCTTACCATACTTTAAAACATTTATAAAAATGTAAAGTAAGAATGAACTCACCTGATAGCAATAGAGCTACTTTTCATTTCTCAAAGTAGTAGGAATTTCCGTCACTGACTTCACAGAGACCTGAAATACCCATATACGTTTTGTACTGGTATTAATTTACTGATTAGGACATTTAAAAGACTAGAATCCTAAAATTCTCGTCTCTTATCGCAACCAACTGACTTATCGCAACCAACAACTGCGATAATCCCCCTTATCGCAACAAACAGTACTTGTCGCAATCAACCACTGCGACACAGTATTTTATCGCAACCAACTATTGCGATTTCTCTTTTTATCGCAACCAACTGTTGCGATACACTTCTCTGTCGCAATTAACTGTTGCGATACACCTCTTTATCGCAACCAACAGTTGCGATACTAATGAGTTTGTCGCAACTCAAGGTTGCGACACTTATGAATCTTCAAATCTTCATATCTATCGCAACTAACTACGATTATGCTCAAAACTATCTCAACTAACTGTTTTCATACTTAACCCAGATTTTTATAGTTTTAAGCCATATTTGATTATGTAAATTTGCAGATATGTTTACTATCACTAACAGAACATAAACCTCAGTCCAGATTTCTCATAATCTTCAAAAACATCATAACCCATTTTCTAAACTTCATAGAAAACTCAATACACATATAGAGAGCAATTTTATATAGAATAATACCTTTGATTCTCACAGATTACACCCCCAATTTCCAGCTGAATACTTCAGCTTTCTTCTTCTTCTTTGTCTTTCTTCTCGGCTCTCTCTTTTTTTTCTCTTTACGAACACCACACACACATAAACCCCCAAGATACAAAAGATAATATCATTATCCCTTATACAATGCCACTTAGATGATTTTAAAGAGTGGGGATGTGGTGATGACACCTCACTCCTCACTTACCAAACAGCCCCCTCTATTTCTTTATTTGACAGGTTTAACCCTTTAACTTATAGTTCCATAAAATGATTAACGTAACTTATTCAGGGATAAACTCTAAAAATTAATCCCAAACATCATCATTTATAAAAAAAATCGAGATGTTACACTATAAACCCAATACATGTCAACTTATCCTTATTTCATTTCATCACTTAAACAGTTGTTTAAAAATTATAAACTAATAAATGGTTTATTATTCTTCCAACATGGGACTCGTGATAAGTCTTAGATGCATATATATATATATATATATATATATATTTCTTTTTTCTCCATCTGCAATAAATAATTTGTTAAGATTTCTGGATAGCATATCTGCTATCCCATTATCTTTTCCTTTAATGTGTTCAAAATTTATCTTGTATCCGCATCCTTGTATAATATTTTTGCGGCATGGTCTGGATATGCCAAATGTTATCAAGCAAACACTGTTGTTTTTCTGTCAAAACATTCCCAATCATGGGTCTAAATTTTTTCTTTAGATCAAAACTTTTTTGTAGTACATGACTTCCAAATGATATTGTTGACTCTGTCTGTGCAGGATGTGTATCTTTTGATCTACTTGACTGTGCATATCCTCTGGTTGAGGTTTTTGCAGGAGTAGATGGTATAATTATACCCGTATTTTGTATAATCTTTGAGGGACCAGACTGTGTTATGTTATCAAAATTTTGATAACTTTGTGGTATCTGTGTGGGATTGTAAAGGCTTTCGGTTTGTAAGATCTGTGCGCTCATGGCTGCATGTAACATCTTGTACTACGTCCAATGTAAGTACGTTTTTCTAGTATTCTCTTTATTTAGTGGTTTAACGGAAACCCAAAAAATCCGCCATACCCCCCTTTTTGGTATCAGAGCCTGGTACGATTCGAAAGATTTAACAGACTTAGTCAGGCTCGTCGGTGGCAGTTAGTCCACAATATACGAGAACTCACTAAGGTGAAAATCCAGGGATCATATTGTGTTATGATATAAATTTGAAGGTTATGATGAATTTTAGGGTCAAGATAAACACTACTATGTTAGATGTTTTAGTCTTCATTTGATCTTCATTTGTTATCTATAAAAATTTTATGGGATATATGAAAATATTATAAAAAGGAGAGTACAGAATCAGGGTAATACTAAGAGATAGGATTTCACCCAACCATTGATTCAAACACCTTGTCTGCAACAATAAAACGCTTAGATAATCTAATTGAAAATCTAGGATATATTAAAGAACAAAATAATCAGATTATAAAAGAGCTAAAAGAAATTAAAAAATCGATTCCTACAAAACAAGAAATTCAACAGTTAAGTTATTTATTACAAATAAATAAACCAAAACAGATTGAGACAGAAAATAAAGGGTTAATAACCAAAATAGAGAAACAGTTAGATAAATTAGAAAAATCTTTAGAAATAGTTAAACAGATAGTAGAAGGTTAAACCTGGCGGCATTTACCAAAGAATACACAAAGGCCTTAGAAGACGCAAATAGATACAAATCCGAACAAAATAAAGAAGAAGTTACATGTTTTACAAACTATCTAGGACAAAGTAAAAGTGATAAACAATTTACAAACATATTCAATTTTATAATTAGTTTATTAATACAACTTATTGAAAAAGTCAATAAAGTCATAAACATTTTGGAAGATAAAAAAGAAACAAATACAACAACAGCCAGTGATATAGATAAAATCACAGAGTACCCTTTCTAGAAGACCTCGTCATCAATGACGTTACAGAAATAGCCAAAAAGTCTGTCGACTACAAAGCAATAATTCAAAAAGCAGAAAGATGGCCGACAATGCCTTCTCCACTAAAGACTTTTTTACAAATATTCGTTTATCGTCTTTACTTTTCTGATTCTTTTTCAGTGGGTGTAATAATTCAGTAGGGCATAAATTAGGTACGTGTCGTTTCTAAATAAGAAAACATATCCATACTGTCTTTTTTGTTTGTTTCCCACATCCTTACGACTGTCTGTTCCCATATTAAAATTTCGTCTACCCATAACTGTGGCTTTTGTCGTTCTATGATTAACATGTTACTACTAAATATTTGTCCTATAGGTAAACGATTTCCTTTTCCTATAAAGCTTGATTCTTGTTGATAACTTGTAGAAGGTTTTGTCCATGTTTCCCTTCCACTTGTATCTTGTGAATTATTTCCAATTTCTCCCCATTCTGTTTTTGGCCTTTTATATTGATTGTGCATATATGTATCCATAAAACTCTGTTCTTCTTTATAAAAATCTGATAACATAGTTTTTCCTTGTAAAATATTTTCTACTAACGGTAAGTTATAATATTCTTGTAATTTTTTATAACTTTCTTCATATGTCATGCCCAATTCTGTCATGCATTCCATAATCATATCATCTGTTTCTTCTTGTATATTTAATTCGGTGAATTTTTTGTTGATTATTTGTTCTAATGTTTTATTCGTTTCCTCGATTTTAAATCCTGTGTTTACTTCTTCTTCTTCTAAATAATCTATTAGGCTGTAATCGAATTCTTCTTCTTCTTGAAACTTATCAAAACCTATTAGAGTTTCATCATCTTCATTTTCTGTATCATATTTGGGTTCTGTATCTGTATCATATTCTATATTCATAAAATTGTATTCTGTTTCATCGTCATCTTTATCGTTTGATGATTCTTTTTTAAAATCTACAAATCTTAGACTTTGTGTTCCATTCATATCTTCATAGATATATATATATATATAGCTCACTTATTCAACTAAGATTCCACTATTATTCCTACTACATTCTGCTTTCTCCCAGGACAACTTCCTTCTACCTGATGTTTTCAAAATTGTAATCGCTCCTCCATCGTGGTTCATTTCTCTTTTCATCTCCATTATCAACTCTTTGTCTCTGCGACTCTCCTCTTCTAAAAATTGTTTGATGCCGTGGAAACATTGTCATTGTGGCAGTCATTTGCTCGTTGTCGCCAACCTTTGCCTCTCCGTCGCTAGCCTCGTTTCTGGATCTCTAAATCATCAATGGTTGAGGAAATGAGAAGATGCATTATGTGCTTGTACTCCTCCCCTCTCTTTCTCTCGATTATACGAAGCAACAGTCGACTTGATTCAACCGGAGGATTTGTGACCTTGTGACAAGTGTGTTTGCTATTCATTTCTGAATACACTCTCCAACCCTAACTTGTGATGTTTTAGGGTACATGAATCGGCAGACACAAGGTATATGAAAAACAATGGTATAAATTCTCGATTCTTCCTTTTCTTGCAAATGAAATTTTGAGTTATGGATTTGTATCCTGATTGAATTTTGACATTGATTTTTAGTCTCCTTTTTTGTTTCTAAAACAATTAAGGATGGAATGTATGTTAGACTTCATGGCCAACTGAACGGCTTTCAAGCGAAAAGGCAGTTAGTGGTTTTTTGTTTCCAATGCATTTGCTTATCAACTGATCTTCAATTTGAAATCACTTTTTGTAACGTCTCAAAAACATAAATCATGCAATAAGCGTTCGAGTTACATAATTAAACTTGTCCATAAACATTCATTCTTCTACACTAAACAAAATTGACAGCGGAAGTCTATAATCCACAGCCGAGAGCTACATCTATAGTCATTAAAATCAGAACTCTAGAGTCGCTCTAGTCTCCAAATCCTTCTTGCAGTCACTCCTAGTTCTTACTAGAAGAACCCACAGTGCGCTTACCTGAAATTGGTTTAGTTTTTGAAAGAGCGAGAGTTAGACCAAAAGGTCTAGTGAATTCCCTCTGAAATCAACATGTAAACAGTGTGGAAAACATAAAAAAAGGATTTGTAAATAGTCCGCAACACATCATCAAGCATGGTACTACACTGTGTATAGGATCACAAAAACATTTCGCGATCGGGGTCCAGCAGGCTCCCCTCTCGCCCTTTCTGGAACCTACGCAGACTCCCCTCGACCCGAGTAGGAGGAAACGAATTCCAACCTACCGATCAGTCATACATATCCAAGGAATCATCAGATCCCGAGGATCTTTCTCTGATCCCACGGTGCAGACCGACTCTACATTTTCTTTTTAAGTGGAAAAAGGTCTATCTTAAGAATTCCAGCTTATTAAGCCAAGACATTGAACCATGGTCACCTCTGAAATTTATGGTTGCTACTTTTATGTAATCCACCGAAACTTCTACATCATTAAATCCATATTTACCCACACTTGCAACATGATACATCTTCATTCTAAAACAAAAAACTCAAATCCTTAATCTTGATTTATATCTCAATCACATTAACTTCGTTCTTAAAAACATTTAGGATGAAGGAGTCGATTCTTACGTACATATTTATAATGCATTCATTGTCTATACAAATATGCATAGGAAAAAATGAGGTATCACACACCAACAATACTACAAGATTGTAGCGTACAACATATAGCTAACACCAATGCATACTTCTCTTACAATTTAAGACATTATTAATACCAACTACCCCATAAGAGATATCATTGAAATTTGAAGATGAAACATAAGCAACTTGAGATGATTTTGTATTAGTTAACAATGTTAACTTATTTGAAAGCAATATAGATGAAATATAAGCAACTTGACATGATTTTGTATCAGTTATATCTCAAGTCCCTGATAAAATCTGATTCACATGATTTTAGCAACAAGAATAATCCATGCACAATGCAGCTAAAAAAACTACACTGCCAGTTATTTTGGTCCCATTTGTTATCAAGCGTCAGGCGTCATAATATGAAGCATCATACAGTTTAAGGAAAAAACATGAAGGGTTTTACCCTTATGTTTGTTTATTAACATATGAACCTCAGGTAAGTGAGTTGGCATCTCTCCTAACATATGTTAAGAGTATTTCTATATGCGTATAATTAGTACAAGGGACAACAATGTGGTGACTAGTAGACTCACAACATGATCATGAATTCACTGTAAACAGGATTTCTTGTAATGCCCACAAAGTAAGAGATTTTTACATAGATGGAAAATCATATACATAAATATAAAGAAACTTAACGTGATCTAAGAGATGTTACATCTTCCTAATTTTATGTATTTATATAACCGAGTAAATGGTTTATTAGTAAAGACGCCTACTTAACATGCCTAGCTTTAGAAAATCAAGACTTGCTATACGATGTCCATAAATAGTAAAAAGTATGACAATTACTAACATGAAGCAGAAAGACTAGTGCTATAACAATCTTTTACTTGCCCTTAAAATAGCACCTAAATCTAGAGAAGAATACAATTTTACTTTAATAGTGATATCAGAAAGGAAAAGACAAACAGAAACGTCTGTTAAAAAAAGAAGTGATATTACCATCACTGCTTGCCAAGGCATCAGCTCTGATGGTAATATATCTTTACCCATAAACGTAATACATCCAAATGTGGTAATATAACTTTACCCATAAACCTAATACATCCAAATAGAAACCAAAAACCAGTCCTGGAACAATGTGGTAATATATCTTTATCCATAAACCTAATACATCCAAATGTGGTAATATAACTTACCCATTTTTACCCGCAAAACCCATTTATCTTTTTACCAAAGGGTCATTGGCACAGCAGTACCCGGTTACCGGTAAAGCCCAACCTTCATGGGGGTCAAGGGTTCAATCCTTACCAAAGGCGAGGAGTGTGGGTGAGTATTTTCCGTATGTAACTATTATATACAATGAGGCATAGAAGCAATGCAAGAGCATGGATACAGAAATATTGGAAGGCCAAGCAACCTTGAAATGAATGACGACAAAAACAGAATAAAAGAGAGAATTTGAAGTATTAATGTCAATGAACATGCCTTCACAGAGATAGTTTCATAAGGGCCAGCCAGATATGTATCCAGAAAGCCTTAAATCGCCCTCAAATGCATCCAACTTATGTAGAGAGCTGGTAACCTCGGTCCCAAAACCACTAATCAGTAGAGGAAAAGGGGACGATAAGCAAAGAATCTCATCACCACTGCATGAAAATGACACACCTTAACTTCTTAAACATAAAAAGTGAAAAATATTTAAGCTGCAAGTGTAGAAGTGATCACCTCTCAATATCAATCACTTTGAAGCAGGTGAACAAGAGCAATTCTCAGTATGCATTCTTTGACAGAGTGCAAAACCTTTCCAATATATGTGATACCATGAACGCATAATATCAGAATTAGGAACAACCAGTTCGATACAGCAAAAAAAAAAGAACCTAGACTGTAAATGACTCCTCCGAAATGGTTAGTTGTAGAATAAATCACGGACAGCAACTGCAACAACCAAGACATGCCTTGATAAAGTAAACAAGATTTATCCATGCTTAGCTATAAGCAAACCACATGCTTCAGGTAAGAATGACATGAATTAAGGAGTTTAATTATCTAAACGCTAAATACCACCGTTAAAATACCTGGATACATTATCAAAGAATATATATCTGAAGGTTACCATTTTCAGTTGCAGCTAGTATTTGTCCAGAATTATTTAACAAACATACAACTATATAAATGAAATTTATTGGCCAAACTTTTTACCTTCAAATATTGATGTCAACTTGATCACCTCTAAAAAAAGTTTGGTGTTATAGAGGTGGGTTAGAGAAAATACCCCCATTTTGGGTGCTTCAACCACCACTAAAACACAAAAAACAGAGAGGCTATCATTTGGCTGGTATAGTTGAAGGTCTAAGTCTTTTGCCTTTGAAATATTATTATTGTATTTTTTTTATAATTTACACACATACGTGTGTATATATATATATTCCTAAATTTATATCAGTAAAATATACACATATATATTATTATGGTTTCACCTTTTTTTCCATTATGTATGTGACACAAAAATTTAATGTTATACTTATACCAACTATACGAAATCAAATCTACAGGTTCAAACTACCGCAAACATCATATAGGGCAATATTACCTAGCCTTAGACCGCGAGTCATTTGCAGAACCTTCATTCAGTGCCAAATAATCAGCACCCGATGATTTCTGTATGTGCGTCAGATGATTGTCTTCTGCATGCCAAATAGATAAGAGTTACTTGCGAGACTTTTCCCTAAATCATGTCATGTAGAGGTAAGTTGAGAAAACACATGCAATGTAGGGGCATTATGCAGTGATTCATTCATGGGGGTTTAACAGTCGTTTATACTTCTAAGAAAGGGCATCATCAACATGAAAAGGAACAACAGATGGTGCTTTCATAACTAATCTGTTGTTTATACTAGAGTCAGTTTGCAGAAAGTTTGGATTCCATTTTGGCATCTGAAAGATGGTGCACATGTTCACTGCTCCGTACTACACTTGGTCCCTATCTTCTGAAGAAATGTAATTATTAATTAGGTACTCCCTGATGGTTAATGCACCTTGATTTTCCTTTTGAGGTGAAACCTGAAGGATTAGATGTGTAATGTAAGTTTTGTGTCATCATATTATGCATGCAAAACTTCATAACAATCCTTGCTTTCTTGGGTATTCTTTTCTTTTACTTACTAGTTAGTTATTTGGCTTTCATTCTTACTTTTGCCAAGGGGATGAGAGAATAAATGTCTTCGTAAACTATCACCTCATACCGGATTCTATGATACATGTCTCCTAAAAGGCTGTCAAGTTCTCGTGTCTTTGCATTGCAGTTGTAAGACTTTCTAAAATCGCGATCTTCATCAGAGAACATATATACCTATATGTGTGTGTGTGTGCGCACACGCCTCCGTGTGTTTATTTAATTTTCAATTGAAAATTAAAGAAATGACAAGAAACCAAAATACCATAAACCAGAAATAATAAACGTCCATTAGTGGGAGAGACCAAAACCGGACACAAATATAAATTGCAGTGACAAATTTGTAAACTCTAGGAACCACAACAACAAAAAAACAGAAAAGCACATCAACCAAAAATGAAGTTAATTCTTTTTTTTTCTATTTTAGTCTTCTTTTGTTTCACATGAAGTGTGTCCAAGTAAGTATAACCAAAAATCATCTAATCCAATTGAAATCGATGGATCATTATTGGACATCCAACTGTAATTAGATTAAATTGGATCCCAAACTTCAATATGCAAATTAGATCAGGCCGGTTCTTTGAGGTAGTCTAGAATCCATTAAAACCGAACCGATCCGATTCTCGCCGATGACCATCCAAATCCAATCACTCATTCAACTATCATAAAGTGATGTGTTCACGACACTTTTTAAAAGTGTCCTAAAAAGCTTGTTACGATGCCCAAATATGTCCTAACATCCTATTGTAACACCTACATATAGGATGCACAACTGATTGGTACTAACAATTAACTCCTATTAAAACAGTCAAACAGGCCATTTAGACATCATTGACGTCCTATAAAGCCGATTTTGTTGTAGTGTACAGTCAAGTTATACAAACAAGAGTACTAACCTTAACTCGTGTGCTTGCCTACTAATGTTAACTTGGTTGTGTATGTCTAATTTGATTGTTCGCCTATTGCCGATTCAGGTATGGAGCTGACAAGTATGGTCGAATATGGTATACTATACGTTCACCTGGCTATATAGATGTACAGACAAAATGTAACCAATTGGAGAAAAAACTGCATGAAATCTCTCATTTCAATATGTTTCGCATTTCTAACGAAAGAGATGTTCATAGTTGGAGCAAATGTAAAAATATGTGTTTCCCAGCACATGGGTTTGACCAAAAACAGAGTTATAGATAAAAGGATAGCAATGTAATTGCACCATAACAACATACTCTGCCAAATAAATATCCAATACGAGATTGTAAACCAAATTACCATACTATAAAATAGCAGTTTAATCCGAATTCAACGGGGGTTGCCAAGAACACTGATGGACACACGATTAAGTTACTATACGACTGGGAAATAAGTAAAGGACCCTGATGTTTTCACAAAGGACACACATATGTTAATCCTTATTATCATCGAACATGTGTTGTGATACTTGTTTTTTGAGCTTTGATGAAGTTGTAGGGCCTCGATTTTTGCTGGAATAGGAGAGTCACGTCGGGGAGGTAAATAGGTTGTGACGGTGATAGTCTTGCAAACGAGCCGGGTTCGAATAGGTCGACCAGCCGTGCTCGTATCAGCTTTCAAGTGTGTGTGTGTGTGTTTGCATAGTGTATGTGTGTGTGTTTTTTACTGTTTTTGCAAAGGAGATGGAGGGATGAAGACGTCCCTGTGTATATGTAGGTGCATCATTTATGTATATATATAATTTAAAATAAATTATAATATGATAATGTAATGTGATTTTTTTCTAATTTTTTACGTGATAAAATAGGGAAATAAGAAAATAGACAAAAATACCCCTCTCTTAACAGATAATTTTTAACGAAGGGACCATTTTCAAAGCAAAATGAAAACCACAAGGATGATTTCTAGACTTATTAAAGTCTAGGTCCCATTTTCAAAAACTTCACTAAACCTCAAGGACCAAAATTAGAGTTTACTCTTTTATAAATAAAATATGATTCGGTTGGGTCGTTTTGCAATCCGCCGTGTGCATTTACCAAGCTGACCCACTAGGATCATATTTAATTTATAAAAAAGGTAATTTCACAAGTGTTCAAATAACAATTAAGGTGAAACAGGGACTCACAGGCACCTCTCTTCAAGAGGCAGTGCAAGCTCGGATGGTGTTAGCACTAGCAGAAAGTCCTGAATTAATTAATTTACACCGGTGTAGGTCGCAGAGTCTTATCTTCGTTTAGCCAAAAGAACTTAGAAACGATATTAATGACAGAGGAACACATTTTTGGTCTGCTACGAAACGGGCACTTGCAAAATCTTGGCTATTTTGGTCCAACTAAAAAAAAGTTGACTAAGAAGTGAAGAGCACAATTACCACTTTCAAAATTAACCATAAATGCTTGATGAGTGCAGTGCAATTGCTCAACTTCAAACAATCTTATATTTTATAAGGAAAACTTCGTAAATCCACAATCACTAGAAAATATTTGACCATTACCTATACATCTACACAAAAAACAGTCACCTAACAAGCAAATACCGTATAAATTCTATATGCCAAAAGGTCATGGGTCATCAACATTAGCAACCTTTTATCAAAGCTTGTCTAGCCCAGTGGTAAGGTAACATCCTTGGGAGGGTCAGTGGATGGTATCCCTGACTACCCGGGTTCGAACCTCGTGGAGAGCTTGCTGCGATATCCAGATCATGGGCCTGCCACTTAGTGGTACCCTTAATTGGGCCGGGCCGTGGTCGACGGGGATTAGTCGGGTGGCACCCTTAAGTGGGAGCCCGGATACCCCGGGAACGTGTGTGTGTGTGTTTGCTTGCCGTTCAAAAAAAAACATTAGCAACCTTTGAGAAAACAAAGTACTTTTAGAATTTCGAACCATACCTTTTAACCAAAAGCGAGAAGGAGACACAAGTATTGTGACCACCATGGCTTGATCAGTCTCAGAATACAATCTAAACAAACACAGAACTTGATGTTAGAAATCAAAAACCTTATATCGTGCAAGGGGAACACATTGTTCCATTTGCTCAAACCTTTGAGAGACCTCAGACTTGGAAGATGACTCTGAACCCCCACCCATAGCTCCATTTGCTAAAGCATTTTTCTGGGGTCTTGCGTCAGCTATGTATAACTTCCTAACATGAACTAGATGTTCATTTTAGTACATGTCATTTGCATTAAGAACAACAAAAGCATATAATTGAAACAACCACAACAACCATAGAAAGCCTTTTATCAAGGAAGAAAAGGCTTTACCTACGTCCTTTTCCACTAGAAAGTCGAGTACATAGAGCACCAACCAGATTCTCATCAGCATTGCTGCATTATGTCATCATAACACAATTAGACAATTTTGCCCAAATGTGATGCATTTAAGGGACAATTGGACAATTTTTCCCTTCACTTAAGCATTACCTACTCATATTCATCATGAGGCCAACTAATGGTTGGGATGATCGATCAAGAACAGCACCAGTGCCTGTGTATCAACAAAATAAATGCAATATGTAAGTGCCTAATAGGAATATTAGAAGTTACCACTAAAGGATGTATTTAAAAAGATTAATGTTAATCAAGATAATGATTAATATGAATCCAGTGCTTACGTTTATCACACCATGATATTACAGGCAGTCTACAACGTGCATGAAATGTACAA
The DNA here is from genome assembly GCA_033807775.1 of Saussurea involucrata. Taxonomy (NCBI): domain Eukaryota; kingdom Viridiplantae; phylum Streptophyta; class Magnoliopsida; order Asterales; family Asteraceae; genus Saussurea; species Saussurea involucrata. Next base: position 39,821,843 of record CM066322.1, on the reverse strand, counting down.
GCTTTCAGCAGATCTTTATCTCTGAAGTCAGCAACACAAGCCACAAGATAATATCAAATTGAAAGAAAAAGTGTCGATGCTAAGCTCTGATAATTAAGAAGATAGCTCACCTGATGGATTTTGGAATTACTAATGCAAATGGGTAAGTTGTACACATGTCATAACTTGCATTCACATCACTAATCCTCCACCAATCATTAGATAATTTGAATGAACCACGTTCCATGGTACAAATTGATGAACGAAGTGATCCCAAACCAAGCAGCCGCTAGTACTCGTTCACTAGCCACACTTTAGGATTGGTACTACTGCATCTGGAAGGACCAGAAGAAAAAGCATACAGATCCCCGAGTCTTGCAGGCCTTGTCCGCCGAGATAATGCAACAAAAACAGCACGTCTCTGTACATTACACGCCACCTATATTAGTTTTTCTGCCAAATGTGTAATGAATACATCGCCAATGGCCAAATACATGAGAACTTCCTTCTGAAGCACGCATATCATCCAAATACATCCACAAGCATGAACACGCCTAAAAAACACCAGCTTTTTCTCTTTCATTCCCGCTGAAATTTATGAAAAATCGGTAACTTTGGATTTAATGTTTAGGCCTATAAAAACTTTAAACTGTTTATAAAATGCGATACCTGTTGCACAAGAAGTTCCCAAACCGACAAGAAAGCACACAGTCCAGAAAATCTACCAAAAAAGCCTGCATGATCCCGTAAGAGTCAATAACATAATGATTGTGTGAAAAGAATACATATATGTAGTCCATGAAGGGAGATACCGATGAGAACTCAAATGCGAAAGGGTACATCCGTAATAATTGTGAGACACTATCAACCCACTGTCAAATGAAATCAATATACAAAGGATTAACATAATCACGATAGATGCTTTTATAGCTAATTGATGAAAATTTAAGATGAAGAAACTGAGATTGTTGGGAAGGGTTGCCTGAAGAAATATCGGAGAATAATTGTTTGAATCGAGACTGGAGCTTGAGAAGTCAATGATCCGGATGACTGGCGCAAAGATGAAGTAGAGATGTAAGGGCATGTTGCCACCACCACTAAAACTTGGCATTCCAGCTCGGTCTGAAAATGGATGCCCAAATGCCAGCCAATCTTTTTCAACAAGAGCATGCATCAAATAAAGAGAAGCCAACATATCAAGGATAGATAGGTTGGGGGTATTAGGAATATATAAAAGCCAATCAGGAATATATCCCATACCTGGGTGAATATATTAAATCCTACATGATATAGGAAGTTTGAGTAATAAAATGTATGGCAAGTCAATAATACCTGATCCATCTATGGTGCGGTAATATGGATCGAGCAATAAACTTGCAAGGGAAACTAGCTGGCTTGTTCTGTCCCATCCATCGCTGCACAGCACAATTGCATGTTGCTCAAAAGTGTCGTATTAACAGAATTTTTCTTCGTCAAACTATAATACACATATTAAATTTACCTGCAATGAACAAGCATGGATGCGGACTCCAAGGCAACACGGGCAGCAATCCAAGCAGAACCAGCCAATACATTCTGAATATGTATTAACCAAGCACTATCACCAAAGGTTGATACTGAAGCAGACATACTGCTCAGATTACCTCCACCTCATGTCCATCCACCATTTCTCTGTTCCATCAATACACCATCATCAACTTTTTAAATATAACAATAAGATAGTGTTCCAATTTCACATTGCAGGTAAAGTTAGATGTTTAGGGATTCCAGTGATACCAGAATTATGACATTCCATCCGACGATTTAGTCCCATGTGTATCCAAGTAGTCTCTGAGCCGAACAAGGCTCTCCCTCATAGCATGGATATTGTCTATCCCAAAGAATACAATCTAAACATATGTACAAACAACCTGATGTTACAAATCAAAAACCTTAAATATATATATCATGCAAGGGGAACACATTCAAACCTTTGACACACCTCAGACTGGAAATAATTGGAAGATAATTGACAAAAACAATCAAATAGAAAATAACCTCGAGTCAAGAATGCCATGGGTCTCTAAAATCTGGAAGGCGTAGAAACTAGGGTTAGCAATCAAATAACGAAACAATGAAAGGAATGTGTAAAAACAAGTGATGTAAATAAATACCTGATCGGATGGAAAATCTAGGGTTTGATGAATGTGTAGAACAGCGTGTACCTCCTCCATTCTCTCGTAGACTTGACTCTGCCAAAAACTAACCAACATTAAAACAACAAATTAACATATTTGATGCATGATTTCCACACTTGATATAAAAAATTGGCCTTATTATTTTTTGGGGGATGCTTTTAGAGTTGAGATTTAATGCATTTTGTGTCTAGTATTTCTCACCTATAAGATATGTTATGGTTACAAAATTGAGAGAATATATGAATAATAGAATAGTGCAAGTAATGGAAACAAAAAACTGAAGAAGATAACCTGAAGAGATGATTGAGACATGAGAAAACCCTTGAGACTTTGTCCGTCTAACATCTATTAGGGTTTTGAGAGCATCTTTTTTCCTATTAATCTATTAGGGTTTTGAGGCCAAACAAAACATTCTTCTGACTTGCATTCTTCTCCCACTTTCTGTTGTGTTACAATCGGGAAGAAAAACCTTAAGATGAGACATAAATAGACTCTGGAATGGGTGATAAAGCTCCACATAATCAAATCCTCCATTGAAGAAACCAGACTGATGTGATTGAATTGAGAGAGATCGCTCGCTACTAACGAACCGTTGGGTTTTAAAGGTAAGTGAGTGGGTTTAAACAAGGAAACTGATTGATTTAATTGCGGATTTGATTTTTAAAGATTGATTTTTCAATCATAATTTTATGAGTAAATTACATATTTGGTCCCTATTGTTTATGTGTTTTAACAGCTTGAGTCCCTGTTTTGAAATAATTTATAGATTACCACACTACTTTATCAATTACGTCTATTATTATCATCATGTGGTCCAAGAGACTCCAATCCTACTCTTAACTTAGGTTTATTTTTATTTATAATAATTTAGAAGTACACATCCTTTATACTTCATATCCGTATGTCAATTAGATTTGACCGATTTGGTTATGGTGTGATCATCATAACCTTCATTTCTTCTTTCAATGGTACCCCATGGAAGTGGTTGATGGTTTTTTTCTAGTGATTCTTCTTGCAAACCCGAGCTCTTCGACTAGCCTTGGAAATACAATATCGTCATTCAAGCATTCTCCGAGATCAATGTGAGAGGTCGTGACTTCCAAGAAGCCGCGAATGTTTTTGGTTATGATGCCCAGAGGCAACCCGACACCGCCTTCGAGTCCTACAAAGGACCACATATAGGTAGGTCAATGCCACCACTAGGTAGCAACTAAAGCATACATACATATATATTTTGTATGTATGTAAAATACTAGTTAAGTTAGAACCTCTTAGGATCATTATTTATAGATAAATATGCTCCATGGCATCGATATCAATTAAAAGCTTCTATGTAATATACAGTATCGGCATTCGAGCATTCTCCGAGTTTAATGCGAGAGACCGTGACTTACAAGAAGTCGTGAATGTTTTTGGATATGATGCCCAAAGACAACCCGACGGCCGACACCACCTTCGGGTCCTATAAAGGACCACAATTAGGAGGTCAATGCCACCACTAACTAGCAACTAAAGCATGCCTACATATATAATTTGTATGTATGTTTGGATCATTACTTGTAATTAAATATGTTCCATGTCATCGGTATCAATTAAAAGCTTTTTTGGAATATATATTAATATCTACTGCAAAAATGTTATATAAATACATGATAATCCATGTCTTGTGCGTTAACTGTTAAACCTATTGGAATGATACGAAAACTATAATGAAGCTTATAAAGTGTGGTATCAATGGTCGTCGATGATATATTTTTGTTAGACAACCTAGGGGGGGGTAAGGTTGTATTTAAAATCTTTTACTTTCAAAAATTCTTTTATAAATAAATACAGAATAAACAATACAGTAAAAATAAAGCAGAGTATAAACAAGTAAATATACAACAATTATATAAACAGATATAATTTAAAATGCACAGAGATTATATAAATAAATATAAATGCAAAGCAGTTTATATAAATAAATATAATAAAGCACAGCGGAATAAAAAGAGATAAGGGATAGAGATACTTGACACAGAGATTTACTGATTTACCACCAACTGTGATAAACCAGCAGCCGAGACACTTCTCGACACGATCCAATAAATGTATTCTTTACGGTAGAAATACAAACCAAGTACAAAGGTATTGTAATAGTTTCTCAAGCCTCTGCTATGAGATAAACAGGATCACACACCCGTTATTCAAAAACTTACAAGAGGAGTATAACTCACAATGGGTAATCACTCTTGTATAATAATCACACTTGGATATTTTATAAAAAATATTTTTATAAAATATATATATATAAATGAGAGAGCTGAGAGTATGCTGCTTGTTGTTACTGTTGTGTTCTTGGGTCTTCAGTCTTCATCAACAGCATGCTTCATATATACCAAGAAGCTCCAACGGTCACATGACCTGGCGGTATACCGCCTTGCACACCGCGGTATACCGCGGTCAGAAAGCACACTGGTACACAACGGCTACATGCAAAGTTGACTTCTGGAAAAACGTACCCGCGGTATACCGGCTGTACCGTCGCGGTATACCGCCGTCAGGAAAAGCCACTTCAACCAATAGGAATTGTACACGGCCTGCCGCGGTATACCGGCTGAACAGCCGCGGTATACCGGCCTGGTGTACCCGCGGTATACCGGGTATTCCCCACGGTATACCGGCGTCAGGAATGAAAACTTTCCAGAACTGCAACCAAATCTTGCTGATCTTCTTAAAACCTTTATTAAAATTAATTTATGGGTTTTTAGAAATATCCAAGTGGTATATTATTTTAGGGTGTTTATCATTATTAGTTATAAACAATAATGACAACGTAAACACTTCCGTCTTGAACCCTTCAGATTAAATCTTCGTGTTCTTCAACAACTGCACACTTGGATTAATTTGTTAGATAAACAATAATGCGTTGTGTTTGTAATCATCAAAATAAATATATATAAATATATAGAGATGTGGTACACTTGCACCAACAATCTCCCCCTTTTTGATGATGACAAACACAACCGCTAAGCAAGAGCATATGCGGTTTCTCTCCCCCGTTTGTCGAAACAAAAAGGGTCAAGAAAGACGGTATGCTTCCCCTCGAGAGATGCTCCCCCTCAAAATATGCATATAATTGAGGTAGCATAAACTCATGGGTAAAGAGCTAAAACGCTCCCCCTCAAATTAATAACGATATCAATTTGATTTTATAAAATTTGAGGGATAAAATAAAATGCAAAAAGCAATAGAGACAAAGATATACAAACCAATACGAAACACTTGCACCAAAACGGATCTTAAGGCTTCAATATTCGGTTAATTTTATGTGAACAAAAATTACCACGTATTATGACCTCGTCAGGTAACCACGTATTATAACCTCGGCAGGTAACCACGTATTATAACCTCGGCAGGTAACCACGTATTATAACCTCGGCAGGTAACAACGTATTATATCCTCGCCAGGAAACACCTACAAAAGGCAAAGAAAATATTTCGTGGTACCCTTTTCTTATGGGTCCTTTTAACAGTTAGTATAAAACATAAACTGCAAAAAAATATGTTGTCGACATAAAACAAACACGACAAACATACAAAGCCATATAAATGGTTTAAAACCACAAACGCATCCCACCGGGATTATCAACATTAAACATTCCTTTCGGAATCCATTTTCTAACCATTTTTATTTTACGATCGTATTTATCATAGACGTAAAATGAAGCATGCAAATTTACATTATTTTTAGGTCTAGAAAAATTACCATTATACATACGAGCATGCGGTTTCCTCCCATAATTCACATTTTTTATTTTTGACATATATGGAGGTTTTTGAGTTTTATTTTTAACAACAAATTTAGGTTTTTCAAAAACCTTTTTAATTGGCATACAATCACATTTTTCAATACACGTATTTGAACCAATGCCTTTTCGGCAATTTATACGATTTGATATATTAAGCATTTTAAGCACTTTATCATTGCTACTATTAAAAGCATTTGCTAATAAGTCATTTTTCTCATGCGATTTACATTTAGCATTTAAACATGCAATTTCATTTTCAAGAGACTCGCATTTTGTACATGTAATATCTTCATGTGTCTTTTTATTTAAGCATGCAATTTTATCATTTAAAATATCACAAGATTTGCAAATATCTTTTTCACTTAATTTATTTTCTAATTTAGTGATAATGTCTAAATCATAAGCAGATTTTTGTTTACCGTCATCTATTTCCTTTTTATATGCGGATACGGTTTCTTTTAAATTAGAGATTTCATCTTTATACCTATTTGCAAGAGCGGCCATATCATGAAATGATTTATATAATTCGTCAAGATTATTTTCATCGTCACTATAATAATTATCACAATTATTTTTAGAAGAATATGATGAAGATACCTCATTATCATGGTCGGCCATGAAACAAAAATTTTTGGCTTCATCTATGCTTGCGCTCAAGGCGCCTCCAACCAAAGCTTTTGGTGTGTTGATTTGTTTTGCTCGATTCGGACACACACTTGCATAGTGATCCTTGTCACCACACACATAGCAAAAGCCTTTCTTTTTATTGGCTTTTTCATCGTCGCTAGATTCGTCATATTTGTCTTCACTTTTGTGGACGTTGCGACTTTGGTTTTTACCACCACGACGGTAGTCTTCATTTTCTTGAAACCTATCAATATTGGCAAACTTTTTGTTAGAAAGAAGTTTAGAAAGTTTTCTTACCAACTTGACTAAATCGTCAAGATTTTCGGGTTCATCATCGGATGAACTTGCATCTTCCTCCTCTTCCTTTTCTTTTGAGGCAACGACCTTGAGAGCGATGGATTTCTTTTTGACTTGCTCCCGGACTTGATTTCTTCTTAGTGCAATTTCGTGCACTTTAAGATTGCCGATGAGATCATCGAGCTTCATAGTTGCGAGATCTCGGGAGTCTTCCAAGGATGTGATTTTTGCCATCCACTCCGAAGGAAGTGCTCGAAGAATTTTCCTTACATAATCCTCATTAGGATAAGTACGACCTAATCCCTTCAAGGTAGTCATAATGAGGTTAAAACGTTTAAACATTGAGTCGATTGACTCATCTTTAGACATTTCAAATAATTCATAATCATGAACTAAAATGTTTATTTTAGAACTTTTAACTTGAGTATTTCCACGATGAGTGTCACTCAAGCTTTGCCAGATTTGGTTAGCAGTTTTACAGGTATAAACTCTTTCTATTTCATCGGAAGTTAAAGCAGCATATAATATATTTTTAGCCTCAAAATTTAAACAAAAAAGAGATTCTTCAGCGGGAGTCCAGTCCTTAACAGGTTTATCAACAATAACATTATTTTTTATAATAGTAGGGTTAAAATTCCCATTTTCTATAATATCCCAAATTTTTTGACTTTTGCCACGAACGTGACATTCAAATAGCTCGGCCCAAATGCCAAACTTTTCAGTATCTATCAAAGGAGTTTTAGAGAACACAAAATTAGTTTGTTGAGCCATTTAAAAAAAATTAAAGAAATGACTTTAAAAATTTAAACAGAAAATTTTTGAAAGCCCTGCTCTGATACCAAATGTTAGACAACCTAGGGGGGGGTAAGGTTGTATTTAAAATCTTTTACTTTCAAAAATTCTTTTATAAATAAATACAGAATAAACAATACAGTAAAAATAAAGCAGAGTATAAACAAGTAAATATACAACAATTATATAAACAGATATAATTTAAAATGCACAGAGATTATATAAATAAATATAAATGCAAAGCAGTTTATATAAATAAATATAATAAAGCACAGCGGAATAAAAAGAGATAAGGGATAGAGATACTTGACACAGAGATTTACTGATTTACCACCAACTGTGATAAACCAGCAGCCGAGACACTTCTCGACACGATCCAATAAATGTATTCTTTACGGTAGAAATACAAACCAAGTACAAAGGTATTGTAATAGTTTCTCAAGCCTCTGCTATGAGATAAACAGGATCACACACCCGTTATTCAAAAACTTACAAGAGGAGTATAACTCACAATGGGTAATCACTCTTGTATAATAATCACACTTGGATATTTTATAAAAAATATTTTTATAAAATATATATATATAAATGAGAGAGCTGAGAGTATGCTGCTTGTTGTTACTGTTGTGTTCTTGGGTCTTCAGTCTTCATCAACAGCATGCTTCATATATACCAAGAAGCTCCAACGGTCACATGACCTGGCGGTATACCGCCTTGCACACCGCGGTATACCGCGGTCAGAAAGCACACTGGTACACAACGGCTACATGCAAAGTTGACTTCTGGAAAAACGTACCCGCGGTATACCGGCTGTACCGTCGCGGTATACCGCCGTCAGGAAAAGCCACTTCAACCAATAGGAATTGTACACGGCCTGCCGCGGTATACCGGCTGAACAGCCGCGGTATACCGGCCTGGTGTACCCGCGGTATACCGGGTATTCCCCACGGTATACCGGCGTCAGGAATGAAAACTTTCCAGAACTGCAACCAAATCTTGCTGATCTTCTTAAAACCTTTATTAAAATTAATTTATGGGTTTTTAGAAATATCCAAGTGGTATATTATTTTAGGGTGTTTATCATTATTAGTTATAAACAATAATGACAACGTAAACACTTCCGTCTTGAACCCTTCAGATTAAATCTTCGTGTTCTTCAACAACTGCACACTTGGATTAATTTGTTAGATAAACAATAATGCGTTGTGTTTGTAATCATCAAAATAAATATATATAAATATATAGAGATGTGGTACACTTGCACCAACAATTTTTATTTGATTTAATTTAATTTGTTTCGTATATGGATGAAAAGGGGTCGATGTTGATTAAGGATCAATAGATCACGCATAACATCTCCTAACATTGGCGCAAAAAGGGATTTGTTTGTAACCAATATTTATCGAGTCGAATCAAATAGTATCACTCTAAGAGCTTCATCATGTGAGACAAATCACGCACACCACAACCCGCTTAGTGATTGGTATAACAGTTCATTGCTCACAAGGAGCTCAATCTCCAAAACAATTATAACCTCCAGATTGGTGTTCACAAGGGGGTATTTGATTCATGGATTTTGAAGGAATTGTGTAACACCCTCAAATTTGGAACGGACAACTAAATAAAATTTCGATAAAATACCCAACAAGATAAAATCATTTCTACAATTCATTCCTTAAATTACCTCGGAATTTAAAACATTATAATTCCCTCAATAAATTAACTTAAACGGGTGTTACTTAACCCGACACAAGTTGCTAATTCCAAATACGTGCGGAAGACTTCACTAATTCAAATCACCTCGCGAGCACTCTACTAGCACACGACCTTTCACACGTGTCACTAGAACTACTCCCAACCTGAGATCTGTTACACATGCCGACAAATAAAAAGGGTTAGGCTAACGCCTAGTGAGTTCAAGCATTTTATCATGACTATATAAATTCATAAATCAAGAGAAGTTTAGCTTTTTAGTCATGATTCCAAAAGAGTTTACTTTAAATGTAAAGCACCCATTTTCCAAATCTCACAATTCCCATATATGAAATCTTTAATGCAATATGATTTCCAAAATAGACTCATTCCCAAAATCCACGTAATAGGGTGAAATACCATTTGATACTCAAAATAATTAAATCCATAATTCAATTTGTCATTATTCCAAACACATCCCAAACACGGTAAAGATATAAACCACAACTTGCATATCATGGAAAACAATCCATATAAATATAACACGTCACCGAAAACATGAGTAGCAATAAATACCCAAAACAACACCTTTCGGTGACGGGGGAGACCCGTATACATCGCACGTGACGGAACACTAAAGTGGGTCACTTACTATGCAATAAAAACACCCACGTGGCTAATCTCGTAAACTAGGCTCAATCACTCCAGGTCTATTGCCCGCGAGACTAGGGAGCTCCCAAACTTCAACCACTCCAGGTCTATACGTTGGGTCACTCCAAATCCACAACAACACATTGGGATTACACCTTACTGCCCGTGAGACGACGCCCGACCATGTAGGCCCACGCCTTACTTATCACGGATCCTGATGCCTATCTCGTGCTACATGGCTCAATCACTCCAGATCTATTGCCATTACTATGCCTATGGATCCATGGCTAACAAGGTCTAACACATTACACGACTCCAAACATATAAACAAATGCATTTAAACATGCAATTCCCAAATAACATAAATCATAAATCAAAACTCAACTCTGATGCTATCGACACGGACACTTGTTCTCAAGTCGTAATAAAACCCAATACTGAGCCACAAGCTCAACCAATTCGAAAGATAAATCATAAAAGTCATAAAATGTCATTAAGTACAACAACACACACCGGTTGCCGGTAAGTACTTCAAATCCATGAAAACCCGAAATAAAATCTTGGATCGGGATAACCCTCATTTCCAAAGAGGACTCACACCCTTAATATTCTCAAATGACCCATAACACTAAAAGTGCATTTCACAAATGGTTTATTAAAATCATTTACACAAACTTTATTAAACCATCAAATAATCTTCATTTTGAGTAATTAGACTTTTAAAGACACATTATGGTTTTTAACCATCAAATGTTCAAAAGCCCCAAATATGGGTGTTTTACACATTTATGAAGATAAACACTTCAAAAGAGTTAACCATTCAAATAATTCAATCACATAAATTTTCAAGTGAAACACACAAATATTTGGAAAATATCATTTTGGCATGTACAAAGTTTTCGTAAAGTAACTTGAACTCACCTCGCTAGATTTAAGCTAAATCTAGAGTTCTCCAAACGTAAGCTCCCTTGATGAAGTTTGCATCCTCAAGCCAAAACTTCCAAAACCTAGATTTATGAATTTCCAACCATCAATACCCAATTCTAACCAAAAGGAATCATCATCCATCCAATATATCAAAATATCCATCTATACCAAACCCTAGTTTTCATACATGAAGGAGATAACGATTTTTCCCAACCAATCACTACCAAAATCGTTCCACAACATCTCAAGATGAAAGGAATATGAAATCAACATCAAAAACACTTTTGGGTAGAGATATTACCTTATCCACTTGAATCTCCCAAGAGATAGCTTCCTAAACTCCCAAAAGCTTCAAACCTTCAAGATGGTCAACAATGGTGGAGTGGGTTTAATTTATGTGGAGAAGATGAAGAGGAGAGGAGAGGGGTTGGTGTTCTTGAGAGAAATCGTCTGAGAGAGAGAGAGAGGGAGTCGAGAGAGTTAAGAGAAATGAGTGAAATAGAAAGAAAAAAAGGGTTTAAAACACCCTGGAACCCGTCGGCTATAGTGACATGGCGATAGTGACACTGTCACTATCGCCGGGGCACAATCGCTCAGGCCCTTCCCACTCGCGGTACACTTCCAGCGATAGTGACACGGCGATTGTGACAGTGTCACTATCGCCGGGCACTATAGCTCAGAGTGTACCGAAACTTGTTTCGGTCATAATTTCCTCGTTTTAGCTCCGTTTTCGCTCCGGAAAGGACCGTTGGACTCGTATTCGAATTCCCCATCCAACAAGACCATAAAATCTAGGACTTGACCCAAAATCTTATTTTCATATTTTTCTTAAAGATCGGTTCTACACTGATTCGAAGTCGTACTTATCCGAAATTACGGGTGTTACAATCCTCCCAACCTTAGGATGATTTCGTCCTCGAAATCTACATCCTTTGCAACCCAAGGCTAATCGACTCAACGCTGACTATAATTTATCAGTTCCTAACTGTAATCTAAATTTCCCACACAGCCTTAAAGACAAATCCTCGAACAACTGTTTATCAACAAAGCCCCTTCACGTACACTGTACTCATGTCCGGGAGAATACTCCGACAACTGGAATAATTTATAGTCGGACGACTCCGGTTGTCTCCCAACCTTAAAGCGTTCCATACTTCTCGATTTCAGTTCAGACTCCAAGTCAATTCAAGGCCTACTAATACTGAGACCAACCGAATTTCTAATTTCAATTGTCCATATCGTTCACGGCCATCCACATCCAACGAGTTCTAATATACTCCAAGAGTCCATCAAAATACAATCATAAACCGACAAGTCCTTTCACCATACACGAAGGTTATTCTACCTAAGCCACTCCTCACAATTTAGCATCTTAAGGTTACTTAATCGTTACCATCATTCCATTAAAATCGGGTTACAATCCCCTGATTACATTAAAGGTGCTTGGCCTCAAGTCTAAAAGTCAACGCCTAAATATATATCACCTACCTCAAATAGGTTACCGCGAATTTATTCTCTTAATTACAAAAGGGTATCATCCCTTAGCCGATACCATTCGGTCTACGGTATTATCACACGTGGAATACCCAATCTTCCACCGCTGAAGTGCCGCACGCACTCACCCTTAACTGGGTTGCTCACTCCTTCCAAGGTCCTAACGAGTTCAAGGTTTTTCAAGCGAATATTTTAACAAATATACCAATCAACAAACCTTTTCACAGAAATTTTCAACGCAAGGATTTTCATATCAAATAAGTCGTACGTATAGAAAACTACTATCATTCAAATCGGTAGTTACGCAAAACAGGCACGCTCGTCCCAATGAAAGTCATGTTGAAATTATTTCATTGCAGTTCAGATTATTCACAAAACGCAAAAGCGTAATAAACAACTTCTCAAAAATGGACCGCCACAGTTCTAGTATGGATTGACTCATGACATGCATTGTAAAGTAACTGCCTGACTTTAAACAGGGTGCAATAAAAGGTGTGCACGTATTTTCAAAAGAAGTCCAACGACATTTGACTCCCAAAAATTTCCTGATTAACCATAAAATTGCATGAAATAAGGTTCACCAACAAAATTTTGCGCGCGTCAGTTTATTATACAAAACGGTGAAACGGTTTACAAACTCGCCTTAGTCAAAACACAAAATGACTTGTGCAAATTCCATATTTAAACAAAATCAATACGCTTCTACTATTCGAAAATATCGACTTAAAACATCGTAAAACTTCAAATTGGGGTAGATATGCAAGCTCGTAATACTTCTTAGAAATTTCTTGTAATAACACATATGCATCAAACAACTCACATCAAAATTTCAAAAGATGAAATTCTTTAAATTGATTTCCAAAATTTTCTCAAATGGTCACATAACGACACACGAGCAAAACGTTACTGATAAAACTGTACACAACCATGTACTTTCTAAAAGAAAACTAGGAAAGAACAATTGCTAGTAAATGGTCGACACCAATAAGGGTCAAACCGACTTCAGTTCTCGAATTGCACTAACGGTGCGTGTAAATGTTCAAAACATAAGAAATTGTACGCAACATAGTTTTATACAAACAATTTTTCTAAAATTTTCATCACGAGCATTTCCTCAAAATTTCGTACTTGGGACATAAAACGTTAAAGCGCCATTACTTAAAATGTATTTGTCAAAAATACTCCAAGTACGCATTTCTTCAAAACTCAAAAAGGTTTTCAATTCTCCCAAAATAATCGGCAAATCCAATTTAACCAAATGTCAACGACTCACGCATTTATATTTTCAAAATATAAAACATTGTAAACTTATGCATAATTTTCACAACGCCAAAACACCCCCTTGACCAAATGGCCTCTCATTTAAACAAGGATTTAATAAAACATTTCGTGCACGACTCATTTGTCAAGATATTGAGAATCAATGGTTACCAAGCTATGCATACCCCGAAGTCAATATAACACATTTTACATAAAATGATAATAAACATTTAACTGACCAAAAGCGCCCCAAGTAAATCTTTATGAAATGTCACCAAAACGTTCTTTCATGCATCACTTAAGTCATGTATAAATCAATCCATACATTGAACTATTTGCAACAAAATGCTTAATAATACAAACTCTTTAAAGAAAAGTCACGCGACACTAGAGTTCCAAACTTATTTCTTCTTAGTCGCCTTATGGCATAAAATTAACTTTTCTCAACAAAATTCGAGTGGGACCAAATGCCCAACATAGCTTATAAACCCTTCACATAAGAAATTAAAGTTTGTACCTTGTGAAATTATACTCACACGACTCAACATGTCGTACAACAAAGCTCCATGAACCTCAATGGACTCAATGACTCCAAGTCAATAAAACGACGCTAAACAGCATGCTTCTAAAGCCAAATTGCTATAATCAAAATCATAAATGAGACGCCAAAATCCCAAAAATCCCCTTCTAGGGTAATACCATATAAACAACATTGTTTAACAACTCACATTAAACAAATTCCCCAAAATAACTTTAATTAGACATAATGGAAAATAACTTTTCGTCCAAACTCTAACATATGTGGAGAAGATCCAATGTTAAAGTCACAAGTTGTAGTTATTGCCCAACCTCTTAAACATCATAAAATATGATTGTCATTATATCCAAAACAAATGTTGAACAACAAAGAAATAAGGCAAAACATATCCCGGCGGAGTTTGCAACTCCCGCAATAAAATGGTTTCATGCACGCTCAAAACCATGATTTGAAATCTTGTGTGTGTGCTAAACATTTCTCAAAATTCATAATACAATCCATATAAGGATTTGAAACACAAGAAATAGTTGATGAAACTTATTTTCAAAATAAACTTTGTGCATGACTTAGTCGGCATTCAACGTCTCAACTCATACTCCTCCAAAATCCTCCGGTCTACTATTTTCATCCGGATATTCAAACCTCTTAAGGAAAGTTGGGAAATACATCAATTAACTTTACGGTTTTTCCTCAAATCAAAATCGGCTCAAAAGTCTATGGTTCTAGTCCAACCATCAATCTTGACCCGAAACGGCCTACATAAAGCAAACATCATGCTTATCGTCACTCCAAGTGACTAATACTAGAATCGTCCATCCATTCCAACAACTACTAGTTCAGAACCTCCTTCACTACCCCAACGATCACCACATGAAAGCAATTCGAGCATGCACATGTACTAGTAGGTTCACCATGACACTGGCCAGGTGTCACTATGAACGCATTGCATATGATTATCCTTGTTGCTCTCGACGTGATTCTCGTTTCTAAAAGCTCCATCAACTTCAAAACATCTTATCTTAAAGTGCCTAAAGGTGAATTTCACTCTCATTTACTTAAACAAAC
Organism: Saussurea involucrata; assembly: GCA_033807775.1. NCBI lineage: Eukaryota > Viridiplantae > Streptophyta > Magnoliopsida > Asterales > Asteraceae > Saussurea > Saussurea involucrata. The sequence goes on along the minus strand of CM066322.1, from coordinate 39,806,553 downwards.
ACTAGTTTGAGTCTAGGTATCCAAAATCAACACCTAATTCTCTCAAACTTATGCTCTGATACCAACTTGTAACACCCTCAAATTTGGAACGAACAACTAAATAAAATTTCGATAAAATACCCAACAAGATAAAATCATTTCTACAATTCATTCCTTAAATTACCTCGGAATTTAAAACATTATAATTCCCTCAATAAATTAACTTAAACGGGTGTTACTTAACCCGACACAAGTTGCTAATTCCAAATACGTGCGGAAGACTTCACTAATTCAAATCACCTCGCGAGCACTCTACTAGCACACGACCTTTCACACGTGTCACTAGAACTACTCCCAACCTGAGACCTGTTGCACATGCCGATAAATAAAAAGGGTTAGGCTAACGCCTAGTGAGTTCAAGCATTTTATCATGACTATATAAATTCATAAATCAAGAGAAGTGTAGCTTTTTAGTCATGATTCCAAAAGAGTTTACTTTAAATGTAAAGCACCCATTTTCCAAATCTCACAATTCCCATATATGAAATCTTTAATGCAATATGATTTCCAAAATATACTCATTCCCAAAATCCACGTAATAGGGTGAAATACATTTGATACTCAAAATAATTAAATCCATAATTCAATTTGTCATTATTCCAAACACATCCCAAACACGGTAAAGATATAAACCACAACTTGCATATCATGGAAAACAATCCATATAAATATAACACGTCACCGAAAACATGAGTAGCAATAAATACCCAAAACAACACCTTTCGGTGACGGGGGAGACCCGTATACATCGCACGTGACGGAACACTAAAGTGGGTCACTTACTATGCAATAAAAACACCCACATGGCTAATCTCGTAAACTAGGCTCAATCACTCCAGGTCTATTGCCCGCGAGACTAGGGAGCTCCCCAACTTCAACCACTCTAGGTCTATACGTTGGGTCACTCCAAATCCACAACATCACATTGGGATTACACCTTACTGCCCGTGAGACGACGCCCGACCATGTAGGCCCACGCCTTACTTATCACGGATCCTGATGCCTATCCCGTGCTACATGGCTCAATCACTCCAGATCTATTGCCATTACTATGCCTATGGATCCATGGCTAACAAGGTCTAACACATTACACGACTCCAAACATATAAACAAATGCATTTAAACATGCAATTCCCAAATAACATAAATCATAAATCAAAACTCAACTCTGATGCTATCGACACGGACACTTGTTCTCAAGTCGTAATAAAACCCAATACTGAGCCACAAGCTCAACCAATTCGAAAGATAAATCATAAAAGTCATAAAATGTCATTAAGTACAACAACACACACCGGTTGCCGGTATGTACTTCAAATCCATGAAAACCCGAAATAAAATCTTGGATCGGGATAACCCTCATTTCCAAAGAGGACTCACACCCTTAATATTCTCAAATGACCCATAACACTAAAAGTGCATTTCACAAATGGTTTATTAAAATCATTTACACAAACTTTATTAAACCATCAAATAATCTTCATTTTGAGTAATTAGACTTTTAAAGACACATTATGGTTTTTAACCATCAAATGTTCAAAAGCCCCAAATATGGGTGTTTTACACATTTATGAAGATAAACACTTCAAAAGAGTTAACCATTCAAATAATTCAATCACATAAATTTTCAAGTGAAACACACAAATATTTGGAAAATATCATTTTGGCATGTACAAAGTTTTCGTAAAGTAACTTGAACTCACCTCGCTAGATTTAAGCTAAATCTAGAGTTCTCCAAACGTAAGCTCCCTTGATGAAGTTTGCATCCTCAAGCCAAAACTTCCAAAACCTAGATTTATGAATTTCCAACCATCAATACCCAATTCTAACCAAAAGAATCATCATCCATCCAATATATCAAAATATCCATCTATACCAAACCCTAGTTTTCATACATGAAGGAGATAACGATTTTTCCCAACCAATCACTACCAAAATCGTTCCACAACATCTCAAGATGAAAGGAATATGAAATCAACATCAAAAACACTTTTGGGTAGAGATATTACCTTATCCACTTGAATCCCCCAAGAGATAGCTTCCTAAACTCCCAAAAGCTTCAAACCTTCAAGATGGTCAACAATGGTGGAGTGGGTTTAATTTATGTGGAGAAGATGAATATGAGAGGAGAGGGGTTGGTGTTCTTGAGAGAAATCGTCTGAGAGAGAGAGAGAGAGAGAGTCGAGAGAGTTAAGAGAAATGAGTGAAATAGAAAAAAAGAAGAAGAAAAGGGTTTAAAACACCCTGGAACCCGTCGGCTATAGTGACATGGCGATAGTGACACTGTCACTATCGCCGGCGCACAATCGCTCAGGCCCTTCCCACTCGCGGTACACTTCCAGCGATAGTGACACGGCGATTGTGACAGTGTCATTATCGCCGGGCACTATAGCTCAGAGTGTACCGAAACTTGTTTCGGTCATAACTTCCTCGTTTTAGCTCCGTTTTCGCTCCGGAAAGGACCGTTGGACTCGTATTCGAATTCCCCATCCAACAAGACCATAAAATCTAGAAGTTGACCCAAAATCTTATTTTTCATATTTTTCTTAAAGATCGGTTCTACACTGATTCGAAGTCGTACTTATCCGAAATTACGGGTGTTACAAATTGGAATAGAAATTTCTTTGACCAAATTTGAGATCATATGTTTAATTCACATAATGAAAATGATGGAATCCTTTGAATTCCAATGAATTCCACATATTAAGGAACTCATCATTCCTCTGCTAAAGGGAAAGAATTGAATTTCTACCAACCAAACGCGTGATCAAACTTCATTCCAATCCTTCAAAATCAAATACTTTTGATGGATTCCAATTCCATCAAATTTCATTCAAGGAACCAAACGCCCCAATTCCACAAACTCTTCCATGTTTATGCAAGTATAGTTACATATAATATTATTTGACCCCTTTAAGGTTGATATGAGAATATATGTTGTCCCGTTATATTACACTCCAAAAGAGTCATTCAAGAGAAAAAGGATGTTTGAGCATATATGAAGGAGAAATAGTCCAAGTCTATCCAATGTCGAATTACAACACATCCCCACTCAAACGGAACGTACATTGAAGTGACCATACCTGAGTCAGATAAACCAAGATACCGAACAAGAAAGGAACATATTGCGATTGATGTATTAGGTGCATGCAATGGGGACATGAAATTTGTCTATGTTTATGGTTCTTGTCGTTGTCATGCTTAACTTGTGTCATGATCAAATCAAACCCACAAAGATTTTGCTACAGAAGGTGGGTTTTGTATGGTTATAAGTTGGCTTATTTTTTGATCTTATTGAAAAAGTCGTATTTGGTTAGCGGTAAACAACCTTATAAACTAGCTTTTCGAAAGATATATTTTTCTTTCAATTATCCCCTTTTACATGTTTTCAGTTAGTTTTTCAACATGTGAAGAACAAATAACATTGTCCTTGACCTTGCCTCACTTTAATTGTTATTAGAAAAAGTAAAAGTTTTTGTCTTGATTCAAGTGGAGAAAAGTCGGTGTTTCTGATGTCGTGGATGTCTATGGAGATATATCAGATATGACTAGTTATTAGCTAATTTTGACCAAATACAACTCAGCCTTGACCAAAGTAAACAAGGGCCCGTTTACAAATGCTTATCCGGGTAAGCGCTTACCAATCAAATTTAACACTATCACTTACTTACCGAGTAAGATTGTAGTCCATGAAATCGGTTTCGTATGCAACAATTCACCCGATAAGCGATAACCGTGGTAAGAGTCGTCGCCATCACTTACCAGGGTAAACATCTCGATCATTTCATTTGCTCTTACCAGATTTTTTTTGGTCCTTGCCATATCAATCCGGGTAATGTGACTTGGTAAGCACAAATCGTGTCTAGCTCGGTTGGTTCGCCAAAGGTCGGTAACATCCTGGGGGGCACTGTGGATGGTATCCCAGTCTACCTGGGTTCGAATCCTAGGGGAGCCATTCGGGGGCACGAGGAGTACCCAGTCCTTGGGTTGGTCCGGTCTAAGACTGGGCTGATCCCCCCAACCTGTGGTTGGGCCTTAGGTCCAGCGTAAGCTGGGCCGGGACAGCGGCGGATTAGTGGGCTGCCCTTGGATGTCCGATACCGCCGGGGAGGTGTGTGTGCGTGTGTTACGTGGTCGTGGCCGCATGCCTTCCAAAAAAATGTGACTTGGTAAGCACTTACCTGGGTAAATGTTTGATAAACGACCCCTTAAGTCTAATAATTATACTTTACAGTACGGTTTTTTATGATATTTGTATGTAGTGCTTTTTAAGATGTTTGGAAAATATAGGAACAATAGTATATTAATTGGTTGAACGTTGGATCAAAATATCAAATAGATCAAATCCAATCCAACAGATAACCGATAATAATATCAAATCGGTGGAACCGGTAGTAAAATTGGATCAAAATTGGACAAATGATTTTGATAGTGGTTGGATGCAACCACTTCAAAGATTAAAACTCATATAAAGAAACAAAATATAGACAAATAACAAACTTCGTTAATCATTGATTTTTAATCGTCATAACCAAATTCTTTTTAAGGGTGTTTGGGATTGCTTATTTAAAACAACTTATGCTTTTAATGTAAAAGTGCTTATTAATTTATGTGGTGTCCGTCGTTTTATAAAAAAACGTTTTGATTATCTTATAGTGGTACCAAAAAGTAATAAGCTAAAAAATTGTTATTTGGGATTGCTTATTTTTTTGACTCTTATTGTTTTTCATCACCGCAAATAAGTTATTTTTTGTGTTTGGATTGAAAAAAAAGAAAAGTGCTTATGGCTTTTTTCCACCACAAATAAGTTGTTTTTGATAAGTTAGTCCATTCTTATTTGTTCAAATTACATTTTTACCCCAACTCATTTTTATCATGACATAAGTTGATAAACACTTTTAAAAATAAGCATAAGTTGTTTATTTTAAATAAGCAATCTCAAACACCCCCTTAGAGAGTGTTTGATATTGCTTATACATGTAAAATAACTAAAAAGTTGATAAATTGTTTCAAATAAGTCAATAAGTTAAAATAGAATGACTTACCAAAAACTCGTTATCATCGGTGCCAAACCGCTATAAGCAGTTTTCTTTTCTAACCATCCAAACACTAAAAATTGCTTATTACAGTTACCACACCGAAATAAGTTAATAAGCACTTTAAAAATTTGCAATCCTAAACACCCCCTAAGTTATGTCCATTAGTTAACACCCTCAACGGGTACTTGTGTGTGAAGTTTTAAATGAAATTTGTCAAAAGATTAAAATGGTATTTCACATGCTGATTGACACTCACTGTCAGTGAAATATATGTTCGACTTCATGGACTTCATGTGAGTAGCCAATTTTGTTCGGTTTATGGGAGTGAGACTATTTGTAAAAATCTTGTGAAATAACAAGACAAAAGCATCAATATAATGTAATTTGCAACAACAAAAAGGAGTAACTGTCTGAAGACTTAGAGCATCTCCAAGACTCCGACAGATTCTCCAAAATGAAGAACCAAAAGTTAAAAGCCTAAAAAAAATTACATTCATCTCCAACAGATTCTCCATTTTGGAGAAAAAACATTGATTATGATATTAAAATATTTCATTCATCTATTAAAATATTATTTCTCTCCCTAAATAATTTTTTTTTCAAAGATTTCTATTTGTCCTCTTATGTAGTAATCACTTTTGGAGTTATCCCCATATTTGGAGAAAAACTCATTCTCTCTCCATTTTGGAGATAGTATTGAAGATTTGGAGATAGTTTTGGAGAAGCCGTTGGAGCAAAAATCCGACCCAAAATCCACATATTCTCCATTTTCTCCAAAATGGGGAAGTTGTTGGAGATGCTCTTATAACTTCCTCAAAAGTTTTTCCAAAATGGAAAAAATGAGAGTTTTGTCCCATTTTTTTTTGCTTTAATGGATTTCTTTAAAACTTTTCTTTCTTTAAAATGGAGAGGGATGGAGAGAGAATTTTTACAAATTTGAAAGAAATCTTCAAAAATGATTACCATTAGGAAGAAATTATCTTTTATTATATTCCGTCAATAAAAAACCTTGGAAAAAATATTTATCAGAAATAACATTTTATTAAATATAGATAATATTATAACACTATAATTAATGATGTAATCTCCAAATAAAAAAGTCGTTGAAGTTGAATTTATGGACTTTGGAGAATCTGTTGGAGATGCTATTAGATATTTTGCCGAAGTTCGATTCAAATGACAAATCTTGTTCTAACAAGGACGTCTTATATTAGAAGTAGGTTCAAAAATCACACCCGATTATGGCCCATTTAACGTTTGGCTCTTTGTTACGATTCTAAATTTGTCAGGCGGTTTACTAAACACTTACCTTGGTAAGTGCTTACCGGTTCAATTAATTTACCGAGTAGACATAACAAGAATTGAGAATCTTACCTGGTAAGAGGGAAGACAGTGATCGAGTCTTACCCGGTGAGTGAGGGTGATAACTCTCACCCGGTAAGCGCTTATCGGGTAATAAACGGTTACCATCAATCCATTTTGATGACCGACTCCATAAGGTGGTAAACGACTCTTGCCGATAAGCATTTGGTAAACGACTCCTAAATGTCAAATGTTAGACAACAAAAGAGTGAGAAGAAAAAACAATGCAGCAACAATAAGTAACTGAACTCAAAATCACGGTACGATTGGAAGGGCATTTACCTAAAGCCCAAAACTACCAATTCCAAAACCAATGAACATATACTTGATTGATTGATCATAAAATCAAATATGAATCTTTTCAAATGCTAAATTGCGAAGGGGAACAACAAAACTAATCCAAAAACAACTTCCTAAAAAACAACTTATTAGCTTATTACGTTTTGCTAACACCATAAGCTAATCCAAACACTTTTTATAAAACTCCGATTCAACACCACATAAGTTAACAAGCACTTTCATAGAAAAGCATAAGTTGTTGTAAATAAACAATTCCAAACACCCCTAAGTAACTGATCTCAGAAACACGGTACTATAGAAGGCTATGAACACATAAATGTCCAAAAAAAAAGAAAAACCACGTGAATAACAAAAGGTATAGTATAATCCAGTGATTTCATCAGCTTATTAGAGATGTCACATACCGCTAACATTCAATTTTTAATTAAAAAAATCAACAAGCGAGTTTAAAAATCCTGGGTATAAAGAAAGAATGTGAGATACCTATTGTAATATTGTGTATAATTGGATTGTATTGTATTGTGTATAATTAGTGTATTGTATTAGTGGATAAATTAGTGGATTGTGTTAGGTATTACTAGTGGTATAATTAGTGGATTGTGTTAGGTATTATTAATGGAAGTGGATGAGAATTTCAACTCTCATGTAGAATAAATACCCCTTCATTGTAAATGAAAAATCACACCTCTCAATACACTTTCATAAGTATTTGAATTCTCTAAACTTTCTCTCATCAACTTCTCTATAAGCATCTTGATCTATTGATAATAAAGAGGTAATCTTTCTTAATTTATAACACGTTATCAGCACGAAAGCTCTAATCAAGGTATGTATTTCCTTAACCCTATATATTAAGAAAGTAAAATACCAAAATAAACAAAATAAAAGTTGATGAATTCTTGTTATAAACTTTATTGTTAGTAGTATACTAATTTTAGTTTATGCATATACTAATCTTGTTTATGATTTAATGCTTATACTAACTTTTATTTACGAGTACTTAATTTTATGGTCATACTAATCTTTGAACGTTTATTTATGCGTATGTTTATTCTTCTGCTAAATTTTATCTAAGCATACTAATATTTGCTTATCTTTCTTATTTATATCACTAATTATATATTATATCTACCATCACCGATATTATAATCTTTACTGATTTTGTGTATTAATTATCTCTTTGTTTTACCTACTCATTTACAACGGCTATATATATAACCGTTGTATATTATCTCTAACGGCTATATATATACCAAACGACTATATTTTTAGCCTAAAAATAAACCCTCAAGTTTTCTTCCTCAATACACATTTAACTATTTTTTCCAAGTTCATCTAATCAAGAAGATTTTTTCTGAAGATGCTTCATCCCGTTATAATTCTCGCTATTGTAATACTTATATTACTAATCATTCCTGTCAGTAATCTTCGGCCTAATGAATTTTATTTATCATTAAGCATATTTGTATTTTTGGTTCTTCCACTTCTTTGTATGTCACTACTAATAGACATAAATGGATTCTAACTTTTTCTTGTTGTTTGATAGTTACAATATGTCGAATCTGTCAAAAATTGAATTTGCGGCTCTTGATGTGAATGGCAAGAATTATATGTCATGGATTATAGATGTCAAAATGCATCTTAAATCTATGTACATTATAGAAACATTAACAGAAGGAAATGTTTGCCCGCCGGCAGCTAAAGCAAAAGCTATCATTTTTCTTCGGAAACATATTGACGATATGGTAAAATATGAATATCTCGATATCAGTGATCCAAGCATTTTATGGAAAAACCTTAAAGAAAGGTTTGATCACCAAAAGGAAGTTTTACTTCCGGCTGCAAGAGATGAATGGAGAAATTTAAGATTTCAAGATTTTAAAAAAGTGAATGACTATAATTCTGCCTTGTTCAGGATATGTTCACAACTTAAGTTTTGTGGAGAGGATGTTACTGATAAGGATACGTTGGAGAAAACCTACTCCACTTTCCATGCATCAAACATTACTCTGCAACAACAATATCGCTTGCAGAAATTCGCAAAATATTCTGAGCTTAATTCATGTTTACTTGTTGCAGAATAAAATAATGAGCTTTTGATGAAAAACCATCAATCACGTCCAACAGGTTCATTAGCATTTCCTGAAGCAAATGCTATAAATAATGAAAGTCCTAGAAATAATTTCCGTGGACGGGGACGTGGTCGTGGACGAGGCCGTGGTTATTTCGGTCAAAATAATTTTTATGGTTGAAACCACAATTCTGGCCGAGGCCACCCTTACGGTCGTGGACGTAGTTTTTATCGTGGTCGTGGCCAAAGAGCAAATAATCATCATGCTCCACAAGGATATTGAAGCCAACCACAAAATAAGCTCAAAATGATAAAACATGATGCTAGAACAAGTCATTAACAGAACCCTGAAGGTTCTTGTTACAGATGTGGTAGCATGGACCACTGGTCAAGGACATGTCGTACACCCCAACATCTCTGTCAGCTTTATAAGGAATCTCTTAAAGGAAAAGAGAAGGAAGTAAATCATATGGACAACCTGAAGTTGACCAACACTGATTTAAATTATTATGATTTCATAAATCATACAGACAACCTGGAGTTGTCCAACAATGATTTAAATGATTCTGATTTAATTGAATATGACGACATTTGATTTATATAAATGTTTATGATATTCGTATCCCTTTTCATAACTATGTATTCCCCTTTTTTCCGATTATATAATGATCTTTTTATTCTAATAACGTTGTTCTCTTATTACTACTATTATTATTATCATTATAAACTCACAGTTTGTGTAATATTTGAAGTTTGATATGAATTCCATCGGAGCACAACATCAAGCAAATGTTGGAGACCTGTGTATACCGGATAGTGGTACCACGCACACCATCCTGAAACCATACATACTATATCAGGTCCTGCAGACATGATAGAAGGAGTAGGTATGGCTCATTTCCTATTACCAAATGGTACAAAGTTCATTATAAATAATGCTTTGTTTTCTTCGAAATTGAAAAGAAATCTATTAAGTTTCAATGACATATATCTTAATGGATATGATACTCGAACAGTGACCTCAGAAAATGAGAAATATATGTATATTATTGATAAAAACCGTGTGCTGGAGAAACTACCAATACTTCACTCCGGTTTACATTATACATATATAACTATGGTTGAAACAAATATGGTAGTTAAAGAAAAATATTGTGATCCTGCGATATTTAGTTTATGGCATGACAGATTAGGCCATCCCGGATCAACAATGATGCACAGGATAATTGGAAGTACACATGGACATCCATTGAAAGACCAGAAGTTCTCTCAAACGGGTAAAGTTACTCCATGTACATCTTGTTCACTTGGAAAATTAATTGTGAGACCTTCACCATCTAAAATTGAAAAGAAATCACCTATGTTTCTTGAAAGAATTCAAGGTGATATATGTGGACCAATTCATCCACCAAGTGGACCATTTAGATACTTCATGGTCTTAATAGATGCATCCAGTAGATGGTCTCATGTTTGCCTATTGTCAACTCGTAATGTGGCATTTGCAAAGTTTCTTGCTCAAATTATCAAATTAAGAGCACATTTTCCAGATTATTCTATTAAAAAGGTGAGACTCAAGCATTCAATGACTATTGCATGTCTATAGGAATTGTTGTTGAACATCCAGTTGCTCATGTTCACACACAAAATGGTTTAGCTGAATCATTAATTAAACGTCTTCAGTTAATAGCTAGACCATTAATAATGAGAACAAAACTTCCAGTTTCTATATGGGGTCGTGCAATTTTACATGCTGCATCATTAATTCGCATGAGACCGAGTGCATATCACACATACACTCCTATACAACTCGTTTATGGTCAAGAACCAAATATTTCCTACCTTAGAATTTTTGGATGTGCAGTATATGTTCCTATTGCACCACCACAACGCACAAAAATGGGTCCTCAAAGAAGGTTGGGAATATATGTTGGATATGAAACATCTTCTATAATAAGATATCTTGAACCACTAACGGGTGATGTTTTTACAGCACGTTTTGCCGATTGCCATTTTAACGAGGCTATGTTCCCAGCATTAGGGGGAGAAAAGAAAACCCAAGAAAATGATGTTTCATGGTGTGAACCATCATTGTTGTATCTTGATCCTCGCATGAAACAATGTGAAACAGAAGTGCAAAAGATAATACATTTGCAAGAAATTGCAAATCAATTACCTGATGCATTTACTGATACAAAAAGAGTAACAAAATCTTATATACCAGTTGTGAATGCTCCAGCTCAAATTGAAGTCCCAGTTGGACAAACAAATGATAAAATCAATGAAGAGTCTAAAGCACGCCTGAAGCGTGGAAGACCATTGGGTTCTAAAGATAAAAATCCCCGAAAAAGAAAGGGAACTGAAATTGCAATTGGTAACGAACAAAGTGTTCCTGAAGAAACACAAAATATCATAATTTCCCCAGAAGAGGAAATGAATGATAAAGAGGTTGCAATCAATTACGGGTGTACGAAAAAGTTATGGAACATAAATGAAATGAGAAATATCGATGATATATTCTCTTATGCTGTTGCATGTGATACTTTTGGAAATGATGATCCAGAACCAATGTCTATCATTGAATGTCAAAACATACATGACTGGGTTAAATGGAAAGATGCTACTCAGGTTGAACTAGATTCCCTCAATAAACGAAAGGTTTTTGGACCTATCATTCTCACGCCAGAAGCCGTGAAACCTGTCGGGAACAGATGGATTTTCGTACGAAAAAAGAAATGAGAAAAATGAAATTATTAGATACAAAGCCAGACTTGTGGCTCAAGGTTTTTCTCAACGACCCGGAATTGATTATGAAGAAATATATTCTCCTGTTATGGACGCAATTACTTTTAGATATTTAATAAGTCTAGCAGTCTCTCAAAATTTAGAGATGCGTCTTATGGATGTTGTTACAGCATACTTATATGGATCACTTGATAGTGATATCTATATGAAAATCCCCGAATGATTTAAAATGCCTGAAGCATTAAGTACAAAACCCAAAGAAATGTATTCAATCAAGTTACAAAGATCTTTATATGGGTTAAAGCAATCTGGACGCATGTGGTATAATCGTTTAAGCGATTACTTGATAAGTAAAGGTTATATAAATAATCTTATTTGCCCATGTGTTTTTATTAAGAAAACAACATCTGGATATGTAATAATAACTGTATATGTTGATGATCTAAATATCATTGGAACAGATAAAGAGATCCATGAAGTGATTGTGCTTTTGAAGGAAGAATTTGAAATGAAAGATCTTGGAAAAACCAAATATTGTCTTGGTTTACAGATTGATCACATGCACAATGGCATACTTGTGCATCAATCAAATTATGTTGAAAAGGTCTTAAAACGTTTCAACATGGACAAAGCAAATACTTTAAGCACTCCAATGGTTGTTAGATCACTTAACATCGACAATGATCCATTTCGCCCTTGCGAAGAAAATGAAGAGGTTATTGGTCCAGAAGTACCATACCTTAGTGCAATTGTAGCACTTATGTATCTTACTAACTGTATTAGACCTGATATTTCTTTTGCAGTGAATTTGTTAGCAAGATTCAGTTCATCTCCCACAAAGAGACATTGGAATGGAATCAAACACATATTCCGATACCTTCGAGGAACTGTTGATTTAGGTCTATTTTATTCTAACAATTCAAAAGAAAGTTTGATTGGTTATGCAGACGCAGGTTATTTATCTGATCCTCATAAAGCTAGATCTCAAACTGGATATGTGTTCATGAACGGAGGTACTGCCATTTCCTGGCGCTCTCAGAAGCAAACACTTGTTGCCACATCTTCAAATCATGCCGAAGTTATTGCACTTCATGAAGCTAGTAGAGAGTGTGTTTGGTTGAGATCAATGACACAACTCATCTTAACTTCATGCGGACTAAAGAAGGACAAAATTCCAACTTTGATCTATGAAGATAACGCCGCATGTGTCACACAAATGAAAGAAGGATACGTCAAGAGTGACAGGACAAAACATATACCTCCAAGGTTCTTCTCATACACTCAAGATCTTATAAAAGATAATCAGATTGAAATAAAATATATTCAATCGAGCAACAACGCAGCGGATCTTTTCACAAAGGCGCTACCGACTGCAATCTTCAGAAAACACGTTCACAATATCGGTATGCGACATATTTATAACATGTGATGATCCGTGGATGTCAATATCAGGAGTCAACTACCAGCTGCACTCTTTTTCCCTTAGCTAAAGTTTTTTCCCACTAGGTTTTTCTTTAACAAGGTTTTTAATGAGGCAGCACATCATGATTGAACTTCGATTTGAAATTGTCATCCAAGGGGGAGTATTGTAATATTGTGTATAATTGGATTGTATTGTATTGTATTGTATTAGTGGATAAATTAGTGGATTGTGTTAGGTATTATTAGTGGAAGTGGATGAGAATTTCAACTCTCATGTAGAATAAATACCCCTTCATTGTAAATGAAAAATCACACCTCTCAATATACTTTCATAAGTATTTGAATTCTCTAAACTTTCTCTCATCAACTTCTCTATAAGCATCTTGATCTATTAATAATAAAGAGGTAATCTTTCTTAATTTATAACAATACCAACATAACCATGAGTTGGCTTTATTGTTGGTATCTAACATTCTTTATAGCAAGTACAAATCATGTGATAACTTGCAAAGAAGGTTATTTATTTGATGTTTAACAATTCGAAATTTTTAAAAAAGTTAATGAGAGAAGTTTTAGAGGCCACGAAACACTCACACACACACACACATATATATATATATATATATATATATATTTTAGAGGCCACGAAACACACACACACATATATATATAGGATACAAATCAAATACAAACCATGTATTTGTTGCACCTCTTACAAACCAATGTACATATGTGAACAATGTATGCATAATCTAAGATGCATATATGCATTATTCCATATGGATGCATATCCATTATATGTATATTCTTGCACGTATGCATGTGTATATGCACATTGTTCACGTTTGTAAGGAGTGCAACAAATACATGGTTAGCATTTTACGAAGCATATATATATATATAGAGGGAGCTTCAAATGTAAACATTTTTTATGTAAACAATGTAAACTCTCAATTATGGTAACACTCTACAGGGGCAAAATTGTCCATACAATAATATCCAGCCGGAGCATTATTATGGAAAGAATCTTTTTAGCAAATTTTTAGGAAACTAATTAATTAATTATTTGATTTTAATGAATATCCAACCCATTCCGATTTGAATGTTAACAGTTATATGCTTTTGAAGTTCATCATTCTTAATTATTTTTGGCTTCATATTCATTCCTGTTTGTTTCAAAATTGAAAAAAATACACATTAAAGCTCATATAAACTTTCACATGTGCAAAACCACATTAGTTTCATATGTGCAAAACCTCATATGAAACCATAGTATTTTTTCAACAATTTTCACATTTGAAATTATTTCATATACGAACCAATATATGAAACCTCCCTATTACTTTTCATGCATCATCATATGAATATACATATGAAACAATATATGAAACCAATATATGAAACCTCCCTGTCCAGAAACCCACATCATCATATGAAACAATAGATGAAACCAATATATGAAACCTCCCTGGCCAGAAACCCATTCCATCTCCAGGTCCAGAGTGTTCTTACTAGGTTTGAAGGTTGAGGAAGAGTTGAGTAATCGAATCTTCTCACTCTTTTGTCGAGCTATGAAATTGAATCACAAGTTATGCACATTACTGGTTCTTATACTATCGGAAAAATTAGGAAATCGGTTCATACCTCTAATCATTCGCACCATATTTTCATCATCCATTGTATATTTTCAAAAATTTCACCGGATTCCGTCAATAATGGAGCTGGAACCCTAAACCCAATCGATTTGAAATCGAAAGTTTTCAGAGGCAAGATATGCGGATGATTTGCTTCAATCGATTCTTTCCTTTTTTCACAATTTTTACTAAAGCCCGAACATACCCCCTACTTAATCCCCCGAATTCCTGCATTTCCAACGCTTTCATAGTTATTTACAACTATGCCACCGTGTCCATCTACACCACTCATTTTTTAGATGTACGGTCCTGATCAGATTTCATAGTTTACATGTAGTATTGGGTTTACATATGAATGAGCCTCTATATATATATAGTAAATTAAAATTTTGGTCCCCGTGGTTATCATCTACTATCAACTGTAGTCCCTATTTCAAACTAATTACAACTTTGGTGATTGTGGTTGCCATTCTTTTTCATTGTTGGTCCCTCATACTAACTTCTGTTAAATAAATCCGTTAAGTCAAGGTCATTTTCGTCTTTTTAATTTTTAATTCATTTTCCTTAGAAATTTAAAATTAAAGAATATATTATAATGTTATATATTATTAATTATATATATAAAAACACACTGGATCAAAACTTTCACCACCAAAGGGAACACCCCCTCCCCCCTTCTCTCTACCCTTCCACCTCCCTCTTCGATCTTCTTCCTAGCCCCAGTGATTGTGGTTGTCTGGTTTTGTTTCCGAGGCCCACCGCCGTTCTCTTCCTCTAGTTTCGTTTTCGTTCACCGTCAAAAATCAATCCAAAAACAAATTCCACCGTAAACCCCTCGTGAAACCTCCACCGTTACCCCCTCCTCCCTTTTGCTGCCTTTTTTCTTTTATCGATCTCGATCCTACCACAAAAACTCAACTAGCTCTCCCTTTTCTCAAGATACGGGATGATTTTGCAGGCGTATGTATGTGTAGCACCTATAAAATTCGTTCTTGGATTCCATCTGCTCAACCCTCACCCGATGAGAGGCCACAATCTAGGCTTTGAGATTTTTGAATCTGATATAGCATCGATAGAAATCAAAGATGGAAATGGCAGTAGGTCTGTATACTTGAAAATGGAATTCGATAGAAAGAAATGGAATGGGATGAAAGGGTGGTTGTTCATCGGTGCCGGTATAATACAAGAAGAAGGTATAATACATGCGAATATTTAATTTTTATTAAAAAGATTTAACAAGTGAGTTCAAAATTCTATGGTTAAAGAATGTGTCAAACCAACAACAAAGCTTTGAGGGAGTGATATCTTGGACAAATCATGTGATAACTTACAAAGCTTTGAGGGAGTCATACCCGATAAGTGCTTATTCGGGTATACGTTTGGTAAACGGCTCCTAAGTGTTTTTGAATCGTAATGGTAGCACATACCTCTAATTTCTTTTCAATATAACATATATTAATCTGAATTCTAATATATAGTAAACTAGGAAGAGAAGCGGAGAGCAAATGAGGTTTTAGTATTGTAAACATTTTTTTTACGTAAACAATGTAAACTCTCAATTATGGTAACACTCTACAGGGGCAAAATTGTCCATACAATAATATCCAGCCGGAGCATTATTATGGAAAGAATCTTTTTAGCAAATTTTTAGGAAACTAATTAATTAATTATTTGATTTTAATGAATATCCAATCCATTCCGATTTGAATGTTAACGGTTATATGCTTTTGAAGTTCATCATTCTTAATTTTTTCTGGCTTCATATTCATTCCTGTTTGTTTCAAAATTGAAAAAAATACACATTAAAGCTCATATAAACTTTCACATGTGCAAAACCACATTAGTTTCATATGTGCAAAACCTCATATGAAACCATAGTATTTTTTCAACAATTTTCACATTTGAAATTATTTCATATACGAACCAATATATGAAACCTCCCTATTACTTTTCATGCATCATCATATGAATATACATATGAAACAATATATGAAACCTTCCTCGCCAGAAACCCACATCATCATATGAATATACATATGAAACAATAGATGAAACCAATATATGAAACCTCCCTGGCCAGAAACCCATTCCATCTCCAGGTCCAGAGTGTTCTTACTAGGTTTGAAGGTTGAGGAAGAGTTGAGTAATCGAATCTTCTCACTCTTTTGTCGAGCTATGAAATTGAATCACAAGTTATGCACATTACTGGTTCTTATACTATCGGAAAAATTAGGAAATCGGTTCATACCTCTAATCATTCGCACCATATTTTCATCAACCATTGTATATTTTCAAAATTTTCACCGGATTCCGTCAATAATGGAGCTGGAACCCTAAACCCAATCGATTTGTAATCGGAAGTTTTCAGAAGCGAGATATGCGGATGATTTGCTTCAATCGACTCTTTCCTTTTTTCATACTTTTTACTAAAGCCCGAACATACCCCCTACTTAATCCCCCGAATTCCTGCATTGCCACCGCTTTCATAGTTATTTAGAACTATGCCACAGTGTCCATCTACACCACTCATTTTTTAGATGTACGGTCCTGGTCAGATTTCATAGTTTACATGTAGTATTGGGTTTACATATGAATGAGCCTCTATATATATATAGTAAATTAAAATTTTGGTCCCCGTGGTTATCATCTACTATCAAGTGTAGTCCCTATTTCAAACTAATTACAACTTTGGTGATTGTGGTTGCCATTCTTTTTCAATGTTGGTCCCTCATACTAACTTACGTTAAATAAATCCGTTAAGTCAGGGTTATTTTCGTCTTTTTAATTTTTAATTCATTTTCCTTAGAAATTTAAAATTAAAGAATATATTATAATGTTATATATTATTAATTATATATATAAAAACACACTGGATCAAAACTTTCACCACCAGTGATGTATTTCTGAGGGAACACCCCCTCCCTCCCCTTCTCTCTACCCTTCCACCTCCCTCTTCGATCTTCTTCCTAGCCCAGTGATTGTGGTTGTCTGGTTTTGTTTCCGAGGCCCACCGCCGTTCTCTTCCTCTAGTTTCGTTTTCGTTCACCGTCAAAAATCGATCCAAAAACAAATTCCACCGTAAACCCCTCGTGAAACCTCCACCGTTACCCCCTCCTCCCTTTTGCTGCCTTTTTTCTTTTATCGATCTCGATCCTACCACAAAAACTCAACTAGCCCTCCCTTTTCTCAAGATACAGGATGATTTTGCAGGCGTATGTATGTGTAGCACCTATAAAATTCGTTCTTGGATTCCATCTGCTCAACCCTCACCCGATTAGAGGCCACAATCTGGGTTTTGAGATTTTTGAATCTGATATAGCATCGATAGAAATCAAAGATGGAAATGGCAGTAGGTCTGTATACTTGAAAATGGAATTCGATAGAAAGAAATGGAATGGGATGAAAGGGTGGTTGTTCATCGGTGCCGGTATAATACAAGAAGAAGGTATAATACATGCGAATATTTAATTTTTATTAAAAAGATCAAACCAACAACAAAGCTTTGAGGGAGTGATATCTTGGACAAATCATGTGATAACTTACAAAGCTTTGAGGGAGTCATACCCGATAAGTGCTTATTCGGGTATACGTTTGGTAAACCGGCTCCCAAGTGTTTTTGAATCGTAGTGGTAGCACATACCTCTAATTTCTTTTCAATATAACGTATATTAATCTGAATTCTAATATATAGTAAACTAGGAAGAGAAGCGGAGAGTAAATGAGGTTTTAGTATTGCGAGGAAAAAGAGCTTAAATCCAACATAGGCCTAATGATTTATCAGACCTAATTAAAGTATTATGTGCTTCTAATAAATGAAATGACTCCATCAATAATTAATTAAATAAACACATCACAAATCAATAAAATATAATTATTTGATTTTATAACAATAAAATTGAATAATTGCAAAATCTTCGTAATTATCATAAATACAATTTTAAATATATAATTGTAAATATATAATTATTTATTTATATACTTATATGTATGTATTATAGGGCTGGATTCCGGTGATGAATTAAGGTTAACATGAAAATCATGAGAAATAGTTACCAACCATTGGATGAGAAATAGATACGCCAAGATGAAATGCACCGTATCATTTTCTTTCTAAAGCACAATTAATGGTAGGGCCTAAGATTAAAAGTGATCAACAGTTCACTACTCATGTTAACCACCACTAATACAATGGTCCATCCCTTATATATCTACACACACACACACACATATCTATATATAGAGAAGGGGTGGGGGCGGATCAATCGAGAACGATAACAAAATAAAAGAATATGAAAAACAACCAATTCACGTGCAAAATTATGTGATTTTTACAATAATTGTCAACACAAAGGTATGAAGGCAACATGGCCCGCGACCTCAAGTCGCGACCAAAGTCGCGTGAATCACATGTGATATAACACATGATTTTAATGTAAAATCATATATGATTCAACCATTTTCTTATTCTCCTTTTTATTACTATTTTCATATGAATTTGACTATCCTCTCTCTCTCTCTCTCTCTCTCTCTCTCTATATATATATATATATATATATATATATATATTATAAACATATAATCTACATATCGGGATTTTTGATCATCCAATGATTTTTTTTGGGAAGGGTGTCCTAGACTAATCCCTTGACAAATTATGACGGTAAGACATCAGCCCTGATTAAACCTCAGTGGCCACAATTGTTGTGACGCCTGGATTAGAACCCTGGGCAGTTGGTATATTCCACCACATCCCCCAAGGCCTTAACAAGTACGCCACAACCCTTGTGGTATATTGAAGCATAAGGACCCAATTCGTGCGACCAAAAAGGTTGGCATGATTTTGGTAGCATTATTATAATGACATGAGCATATAAAACTTACAATACCTACATAATTAATTATATGCCTAGTCGCTTGATTATTAAGACACCACAATCAAAAAATCTTCAAGGATGAGGGAGCAATAGGGTTGAGATAGTAGTATAAATAAGATTCAATCAACCTATTTACATAATTAAGAAAGCAAGTGAAAAACATATTAAGGTGGCCTATATTACCATTCAAGCAAGGAAAGAGTAGCAAACCTTTGGAAGGGCATGCATTGAGATGAAGTTCCACCAAGGAGACAAATACCATCTAAAAAGAGAAATGGTGGAGCCAGGGTTAAGAGTACAAAAGAAAATCATCTAAATAAAGAGCATTATTTCCCTACAACTAACCTTTTGTTAGAATTTCCTCGCCAAATTCGTCTTAATGATCAGGAGGTAGCATGCATTGAGATGAAGTTCCACCAAGGAGACAAATACCATCTAAAAAGAGAAATGGTGGAGCCAGGGTTAAGAGTACAAAAGAAAATCATCTAAATAAAGAGCATTATTTCCCTACAACTAACCTTTTGTTAGAATTTCCTCGCCAAATTCGTCTTAATGATCAGGAGGTAGCATGCGATGAAAGTTTTTACATCGGTATGAACTTCAACAAATTAGCCATGACTCGTTATTACAGTTTCAAATCAAACTCTTATATATGACCTCTTCAGTATTTGATAACTTGTAAGACCTCCATAAAAGATACCTTAGCATCATTATGAATTGGAGTACTAAACAACACAACCTTGCTTCCCATGGGACATAAAGGGAAAATGGTAAAAATATCCAAACTTTCAGTTAAACACACCCACTTTGGTGGTACGTACAAAACCTCCAACATGGACAAGAATACGTATTAGTACTACCTACAATCAAAATGAAAATGCCGTTGGAGCATTGTTATCATTAGAAAACAGAATCAAGGTAATCACCCAATAAATTGAGTACCTATGCAAGGAGAGTTGATACATCCACAACAAAAGAACATTCGCTCTACAAAGCATTCATTTATACATCAAATGCCAGCTAATAGAAAAAGAATGTGTTAGTTCTCCCAATTGGTGAAAAAATAGTTGCACCTAGAATTGCCAAGTCAGAGAGCATGGTGTTCGGTTTTAAAACATGAATTGTCAAATCCCTGAATACTCGGTAAGAACTAAAAAAAAGGTAAAATATATTGTGTCCAAACCAACACCACCAAAAAAGCCAGACGGTCTTGGCAGAAACAACCACCAACTGCTTGGGGTCTGCGCACATCTTACCAAGGGGTGTAAACGATTCAAGCTTTTAACGAGTCGATCTCGAACACAAAATAAAGCTCGCTTAACATAACGAGTCGAGCACTATAACACCAATGTTCGACTCGAATCGTTCGAAAGCTCAATTAAACTTTACATGTCTAGTCGGGCCAATCGAGCATACACTTTTTTGAGCCAGACATATTTATATTTTGTTAATTACATAATCAAAATATAAAAATCATCGAGCTTAAGTACATAAACGAGTTAATCGATCTCGAATTCGAGCTCATATAAGAGCTGGTATACCTCCTTTGCGGTTTACGTACAAAAGGAGAGGGAAGTAATTGTTTTGGTGAGCTGTCCTTTTTGTTAATAAATCCTGAGGGTAATTTTGGGTTTTCACTTTTGAAAATAAGGAGCGTACCTCTCTATTTCTTGGAGGGAAGGGCTTTCTGTTAGGCATTCTGTTTTGTGTTTGTTTGTAAACGAGCTTTGCTCTGGGAGAGACCATGGCCTCTCGAAGCCATTGGAGTGTTTCCTTTAGAAATATTCAGTAATATACATACGACAGCCACCATTTTACATTCAATTCTCCAGTTTATACCAAATTGGTATTAGAGCAGTCACGATCCGCAGATGACGACCCGTAGTACAGCAAATCGAATCGACGACCTGGAGAGTAGCGTTGGGCTAATCGAGAAAGGGATGCAGGCGATTTTAGAGAAGGTCGATAAGTTGCAAGGAGATGTAACCAACAAATTGAATGCGACTTCATCTTCGAGTGGGGGAGAGGCGTCTGGATGGGGAGGAAACGTGAGGAATTTTGCGGAAAATCACGATCCCAATCGATTTCTCGCCGTGAAGGGAAGGAAGTTGGAAATTCCGACGTTCGATGGGACGGATCCGGATGGATGGATTCTAAGGGCCGAAAGGTACTTCTCTCTAAACCGATTAACCACAGAGGAACAAATCAATGTTTCCTTTATAGCCTTTGAAGGCGACGCTCTTAGATGGTTTCAATGGGAAAACAAACGCCAACCGATTACAAGGTGGGAGGATCTGAAACACCTAATTCTGAGACAATTCAGATCGTTGGCAGCTGGATCGCTTTGTGAACAGTTTTTAGCGATCAAGCAGGAAGGCACAATTGATGACTATAAGAGGAAATTTGTGGAGTTAGCAGCTCCATTAGACGGGATCCCTGAAGAGGTTTTTCTAAGTCAATTCATAAATGGCTTGGAAAACTCTGTGAAAGCAGAAGTCCATTTGTTGAATCCTGTGTCGTTGAGTGCTGCCATGGAGATGGCTTAAAAAATAGAGGTGAAGAACAGGGTGATCGAAAGAGAAAAAAGCTCGTATATAAGTAAGAAGAATACGAGTTTATTTTCAGAGAATAGGAGTAATTCTGCTCAATCGGTGGCGTCGTCTAACTCAGCAACAAAAGCGGGATCCGAATTTAGAAGACTGTCAGAACAGGAGGTGCAACATAGACGATCCCTGGGTTTATGTTATCGTTGTGATGAGAAGTACTCTCCAGGACACAAATGCAAAAAAAAAAGATGAATGTTATTTTGGTACAGGAAGATGCGACGGAAGAGGAGGATCCGGAAACTGATGAGAAATCCTTGAACACGATGGATAAAGTCGATCTCGGACAGAAGGTGGAGGTACACCTAAATTCTGTAGTGGGTCTGACCAACCCGAAAACGATGAAGATGGAGGGTACGGTGGGTGAACAGAAGGTTGTGGTACTCATTGACAGCGGAGCGACTCACAACTTCATTTCAAAAGAAGTGGTGGGGAAATTGAGTTTAGGAGTCGAACAAACGAAGGAGTACACGATTACGATGGGAACAGGGAAAACGGTGCAAGGGGAAGGTGTTTGCAGACATGTAACACTGATGATTCAAGGACTGGATATAGTGGAGGATTTCCTGCCGATACAGTGGTTGGAGACACTGGGAACTACTTATACAAATTGGAAACAACAGATCATGAAGTTTACGATTGGGGGCAGATCCGTAACACTAAAAGGTGACACTGCACTAGGCCGATCTAAGGTTTCCTTGAAGGCCATGGGTAGGGGTGTACAGAAAACCGTCAACCCGCGAAACCCGACCAACCCAACCCGCTAACAACCCAATCAAACCCAACCCGCCGAACCGCTAATTATAAGGGTTGAAATTGGGTTACGAAAACTCAACCCAACCCACACCGCCAACCCGCCGCTAATATTTTATTTTATTAAAAATATATGTATATATATCATATAAATATATTTAGTCCAAATTATATAATTAGTGAGTCTGTAATCTGTATTTTATATATAATTGTATCTTGTTTAAGAAAGGCGCACTTAAACTAAATAAATCACTAAGTTCACAACCCAAAGGAGCAAGACTCGTTTAGAAGCTCTTTGAGTCCAAAAATGGTGGAGGCCCTTGTATGCACACAAAGTTGGTTGAAAGGAAATAACGAGGGCACTCAAATAAGTGAATTTTTGGATGAAATTGCATCTTATGACTTTCTTGAAGAAGGTAAATTTAACAATGCTTCTTTTCATGCTTATATAATATATATTCTTAATAAATTGTTTAATTTTTGTTTTTGAATTGTAGACAAACTCAAGGATTGAAGAATTGAATTCGATGCTACAATTTAAACTTTTGATGTTTAAGATATAAGGATTTAATATATTTGGATGATTTTAATAACTAATATCTTCGTTGGGAATTTTTTTAGTTTTATTTGTCGTATTTTAATCGTGAATTTTATGTATATTACCAAACCGCTCAACCTGCCCAACCCGCCACAACCCACAAGGGTTGGGTTGGGTTATACTTTTGAATGGGTTGGGATGGGTTGAAATTTTCCAAACCGCCATAATTGGGTTGGGTTGTAAAATTGTCAAAAACCGCCCAACCCAACCCGCGTACACCCCTAGCCATGGGTAAGGTAATACAACAGGAGGGTCATGGGATTTTGGTGGAACTTGGTGTTTGTGAAAGCAATGATGATGAGAAGGAGATAGGAAACTCAGAGATGGAGCCGTTACTTAAAGAGTTCCAACAAGTTTTTAATATGCCCAAAGGATTACCACCGATTCGGGGTCGCAAGCATGGAATTGTTTTGAAGGAGGGGGTTGGTCCAGTGAATGTCCGACGAGGTCCGCTCTACATTATCCTGCATTTACAAACAAGCCAATACAATATAAATAAACCCAAATGAAAAACTATATACACGAGTTTAAGTGGAAAACTTCACCAATATCTTCAGCATTAAAACATTTATTGCTTTCAGAAGCTGACTGCCATCATCCATCCTTGGAACCCTTTCATCTAAAAGCCAAAGCAAAAGCTCTGTAATGAGATTATCAAGTGTTCTCTCATTAACCGCATGAACAAGACACAATCTTGCTACATAAGACACTCTGCTTAACCTGCTATAATTTATAAGTATAAAAATTAGACAAAAAAAACAGCATATTTAGTGTATAAAAGTATGAAAATCACCTGCATGAGGGTGTTGAGAACATATTTACAAGACCGTGAAGATGCACCGGTCAGACTGAAGTCAAAGGTCTTTGCAACCTGATGAAATTAGGAAAAGACCAATATGGGCATACAAAAGGAGAAATCAGAAAACATGAATTTCAAGTGAATAAATTAAATTAAATTAAATTGAGTGGATTAAAACAAGTTTGTCAGCATCTTTGACTAAATCATCCATTAAACTTCCCTTGGGATCATTGGTTGCAGCTGCCAACTCATGGCACACAACTTTCATACCTACAACAGACTGCAAGAATAAACAGAATTATATTTGGTAGCAACCAAAATAATAAGAAATAATAAAATATTTAGTGATTCAGTAAAATACTTAATGAATTCACACCTGCTCAGGACAGCCATATGTAATGATATCTAGAGCTTCATTCCAGTCTGTGGGGCCAATTGCACCGCCAGGTGGTCTGACAAATGCAAGTCTTTCCATTTGAGGTTCTGGGGGAGCATACATTTCCCTAAAACCACAAATTATTAAAAAAGTATAAAAAGCCAATTACTTGACCAAATGATGCGTCTTTTCATAGCAATTAAGAAATGGGGGCAAAAGTCTGATTACAAGTAGAAAAAGAAAAACTACAAAAAAAACAGTAGGGCCTCATTACCTGCTAAAACCAAATTTTTATAGTAGGGCCTCATTACCTGCTAAAAAAAACAGTAGGGCCTCATTACCTGCTAAAAAAAAACAGTAGGGCCTCATTACCAAAAAAAACTGGTCCAGACAAGGATCGGAAACTTCACCACTTTGCTCGGCAACATCAGAACTATACAGCAATAAATAAATTGAAGTAGATCTTAATGATTAAGCAAAGAAAACCTTGGTAAAACAAAATGATTAAGCTGAAGTCCAGAAAGTTTAAGTTTACCCATTTTCCCTCACAGAACGTCTTAAAGCAGCTCTTGCTTCACCTGGCTTCCCCTCTTTCCTTTTTTCCGTTTCCCGAGTCTAAATAAATAGGAAAAAGGAAAATAAGGTGACAATAATATACCAAAAGAAAATTAAAAAATAGCATTGTTTGTCCCAAAAAAATAGCAATCATTCTCCATCACATTTATTCAGATAGTAATATACCTTCTACTTGAATCTATCATCTAGCATGCTTCTTTGTGCTTCAGTCAGCTTCCCAACGTATCTCCAGACGTCATCACCTTTAATTAAAATTTAGATTTAAAAAGACATTCCATTTGTTAAGGTTCAGTTGAGAAAGTAACCTTAAATTTAAGATAAGATCAAATAAACCAGTTAAACTCACCAAAAATCTTATAACCAGTGGCTAGACAATTTAAAGCCACTTTTCTAAGTTCACGATCTCGTTCAGCTGTTAAACTTGCAACAATTTGCAACGATTTTAGCTGTCCAGTTATCTGCACAGTGGTGAAAACTGAAAAGCATGAGCAAGCTTCAACTATAAGATGAAGTACAAAGTTTAGGTGACTATGTACCTCTGACCCATGATCATCCAGCAAAAATTCAACAAGATCAACACACTTGATTCTCGTCCTGTTATTTCTGGAACGCAAACCTTCCAAAATATAAGGGAAAGTTTTCGCAGCTGAATAACTATGTATTATCTTCTTCATTAGTTCCCGCAGTTTCTCTTGCAGTTTCTCAATGTTATGACCAGTCTGCACAAAAGTTAAATAATAGAGTCGGTATTAAGATCAAAATAAACAAGAGCATCCACTAGAATATATATATATATATATATATATATATATATATTTGGGTCAGAGTAACCTTCTCAACCAAGCAAGGAAGAGAGATGGAAGCTTCAGATTCGTTCAGAGTGTAGTTCTCATTGCTAATGTGTCAAGGAGTTCTGGGAGGAACTCCAGCACCTATTTCATATTTCAGAAAGAATATAAGTAATTAACACATTAAAACCAAATATAAAACAAGGGAGTAATAGAAAATTCACCTTAAGTAGGCAAAATGTGTTGGATTCACAGAGGGGTCAAGTGGTTTTAAAAGATTGATCAGTACCACAAAAGACGAGGTCCGCTCTGCATTATCCTGCATTTACAAACAAGTCAATACAATATATTTTTTCATTTGGGTTTATTTATATTGTATTGACTTGTTTGTAAAAGATTGATCAGTACCACGTTTTCGCACCAACCTTTCTTTATCTGAAAAGAATTAAAAATCAAATAAAAATACTCACAACTAATAATTAAAGTGTAATTATGCATGTTTTTATCAATTAAAATATAAACAAATAACGACGTTATCAAACCTCCACAACTTAATACCTTATGCATCCTGAAAAAGGTCAAAATTAATTCAAGAAATAATTTCAAATGCATGTGTTTGGGTTAATGGACGAGTTGCTAAAAATTCAATTTTTTAACTCAAATATTCAATAGCGCTCGTCTTTTCACCCTCAACACACATTCAACTTGTTTTTCCAAGTTTTGACCTTTATGGTTCAAATTTGGTTTTAGTTAGGGAGATTCAACAACGTGTGCTCATTTCAACTCATTCAAACAAATTATGCATGCATACACTTTATAAAGCATGGAAAACCATCTACAACTGAACCAACCTCTGGCAGAAAAATCTCAAGGTCAAGGCAGGTTTACGGGAATCATTTGGAACCTTTGCAGAGGACATATGAGTAAGCGGTGGAGGCTAGCCAGAGTAAAAATGTAATCAAAGGTGAGTGCATTTATCCCAAAAAAATATTGTTACTTAAAAGAGACAAAATCAAATAACCATGAAAATGAATATAAACAAGAAAACAATTAACTCTGTTACAGTGTTACTTAAAAATGCTAAAATCAAAGAAGTAGATGAAGTAAAAAACCAAAATCTTGATAAACTATATGTATAAAATCTCATGAGAAAGAAGAAAGGTAAATAAAAAAATAACACAAAATCTAGATCAACATAAAATCTTGAATAACCAGAGGTTGATAAATTAAATACCAACATTAGATGGAAGCCTAGGATTCATTTTAAGCATAAAGATCATATCTAAAATGCAAGATTAATATCCACATGCTATAAATTGGAGGAACACAAGTGTGTAGTGTCAAATAGACCAAAAAATATATGGAGCCAATAAACTAATTCTTACTCCACAAAATTATAAGGCAATAATCCATGTCCATTTTTACTTCTGATGGTATGATATCAATATTAGACTCCTCTGAACCCAATAAACTGCAATCAGGTTCCTAGAAGATTGAACATCACTTTTCAGTTGTATGATATGAAAAATAAAGTTCTTCTAGTATTTTTAGTATTTTTTTTAGAAGTTATCCATAGCAGGTTCAGGAATCAATCTCAATTCTCAATATCCATTTTATGGGTTTCTTAAGTTATCACTTGTACTTTCTGTTAATGGATGCAAAATTTACTAACTAAAAAGAGGTTCAGCAATTCTACATTTTGCATTGAAAGTTCATCAAGGTTCACATGACTCCATTTACATCCTTCCCCGATCTAACTGTCACTTTCAGCTGAGGTTCTATTACTTGAATACTATAATACAAATACCCACAAGAATATCTACAGAAAAATCAATGTTCATGTGAATTCTTTTTGTTACCTTAGGCTTAGGACTCCCGCTTGGTAGGAAATATTTTCATCAAATATTGGAAAAGGCATTGTTGTATCATCAGTCTTATCAGCTTCTTGAACTCCCTTTTTTCCAAACCTTATGTTTTTAAATCTCTCCTGCCAATCTTGCTTTGTTTTACCCGGTCTCTTTAAAAACACTTAACTCTTGTTACATTAAATTACTTCACCTTTTGCAACAACCAAATAGTGAAACATTTTTTAGCTGTCTATAACAATCTCACTAATAATAAGAATTTCAATATGGTAACTATCATTCGTCTCTTTTGAAAATGCCAACAATAGAAAGCTTCCTCAACATTAAGATGAGAACTAAATTCCATTCTTATCATTCAACCCTACTTTCTGATGGAGATGAGAATGATTATCTTTTGGATATTCTTATAAGATTTCAGATTTATGAAATCACAATGCAAATATTCCTAATCATTTAAGACTTGATAAAGCTTTCTATTGGTTTCCAATCATGCCTCATGCTATAAATTGAAAACAACTTTTGCCTTTAATGGCCCCAAATGAGAGCATGATGTAACTACTATTATGGTGTCAGGATTGCAATCACATTTTATAGAATAATAGAAGAAATTTAGATGAACTGATTGTTTAAATTTCAGTAGGGTAGAAATAATGCAATCAAGTTCATTACCCCCTCTTGGGTAGCTTTCCTCATGTTAGCCTTTGCTTGCTATTTAGCATTTCTAAAACTTGACTAGAAACACAAGGGAAAGTTAGATGACCATTAATCAAACATGTGTAATCATATACAGGCATACCTTCATTTTTGGCATCACCACGCCAAGATGTCTCGATATCTTCGATACCATCGGCCAAGAAGACGCCCAACACCCTGGAAATGAAAGATTATGATTATGATTATGAAGAAGAAAGGTTTTCTGAGAAACGAGCAAAGGGTTTTTGAAGAAAGGGTTTTCTGAGAAACGAGCAAAGGGTTTTTTCATTCATATATATATATATACATACGTATGGTAGCAAGAAGGAAGGATATCGATTGGATCCCGTTGGAATTGATTGAAATTGATTTTGCAGATTTTATTTTGACTTTTGACCCTTTGACTTTTCCAAAATCAATTATGGGTTGGGCCGACGAATACATGGATGGATTTATGTTTCTTTCTTTAAATTTGATTTTAAGTTTCAAGAATTAAATTAAAAATATTTCTTCTTCTAAACTTTTAAAACGTTCCGATTTTATCCATATGTCTAAAATCGATTAAAAATGTCCGTTAAATTTTTTATTTAGTGTTAGTACACTAATGTATCCAAGATTTAGGACTAATTGTAATTAGTCAATATTAGTCAAAGTCAAACATTTAGCTAGGTTTGGTCAAAGGTATAAATACCCAATTGTAAGGTTTGTGTGAAGGAGAGGTCATTGTGAATAGCATACTGAGTGTGTGTGTGTGTGTAACGAGGGTGGCCTCCATGAGAGAGAAATATAGCTAAATTCATATCTTGTAGAATTCTCTTCTCAGTCTAGTTCTTATTGTGTTAATCATTGTTACTTGAATCACTCTCAATTGGTATCAGAGCTTAGCAGAGAAGAATTTGTGCATCAATCCATTGTTGTTTATCATTTTTTGAGAAATTAATGAGTTTTTGAGATTTTATTGAAAATTTTCAAAAATCTAGAAATCGTTTGAGTTTTGATTGGATTCAAATTGTTTGAGTTTTATAAGCAATTTCAAATAAGTTAGAATGAATTAACTTATCAAAAACAATTTATTTGCCGTGAAGAAAAAGTCATAAGCATTTTTCTTTTTTTCACTCCAAGCGCTAAAAATAGCTTATTTGCGGTGAGAAAAAACAATAAGCAAATAAGTCAAAAAAAATAAGCAATCCCAAACACCTCCTAAATGTTTCGCCCAATAAAAAAATAGACATCGATTAACACGATAAGGTGTTAGAAGCATATCGACACCCAAATCTACGTCATATATTACAATTTACCTTAATATGTTATTCCTTGTAATTCCAATAACTATATGTAACACCCTAAAAATCAGGGCAAATTTAAACCTGAATTAAAAAGGGTTTACATCACTATTATCCATAACCAACATTCTTAATAAGAGAAAATGGTGACTAAAGTCAATATACATCAAACTTGTCGTCTCTATAAGCTCTTCACTCGTCCCATTACTTCTCTGCTCATACCTGGTAAGAAAATATAATTTGAAACGATTAGGCTAACGCCTAGTGAGAACATTCAGTTTCAAAATAATACTTTCAAAATCAATGTAAACAATGTTTATCAAAACTTGACTTACACTCAATCTTACCATACTCATACTCATCTCATAATAACTGAATCATACTCAATCCCATGAATATAACTATCAGTCATAAAGTCACATCACCATACTCAATAGTCTACTACGAATCATCACAGATTCTAGTTTATCAATCAATCCTACAGACTTATATTCAAACGTTATACCTCCTTCTTGAAATGGATACATAAATAGCACTTATATATTGCCTATTTTTACTCCATCGAATCAGTTCATTTATAAAATACAATCAGTTCATTTATAAAATACACCTTACCATACTTTAAAACATTTATAAAAAGGTAAAGTAAGAATGAACTCACCTGATAGCAATAGAGCTACTTTTCTTTTCTCAAAGTAGTAGGAATTTCCGTCACTGACTTCACAGAGACCTGAAATACCCATATACGTTTTGTATTGGTATTAATTTACTGATTAGGACATTTAAAAGACTAAAATCCTAAAATTCTCGTCTCTTATCGCAACCAACTGACTTATCGCAACCAACAACTACGATAATCCCCCTTATCGCAACAAACAGTACTTGTCGCAATCAACCACTACGACACAGTATTTTATCGCAACCAACTATTGCGATTTCTCTTTTTATCGCAACCAACTGTTGCGATACACTTCTCTGTCGCAATTAACTGTTGCGATACACCTCTTTATCGCAACCAACAGTTGCGATACTAATGAGTTTGTCACAACTCAAGGTTGCGACACTTATGAATCTTCAAATCTTCATATCTATCGCAACTAACTACGATTATGCTCAAAACTATCTCAACTAACTGTTTTCATACTTAACCCAGATTTTTATAGTTTTAAGCCATATTTGATTCTGTAAATTTGCAGATATGTTTACTATCACTAACAGAACATAAACCTCAGTCCAGATTTCTCATAATCTTCAAAAACATCATAACCCATTTTCTAAACTTCATAGAAAACTCAATACACATATAGAGAGAGTAATTTTAAATAGAAAAATACCTTTGATTCTCACAGATTAGACCCCCAATTTCCAGCTGAATACTTCAGCTTTCTTCTTCTTCTTTGTCTTTCTTCTCGGATCTCTCTCTTTTTCTCTCTTTTTCTCTTTACGAACACCACACACACACACACGCATAAACCCCCAAGATACAAAAGATAATATCATTATCCCTTATACAATGCCACTTAGCTGATTTTAAATAGCGGGGCTGTGGTGATGACAACTCACTCCTCACTTACCAAACAGCCCCCTCTATTTCTTTATTTGACAGGTTTAACCCTTTAACTTATAGTTCCATAAAATGATTAACGTAACTTATTCAGGGTTAAACTCTAAAAATTAATCCCAAACATCATCATTTATAAAAAAAATCGAGATGTTACAATACTCTCCAACTTAAAAATGGTTTCGTCCTCGAAATCAAAGCTAGGTAAAATAAAAGAAGATGTCTAATCTTCATATCCTTCAACATTTCCCGCTCCCCAACTTAAATTTGCAATTCTCCTTAGAGCAACAACTATCATCAAACCTTTATCCAACTATAGCTTGATCTTCTTTAATTACTTAATGATTAAAGCATCTATCCACAATAACCACTAATATAGTTAACTTTTGATATAGACCAAAATACAAAAAGTAAGTTAGCACTACTTACATAATAATACGTACACCTATGCATAAATAAACAAGGATAGTACCAAAATGCATCCATCCATATCTCAACGTCTTCCATCATCACATGAAAATTTCAATCCTTTGATGATGAGATGTTGGGTTTCTTCCCTTTATTCCCGCTATCTTTCAGCATCGGGCAATCCCTTCGATAATGACCAGGTTTCTTACATTCATAGCAAGTTGGTCCTTGGATGGGACAATCCTCTATTTGATGACCACTCTTTCCACATTTAAAACATTCTCTTGATATCACCCGACACGGTCCAAAATGTTTACTCTTACATTTCTGACACCAAATAGATTCTGGCCGAGTCTCAAGTTGAGTGTCCTTAATAAGGGACTTCAGTTCTTGTGAAGGTTCCGATCGACTTTCAAATTTTCTTTTCTCTCCCATTTGAGCCTTCTCCGCTTTGTCCCTTGCATAAACTTCTTCTACAACCTTTGCTTCCTCAATCGTTTCCCTTAGTGTTGAAGCTTTTGAACTCCTGACTCGAGACATCATATCAGCTGGCAAACCCTTCAGGTAGGCCTTAATCTTTTCTTTCTCAGTTGAAGCCACGTGCCCCACTAAGTTTAGTTTCTCCATAAAAGATTCGGTGTACTTCCTAACCGACATATTACCCTTTTTAAGATTCTGAAACTCTTCTTCAATTCTATCCATTTCGTTCTCGTTGCAATACTCTTCCAATATCTTCTTCTTGAACGACTCCCACGTCATAGCAGTTAAAACTGGAGCCGATATAGAAGCTGTCACTACATTCCACCAGGTCAGCGCATTACCTCTTAACATTTGAGATGTGAATCTAACCTTTGACTTCCCATCACATTCACAAGCTCGGAAAGCTTGTTCCATTTCCCTGATCCAGTTCATGCAGGCTACTGGATTGTCGGTTCCGATAAATTCTGGCGGTTTACAGCTTAGAAAAGTTTTATACGAGCAGACTGTTTCAACCTTCCTTTCTGCCTCAGACCCAGGGTTACCAGTTGGACTTATTACCCTAGTATCAGTCCCCGTTCGTCGTAGTTCCGTACTTCGATCGTTCAGTACTTTCATAAACATTTCAGCTTGTCTTTCCATCGCCGTATTCATCATTCTTGTCATGTTTTCCATCATACGCGACTCCATTGTTGATTCCGGCGTTTCCTGATCGGCAATGCTGCTACCCGTTCTATGTACCCAACTATCAACTCCTCCCGTAAATTGTAATCGCGGCGGGCTTTCATGAATTTCACTAGATCCAGGTCGCTTTTCTCCGGACTTATCCATCAAAGAAATAGGGGACCTCGGTGGCGTATTCACCATCGTTCTGATATAACACAAAGAAATAACCATAAGAAATGGTTACACATAACCAGACATACGAAACGTACTTTACCGCTCATTAGCCACTGTAACAATTTAGAAACAAGTATGCTTGTGTAGTAACATATTCAAAATAACAGTAGCTAATTGAAATTGTGAATATATTATACATGAGAATCCTTGTTACCATCGCTATAGTACTAATTTCACATATTTCCGTCGACTCTAAGACTATCCCGTCTTAGTACTTCTACCCATATCTCACATATCATATCTTAATTCATCTCAGCTTAAGTCTAGGTATTTCATCATCATACCTAGTTCGCTTAAACTAAAGCTCTGATACCAATTTGTAACACCCTAAAAATCAGGGCAAATTTAAACCTGAATTAAAAAGGGTTTACATCACTATTATCCATAACCAACATTCTTAATAAGAGAAAATAGTGACTAAAGTCAATATACATCAAACTTGTCGTCTCTATAAGCTCTTCACTCGTCCCATTACTTCCCTGCTCATACCTGGTAAGAAAATATAATTTGAAACGATTAGGCTAACGCCTAGTGAGAACATTCAGCTTCAAAATAATACTTTCAAAATCAATGTAAACAATGTTTATCAAAACTTGACTTACACTCATTCTTACCATACTCATACTCATCTCATAATAACTGAATCATACTCAATCCCATGAATATAACTATCAGTCATAAAGTCACATCACCATACTCAATAGTCTACTACGAATCATCACGGATTCTAGTTTATCAATCAATCCTACAGACTTACATTCAAACGTTATA
The DNA here is from genome assembly GCA_033807775.1 of Saussurea involucrata. Classification (NCBI taxonomy): domain Eukaryota; kingdom Viridiplantae; phylum Streptophyta; class Magnoliopsida; order Asterales; family Asteraceae; genus Saussurea; species Saussurea involucrata. The sequence continues at coordinate 39,772,619 of CM066322.1, read as the reverse complement.
CCTCCTTCTTGAAATGGATACATAAACAACACTTATATATTGCCTATTTTTACTCCATCGAAAACCCAGGAAACAACACTTATACTTCATCTAGTTCATACTTCCACATCTCAAATATAAATAGCAACTCTTCTTTGCCTATTAACTCATTCAACCTGAATAGCAATTATACTATGCCTATTCAACCTATTTCACATGAATAAGAATTCTACTTTGTCTATTCAACCTATTTCACATGAATAACAATTCTACTTTGTCTATTCAATCATACACATGAATAACAATTCTACTTTGTCTATTCAATCATTCACATGAATAACAATTCTACTTTGTCTATTCAATCATTCACATGAATAACAATTCTACTTTGTCTATTCAATCATTCCAAGGATACACGAGAATAACAATTCTACTTTGTCTATTCCTCCTTTTCAATTATAAATAGCAATTCTATTTTGCCTATTTATTAATATGAATAGCAATTCTACTTCGCCTATTCATTCCCTTCCAAAATAAACAGGAATAGCAATTATACTTTGCTTATCCTACGTTATCAAAATAAAACTAATGTTTATGAATCAGTTCCTCTTACTCATACTCGTACAGGATAATGCTTATATGTATTTCTCATAATATTCAGTATAAGCCAATCACATAATTATCACACAAATTCCTCATATCATTCAGTAAAATCAAAACCTCCTTTGTAGATCTCTTATATCATTTAATATAAACCGATCATATTTTAATACTTCAATTCCTCATTCTATAAGTCTAACCATCAATATTAGCACTTACGAATATTGATATAATTTTACTTCATAAAACTATTCTTCCAAAAGTCATCCAATCAGTTCATTTATAAAATACACCTTACCATACTTTAAAACATTTATAAAAAAGTAAAGTAAGAATGAACTCACCTGATAGCAATAGAGCTACTTTTCCTTTCTCAAAGTAGTAGGAATTTCAGTCACTGACTTCACAGAGACCTGAAATACCCATATACGTTTTGTACTGGTATTAATTTACTGATTAGGACATTTAAAAGACTAAAATCCTAAAATTATCGTCTCTTATCGCAACCAACTGACTTATCGCAGCCAACAACTGCGATAATCCCCCTTATCGCAACAAACATTACTTGTCGCAATCAACCACTGCGACACAATATTTTATCGCAACCAACTATTGCGATTTCTCTTTTTATCGCAACCAACTGTTGCGATACACTTCTCTGTCGCAATTAACTGTTGCGATACACCTCTTTATCGCAACCAACAGTTGCGATACACCTCTTTATCGCAACCAACAGTTGCGATACTAATGAGTTTGTCGCAACTCAAGGTTGCGACACTTATGAATCTTCAAATCTTCATATCTATCGCAACTAACTACGATTATGCTCAAAACTATCTCAACTAACTGTTTTCATACTTAACCCATATTTTTATAGTTTTAAGCCATATTTGATTCTGTAAATTTGCAGATATGTTTACTATCACTAACAGAACATAAACCTCAGTCCAGATTTCTCATAATCTTTAAAAACATCATAACCCATTTTCTAAACTTCATAGAAAACTCAATACACATATAGAGAGCAATTTTAAATAGAATAATACCTTTGATTCTCACAAATTACACCCCCAATTTCCAGCTGAATACTTCAGCTTTCTTCTTCTTCTTTGTCTTTCTTCTCGGCTCTCTCTCTCTTTTTCTCTTTACGAACACCACACACACACATAAACCCCCAAGATACAAAAGATAATATCATTATCCCTTATACAATGCCACTTAGCTGATTTTAAAGAGTGGGGATGTGGTGATGACACCTCACTCCTCACTTACCAAACAGCCCCTCTATTTCTTTATTTGACAGGTTTAACCTTTAACTTATAGTTCCATAAAATGATTAACGTAACTTATTCAGGGATAAACTCTAAAAATTAATCCCAAACATCATCATTTATAAAAAAATCGAGATGTTACACTATAAACCCAATACATGTCAACTTATCCTTATTTCATTTCATCACTTAAACAGTTGTTTAAAAATTATAAACTAATAAATGGTTTATTATTCTTCCAACATGGACTCGTGATAAGTCTTAGATGCATATATATATATATATATATATATATATAGCTCACTTATTCAACTAAGATTCCACTATTATTCCTACTACATTCTGCTTTCTCCCAGGACAACTTCCTTCTACCTGATGCTTTCAAAATTGTAATCGCTCCTCCATCGTGGTTCATTTCTCTTTTCATCTCCATTATCAACTCTTTGTCTCTGCGACTCTGCTCTTCTAAAAATTGTTTGTTGTCGTGGAAACATTGTCATTGTGGCAGTCATTTGCTCGTTGTCGCCAACCTTTGCCTCTCCGTCGCTAGCCTCGCTTCTGGATCTCTAAATCATCAATGGTTGAGGAAATGAGAAGATGCATTATGTGCTTATACTCCTCCCCTCTCTTTCTCTCGATTATACGAAGCAACAGTCGACTTGATTCAACCGGAGGATTTGTGACCTTGTGACAAGTGTTTGCTATTCATTTCTGAATACACTCTCCAACCCTAACTTGTGATGTTTTAGGATACATGAATCGGCAGACACAAGGTATATGAAAAACAATGGTGTAAATTCTCGATTCTTCCTTTTCTTGCAAATGAAATTTTGAGTTATGGATTTGTATCCTGATTGAAATTTGACATTGATTTTTAGTCTCCTTTTTTGTTTCTAAAACAATTAAGGATGGAATGTATGTTAGACTTCATGGCCAACTGAACGGCTTTCAAGCAAAAAGGCAATTAGTGGTTTTTTGTTTCCAATGCATTTGCTTATCAACTGATCTTCAATTTGAAATCACTTTTTGTAACGTCCCAAAAACATAAATCATGCAATAACATGCAATAAGCGTTCGAGTTACATAATTAAACTTGTCCATAAACATTCATTCTTCTACACTAAACAAAATTGACAGTGAAAGTCTATAATCCACAGCCGAGAGTTACATCTATAGTCATTAAAATCAGAACTCTAGAGTCGCTCTAGTCTCCAAATCCTTCTTGCAGTCACTCCTAGTTCTTACTAGAAGAACCCACAGTGCGCTTACCTGAAATTGGTTTAGTTTTTGAAAGAGCGAGGGTTAGACCAAAAGGTCTAGTGAATTCCTTCTGAAATCAACATGTAAACAGTGTGGAAAACATAAAAAAAGGATTTGTAAATAGTCCGCAACACATCATCAAGCATGGTACTACACTGTGTATAGGATCACATAAACATTTCGCGATCGGGGTCCCAGCAGGCTCCCCTCTCGCCCTTTCTGGAACCTACGCAGACTCCCCTCGACCCGAGTAGGAGGAAACAAATTCCAACCTACCGGTCAGTCATACATATCCAAGGAATCATCAGATCCCGAGGATCTCTCTCTGATCCCACAGTGCAGACCGACTCTACATTTTCTTTTTAAGTGGAAAGAGGTCTATCTTAAGAATTCCAGCTTATTAAGCCAAGACATTGAACCATGGTCACCACTGAAATTTATGGTTGCTACTTTTATGTAATCCACCGAAACTTCTACATCATTAAATCCATATTTACCCACACTTGCAACATGATACATCTTCATTCTAAAACAAAAAACTCAAATCCTCAATCTTGATTTATATCTCAATCACATTAACTTCGTTCTTAAAAACATTTAGGATGAAGGAGTCGATTCTTACGTACATATTTATAATGCATTCATTGTCTATACAAATATGCATAGGAAAAAATGAGGTATCACACACCAACAATACTACAAGATTGTAGCATACAACATATAGCTAACACCAATGCATACTTCTCTTACAATTTAAGACATTATTAATACCAACTACCCCATAAGAGATATCATTGAAATTTGAAGATGAAATATAAGCAACTTGAGATGATTTTGTATTAGTTAACAATGTTAACTTATTTGAAAGCAATATAGATGAAATATAAGCAACTTGACATGATTTTGTATCAGTTATATCTTAAGTCCCTGATAAAAAGGTAAACTAGTAGATGCAAATTTAACTAATACATGATGTGTTGTTAAAACAAATAAAAAGAAATCAGTGGTCTACATTAGAGACGACTAAAAATTGGTTTCAGGTCTGATTGGGTCAGACCTAAATCTGTCATGGTCTCAACTAGTGATCTCGTAATTGGTCTCGGTCCTGACCAAAGTACGAATGCCTGATTAAACTTTATAATACCCGGTTATAAGAACCGGTCCTAGACCCAAACCGGTCTCCAATTTTTTTTAAATTGATTTTCTAACCTATAAAAAATACTACAAAAATAATCTGGTAAATCAAATACCCTAAAAATACATTTATATTATATTTTGGTCAATCAAATACACTAACAAAAACATGAAGGGTTTTATTAACATATGAACCTCAGGTAAGTGAGTTGGCATCTCTCCTAACATATGTTAGTACAAGGGACAACAATGTGGTGACTAGTAGACTCACAACATGATCAAGAATTCACTGTAAACAGGATTTCTTGTAATGCCCACAAAGTAAGAGATTTTTACATAGATGGAAAATCATATACATAAATATAAAGAAACTTAACGTGATCTAAGAGATGTTACATCTTCCTAACTTTATGTATTTATATAACCGAGTAAATGGTTTATTAGTAAAGACACCTACTTAACATGCCTAGCTTTAGAAAATCAAGACTTGCTATACGATGTCCATAAATAGTAAAAAGTATGACAATTACTAACATGAAGCAGAAAGACTAGTGCTATAACAATCTTTTACTTGCCCTTAAAATAGTACCTATATCTAGAGAAGAATACAATTTTACTTTAATAGTGATATCAGAAAGGAAAAGACAAACAGAAACGTCTGTTAAAAAAAGAAGTGATATTACCATCACTGCTTGCCAAGGCATCAGCTCTGATGGTAATATATCTTTACCCATAAACGTAATACATCCAAATGTGGTAATATAACTTTACCCATAAACCTAATACATCCAAATAGAAACCAAAAACCAGTCCTGGAACAATGTGGTAATATATCTTTATCCATAAACCTAATACATCCAAATGTGGTAATATAACTTACCCATTTTTACCCGCAAAACCCATTTATCTTTTTACCAAAGGGTCATTGGCACAGCAGTACCCGGTTACCGGTAAAGCCCAACCTTCATGGGGGTCAAGGGTTCAATCCTTACCAAAGGCGAGGAGTGTGGGTGAGTATTTTCCGTATGTAACTATTATATACAATGAGGCATAGAAGCAATGCAAGAGCATGGATACAGAAATATTGGAAGGCCAAGCAACCTTGAAATGAAAGACGACAAAAACAGAATAAAAGAGAGAATTTGAAGTATTAATGTCAATGAACATACCTTCACAGAGATAGTTTCATAAGGGCCAGCCAGATATGTATCCAGAAAGCCTTGAATCGCCCTCAAATGCATCCAACTTATGTAGAGAGCTGGTAACCTCGGTCCCAAAACCACTAATCAGTAGGGGAAAAGGGGACGATAAGCAAAGAATCTCATCACCACTGCATGAAAATGACACACCTTAACTTCTTAAAGATAAAAAGTGAAAAATATTTAAGCTGCAAGTGTAGAAGTGATCACCTCTCAATATCAATCACTTTGAAGCAGGTGAACAAGAGCAATTCTCAGTATGCATTCTTTGACAGAGTGCAAAACCTTTCCAATATATGTGATACCATGAACGCATAATATCAGAATTAGGAACAACCAGTTCGATACAGCAAAAAAAAAGAACCTAGACTGTAAATGACTCCTCCGAAATGGTTGGTTGTAGAATAAATCACGGACAGCAACTGCAACAACCAAGACATGCCTTAATAAAGTAAACAAGATTTATCCATGCTTAGCTATAAGCAAACCACATGCTTCAGAGAAGAATGACATGAATTAAGGAGTTTAATTATCTAAACGCTAAATACCACCGTTAAAATACCTGGATACATTATCAAAGAATATATATCTGAAGGTTACCATTTTCAGTTGCAGCTAGTATTTGTCCAGAATTATTTAACAAACATACAACTATATAAATGAAATTTATTGGCCAAACTTTTTACCTTCAAATATTGATGTCAACTTGATCACCTCTAAAAAAAGTTTGGTGTTATAGAGGTGGGTTAGAGAAAATACCCCCATTTTGGGTGCTTCAACCACCACTAAAACACAAAAAACAGAGAGGCTATCATTTGGCCGGTATAGTTGAAGGTCTAAGTCTTTTGCCTTTGAAATATTATTATTGTATTTTTTTTATAATTTACACACATACGTGTGTATATATATATATATTCCTAAATTTATATCAGTAAAATATACACATATATATTATTATGGTTTCACCTTTTTTTCCATTATGTATGTGACAAAAATTTAATGTTATACTTATACCAACTATACGAAATCAAATCTACAGGTTCAAACTACCGCAAACATCATATAGGGCAATATTACCTAGCCTTAGACCGCGAGTCATTTGCAGAACCTTCATTCAGTGCCAAATAATCAGCACCCGATGATTTATGTATGTGCGTCAGATGATTGTCTTCTGCATGCCAAATAGATAAGAGTTACTCGTGAGACTTTTCCCTAAATCATGTCATGTAGAGGTAAGTTGAGAAAACACCATGCAATGTAGGGGCATTATGCAGTGATTCATTCATGGAGGGTTTAACAGTCGTTTATACTTCTAAGAAAGGGCATCATCAACATGAAAAGGAACAACAGATGGTGCTTTCATAACTAATCTGTTGTTTATACTAGAGTCAGTTTGCAGAAAGTTTGGATTCCATTTTGGCATCTGAAAGATGGTGCACATGTTCACTGCTCCGTACTACACTTGGTCCCTATCTTCTGAAGAAATGTAATTATTAATTAGGTACTCCCTGATGGTTAATGCACCTTGATTTTCCTTTTGAGGTGAAACCTGAAGGATTAGATGTGTAATGTAAGTTTTGTGTCATCATATTATGCATGCAAAACTTCATAACAATCCTTGCTTTCTTGGGTATTCTTTTCTTTTACTTACTAGTTAGTTATTTGGCTTTCATTCTTACTTTTGCCAAGGGGATGAGAGAATAAATGTCTTCGTAAACTATCACCTCATACCGGATTCTATGATACATGTCTCCTAAAAGGCTGTCAAGTTCTCGTGTCTTTGCATTGCAGTTGTAAGACTTTCTAAAATCGCGATCTTCATCAGAGAACATATATATACCTATATGTGTGTGTGTAAGCGCACACCTCCGTGTGTTTATTTAATTTTCAATTGAAAATTAAAGAAATGATAAGAAACCAAAATACCATAAACCGGAAATAATAAAATTCCATTAGTGGGAGAGACCAAAACCGGACACAAATATAAATTGCAGTGACAAATTTGTAAACTCTAGGAACCACAACAACAAAAAACCAGAAAAGCACATCAACCAAAAATGAAGTTAATTCTTTTTTTTTTCCTATTTTAGTCTTCTTTTGTTTCACATGAAGTGTGTGCAAGCAAGTATAACCAAAAATCATCTAATCCAATTGAAATCGATGGATCATTATTGGACATCCAACTGTAATTAGATTAAATTGGATCCCAAACTTCAATATGCAAATTAGATCAGGCCGGTTCTTTGAGGTAGTCTAGAATCCATTAAAACCGAACCGATCCGATTCTCGCCGATGACCATCCAAATCCAATCACTCATTCAACTATCATAAAGTGATGTGTTCACGACACTTTTCAAAAGTGTCCTAAAAAGCTTGTTACGATGCCCAAATATGTCCTAACATCCTATTGTAACACCTACATATAGGATGCACAACTGATTGGTACTAACAATTAACTCCTATTAAAACAGTAAAACAGGCCATTTAGACATCATTGACGTCCTATAAAGCCGATTTTGTTGTAGTGTACAGTCAAGTTATACAAACAAGAGTACTAACATTAACTCGTGTGCTTGCCTACTAATGTTAACTTGGTTGTGTATGTCTAATTTGATTGTTCACCTATTGCCGATTCAGGTATGGAGCTGACAAGTATGGTCGAATATGGTATACTATACGTTCACCTGGCTATATAGATGTACAGACAAAATGTAACCAATTGGAGAAAAAACTGCATGAAATCTCTCATTTCAATATGTTTCGCATTTCTAACGAAAGAGATGTTCATAGTTGGAGCAAATGTAAAAATATGTGTTTCCCAGCACATGGGTTTGACCAAAAACAGAGTTATAGATAAAAGGATAGCAATGTAATTGCACCATAACAACATACTCTGCCAAATAAATATCCAATACGAGATTGTAAACCAAATTACCATACTATAAAATAGCAGTTTAATCCGAATTCAACGGGGGTTGCCAAGAACACTGATGGACACACGATTAAGTTACTATACGACTGGGAAATAAGTAAAGGACCCTGATGTTTTCACAAAGGACACACATATGTTAATCCTTACTATCATCGAACATGTGTTGTGATACTTGTTTTTTGAGCTTTGATGAAGTTGTAGGGCCTCGATTTTTGCTGGAATAGGAGAGTCACGTCGGGGAGGTAAATAGGTTGTGACGGTGATAGTCTTGCAAACGAGCCGGATTCGAATAGGTCGACCAGCCGTGCTCGTATCAGCTTTCAAGTGTGTGTGTGTGTGTTTGCATAGTGTATGTGTGTGTGTGTTTTACTGTTTTTGCAAAGGAGATGGAGGGATGAAGACGTCCCTGTGTATATGTAGGTGCATCATTTATGTATATATATAATTTAAAATAAATTATAATATGATAATGTAATGTGATTTTTTTCTAATTTTTTACGTGATAAAATAGGGAAATAAGAAAATAGACAAAAATACCCCTCTTAACAGATAATTTTTAACGAAGGGACCATTTTCAAAGCAAAATGAAAACCACAAGGATGATTTCTAGACTTATTAAAGTCTAGGTCCCATTTTCAAAAATTTCACTAAACCTCAAGGACCAAAATTAGAGTTTACTCTTTTATAAATAAAATATGATTCGGTTGGGTCGTTTTGCAATCCGCCGTGTGCATTTACCAAGCTGACCCACTAGGATCATATTTAATTTATAAAAAGGTAATTTCACAAGTGTTCAAATAACAATTAAGGTGAAACAGGGACTCACAGGCACCTCTCTTCAAGAGGCAGTGCAAGCTCGGATGGTGTTAGCACTAGCAGAAAGTCCTGAATTAATTAATTTACACCGGTGTAGGTCCCAGAGTCTTATCTTCGTTTAGCCAAAAGAACTTAGAAACGATATTAATGACACAGGAACACATTTTTGGTCGGCTACGAAACGGGCACTTGCAAAATCTTGGCTATTTTGGTCCAACTAAAAAAAAGTTGACTAAGAAGTGAAGAGCACAATTACCACTTTCAAAATTAACCATAAATACTTGATGAGTGCAGTGCAGTTGCTCAACTTCAAACAATCTTATATTTTATAAGGAAAACTTCGTAAATCCACAATCACTAGAAAATATTTGACCATTACCTATACATCTACACAAAAAACAGTCACCTAACAAGCAAATACCGTATAAATTCTATATGCCAAAAGGTCATGGGTCATCAACATTAGCAAGGTAACATCCTTGGGAGGGTCAGTGGATGGTATCCCTTGGGAGGGTCAGTGGATGGTATCCCTGACTACCTGGGTTTGAACCCCGTGGAGAGCTTGCTGCGATATCCAGATCATGGGCCTGCCACTTAGTGGTACCCTTAATTGGGCCGGGCCGTGGTCGACGGGGATTAGTCGGGTGGCACCCTTAGGTGGGAGCCCGGATACCCCGGGAACGTGTGTGTGTTTGATTGCCGTTCAAAAAAAAACATTAGCAACCTTTGAGAAAACAAAGTACTTTTAGAATTTCGAACCATACCTTTTAACCAAAAGCGAGAAGGAGACACAAGTATTGTGACCACCATGGCTTGATCAGTCTCAGAATACAATCTAAACAAACACATAACTTGATGTTAGAAATCAAAAACCTTATATCGTGCAAGGGGAACACATTGTTCCATTTGCTCAAACCTTTGAGAGACCTCAGACTTGGAAGATGACTCTGAACCCCCACCCATAGCTCCATTTGCTAAAGCATTTTTCTGGGGTCTTGCGTCAGCTATGTATAACTTCCTAACATGAACTAGATGTTCATTTTAGTACATGTCATTTGCATTAAGAACAACAAAAGCATATAATTGAAACAACCACAACAACCATAGAAAGCCTTTTATCAAGGAAGAAAAGGCTTTACCTACGTCCTTCTTTTCCACTAGAAAGTCGAGTACATAGAGCACCAACCAGATTCTCATCAGCATTGCTGCATTATGTCATCATAACACAATTAGACAATTTTGCCCAAATGTGATGCATTTACGGGACAATTGGACAATTTTTCCCTTCACTTAAGCATTACCTACTCATATTCATCATGAGGCCAACTAATGGTTGGGATGATCGATCAAGAACAGCACCAGTGCCTGTGTATCAACAAAATAAATGCAATATGTAAGTGCCTAATAGGAATATTAGAAGTTACCACTAAAGGATGTATTTAAAAAGATTAATGTTAATCAAGATAATGATTAATAGGAATCCAGTGCTTACGTTTATCACACCATGATATTACAGGCAGTCTACAACGTGCATGAAATGTACAAGCTTTCAGCAGATCTTTATCTCTGAAGTCAGCAACACAAGTCACAAGATAATATCAAATTGAAAGAAAAAGTGTCGATGCTAAGCTCTGATAATTAAGAAGATAGCTCACCTGATGGATTTGGGAATTACTAATGCAAATGATGTCATAACTTGCATTCACATCACTAATCCTCCACCAATCATTAGATAATTTGAATGAACCACGTTCCATGGTACAAATTGATGAACGAAGTGATCCCAAACCAAGCAGCCGCTAGTACTCGTTCACTAGCCACACTTTAGGATTGGTACTACTGCATCTGGAAGGACCAGAAGAAAAAGCATACAGATCCCCGAGTCTTGCAGGCCTTGTCCGCCGAGATAATGCAACAAAAACAGCACGTCTCTGTACATTACACGCCACCTATATTAGTTTTTCTGCCAAATGTGTAATGAATACATCGCCAATGGCCAAATACATGAGAACTTCCTTCTGAAGCACGCATATCATCCAAATACATCCACAAGCATGAACACGCCTAAAAAACACCAGCTTTTTCTCTTTCATTCTCGCTGAAATTTATGAAAAATAGGTAACTTTGGATTTAATGTTTAGGCCTATAAAAACTTTAAACTGTTTATAAAATGCGATACCTGTTGCACAAGAAGTTCCCAAACCGACAAGAAAGCACACAGTCCAGAAAATCTACCAAAAAAGCCTGAATGATCCCGTAAGAGTCAATAACATAATGATTGTGTGAAAAGAATACATATATGTAGTCCATGAAGGGAGATACCGATGAGAACTCAAATGCAAAAGGGTACATCCGTAATAATTGTGAGACACTATCAACCCACTGTCAAATGAAATCAATATACAAAGGATTAACATAATCACGATAGATGCTTTTATAGCTAATTGATGAAAATTTAAGATGAAGAAACTGAGATTGTTGGGAAGGGTTGCCTGAAGAAATATCGGAGAATAATTGTTTGAATCGAGACTGGAGCTTGAGAAGTCAATGATCCGGATGACTGGCGCAAAGATGAAGTAGAGATGTAAGGGCATGTTGCCACTACCACTAAAACTTGGCATTCCAGCTCGGTCTGAAAATGGATGCCCAAATGCCAGCCAATCTTTTTCAACAAGAGCATGCATCAAATAAAGAGAAGCCAACATATCAAGGATAGATAGGTTGGGGGTATTAGGAATATATAAAAGCCAATCAGGAATATATCCCATACCTGGGTGAATATATTAAATCCTACATGATATAGGAAGTTTGAGTAATAAAATGTATGGCAAGTCAATAATACCTGATCCATCTATGGTGCGGTAATATGGATCGAGCAATAAACTTGCAAGGGAAACTAGCTGGCTTGTTCTGTCCCATCCATCGCTGCACAGCACAATTGCATGTTGCTCAAAAGTGTCGTATTAACAGAATTTTTCTTCGTCAAACTATAATACACATATTAAATTTACCTGCAATGAACAAGCATGGATGCGGACTCCAAGGCAACACGGGCAGCAATCCAAGCAGAACCAGCCAATACATTCTGAATATGTATTAACCAAGCACTATCACCAAAGGTTGATACTGAAGCAGACATACTGCTCAGATTACCTCCACCTCATGTCCATCCACCATTTCTCTGTTCCATCAATACACCATCATCAACTTTTTAAATATAACAATAAGATAGTGTTCCAATTTCACATTGCAGGTAAAGTTAGATGTTTAGGGATTCCAGTGATACCAAGAATTATGACATTCCATCCGACGATTTAGTCCCATGTGTATCCAAGTAGTCTCTGAGCCGAACAAGGCTCTCCCTCATAGCATGGATATTGTCTATCCCAAAGAATACAATCTAAACATATGTACAAACAACCTGATGTTACAAATCAAAAACCTTAAATATATATATCATGCAAGGGGAACACATTCAAACCTTTGACACACCTCAGACTGGAAATAATTGGAAGATAATTGACAAAAACAATCAAATAGAAAATAACCTCGAGTCAAGAATGCCATGGGTCTCTAAAACCTGGAAGGCGTAGAAACTAGGGTTAGCAATCAAATAACGAAACAATGAAAGGAATGTGTAAAAACAAGTGATGTAAATAAATACCTGATCGGATGGAAAATCTAGGGTTTGATGAATGTGTAGAACAGCGTGTACCTCCTCCATTCTCTCGTAGACTTGACTCTGCCAAAAACTAACCAACATTAAAACAACAAATTAACATATTTGATGCATGATTTCCACACTTGATATAAAAAATTGGCCTTATTATTTTTTGGGGGATGCTTTTAGAGTTGAGATTTAATGCATTTTGTGTCTAGTATTTCTCACCTATAAGATATGTTATGGTTACAAAATTGAGAGAATATATGAATAATAGAATAGTGTAAGTAATGGAAACAAAAAACTAAAGAAGATAACCTGAAGAGATGATTGAGACATGAGAAAACCCTTGAGACTTTGTCCGTCTAACATCTATTAGGGTTTTGAGAGCATCTTTTTTCCTATTAATCTATTAGGGTTTTGAGGCCAAACAAAACATTCTTCTGACTTGCATTCTTCTCCCACTTTCTGTTGTGTTACAATCGGGAAGAAAAACCTTAAGATGAGAGACATAAATAGACTCTGGAATGGGTGATAAAGCTCCACATAATCAAATCCTCCATTGAAGAAACCAGACTGATGTGATTGAATTGAGAGAGATCGCTCGCTACTAACGAACCGTTGGGTTTTAAAGGTAAGTGAGTGGGTTTAAACAAGGAAACTGATTGATTTAATTGCGGATTTGATTTTTAAAGATTGATTTTTCAATCATAATTTTATGAGTAAATTACATATTTGGTCCCTATAGTTTATGTGTTTTAACAGCTTGAGTCCCTGTTTTGAAATATCTCTGGGTTACATCCTCGTGGTTTGCATTTTATAACAGCTTGAGTCCCTGTTTTGGTCATGTATGTGCACAACACATGATGAGTACTTTGGTCATTTTATGCATGTTCTAAAATTATGTGTTTTTTCATTGTGGACATATATTTTAGGACGAAAGGAAGTTCAAAAATAATGAATTTGTCCCAAAACTTATTATAGGTCGTAAAAGCATAACAATATACATAACTTAAGATAAAATAGTTTCACAAGATATCGAGTATAGACATTTTTCTTCCCTAAAGATTTATCTTAGACTTTGGATTTTTCAATAACCAAATATGTCACCAACTAATATTTCATATCAAGAATCTATAAGTATTATATGACATATAGCGTATAGCATGCATGTTTGAGATAGGGATAGTAATCGATAGACGGAATCCGGTCCAAAGACCAACCAAGTGGCCTTGTGGACTTTTTTTAGTAAAAAATTTGTTAAACTATATAGAAAATTTAATTGAATATAAAAAAACCAGATCATACCCTCTTTCATCTTCGAAGCCCGCCATGACCCTGAAGGTAACATCCTTGGGAGGGTCAGTGGATGGTATCCCTGACTACCCATGTTCGAACCCCGTGGAGAGCTTGCTGCGATATCCAGATCATGGGCCTGCCACTTAGTGGTACCCTTAATTGGGCCGGACCGTGGTCGACGGGGATTAGTCGGGTGGCACCCTTAGGTGGGAGCCCGGATACCCCGGGAACGTGTGTGTGTGTTTGATTGCCGTTCAAAAAAAAACATTAGCAACCTTTGAGAAAACAATGTACTTTTAGAATTTCGAACCATACCTTTTAACCAAAAGCGAGAAGGAGACACAAGTATTGTGACCACCATGGCTTGATCAGTCTCAGAATACAATCTAAACAAACACATAACTTGATGTTAGAAATCAAAAACCTTATATCGTGCAAGGGGAACACATTGTTCCATTTGCTCAAACCTTTGAGAGACCTCAGACTTGGAAGATGACTCTGAACCCCCACCCATAGCTCCATTTGCTAAAGCATTTTTCTGGGGTCTTGCGTCAGCTATGTATAACTTCCTAACATGAACTAGATGTTCATTTTAGTACATGTCATTTGCATTAAGAACAACAAAAGCATATAATTGAAACAACCACAACAACCATAGAAAGCCTTTTATCAAGGAAGAAAAGGCTTTACCTACGTCCTTCTTTTCCACTAGAAAGTCGAGTACATAGAGCACCAACCAGATTCTCATCAGCATTGCTGCATTATGTCATCATAACACAATTAGACAATTTTGCCCAAATGTGATGCATTTACGGGACAATTGGACAATTTTTCCCTTCACTTAAGCATTACCTACTCATATTCATCATGAGGCCAACTAATGGTTGGGATGATCGATCAAGAACAGCACCAGTGCCTGTGTATCAACAAAATAAATGCAATATGTAAGTGCCTAATAGGAATATTAGAAGTTACCACTAAAGGATGTATTTAAAAAGATTAATGTTAATCAAGATAATGATTAATAGGAATCCAGTGCTTACGTTTATCACACCATGATATTACAGGCAGTCTACAACGTGCATGAAATGTACAAGCTTTCAGCAGATCTTTATCTCTGAAGTCAGCAACACAAGTCACAAGATAATATCAAATTGAAAGAAAAAGTGTCGATGCTAAGCTCTGATAATTAAGAAGATAGCTCACCTGATGGATTTGGGAATTACTAATGCAAATGATGTCATAACTTGCATTCACATCACTAATCCTCCACCAATCATTAGATAATTTGAATGAACCACGTTCCATGGTACAAATTGATGAACGAAGTGATCCCAAACCAAGCAGCCGCTAGTACTCGTTCACTAGCCACACTTTAGGATTGGTACTACTGCATCTGGAAGGACCAGAAGAAAAAGCATACAGATCCCCGAGTCTTGCAGGCCTTGTCCGCCGAGATAATGCAACAAAAACAGCACGTCTCTGTACATTACACGCCACCTATATTAGTTTTTCTGCCAAATGTGTAATGAATACATCGCCAATGGCCAAATACATGAGAACTTCCTTCTGAAGCACGCATATCATCCAAATACATCCACAAGCATGAACACGCCTAAAAAACACCAGCTTTTTCTCTTTCATTCTCGCTGAAATTTATGAAAAATAGGTAACTTTGGATTTAATGTTTAGGCCTATAAAAACTTTAAACTGTTTATAAAATGCGATACCTGTTGCACAAGAAGTTCCCAAACCGACAAGAAAGCACACAGTCCAGAAAATCTACCAAAAAAGCCTGAATGATCCCGTAAGAGTCAATAACATAATGATTGTGTGAAAAGAATACATATATGTAGTCCATGAAGGGAGATACCGATGAGAACTCAAATGCAAAAGGGTACATCCGTAATAATTGTGAGACACTATCAACCCACTGTCAAATGAAATCAATATACAAAGGATTAACATAATCACGATAGATGCTTTTATAGCTAATTGATGAAAATTTAAGATGAAGAAACTGAGATTGTTGGGAAGGGTTGCCTGAAGAAATATCGGAGAATAATTGTTTGAATCGAGACTGGAGCTTGAGAAGTCAATGATCCGGATGACTGGCGCAAAGATGAAGTAGAGATGTAAGGGCATGTTGCCACTACCACTAAAACTTGGCATTCCAGCTCGGTCTGAAAATGGATGCCCAAATGCCAGCCAATCTTTTTCAACAAGAGCATGCATCAAATAAAGAGAAGCCAACATATCAAGGATAGATAGGTTGGGGGTATTAGGAATATATAAAAGCCAATCAGGAATATATCCCATACCTGGGTGAATATATTAAATCCTACATGATATAGGAAGTTTGAGTAATAAAATGTATGGCAAGTCAATAATACCTGATCCATCTATGGTGCGGTAATATGGATCGAGCAATAAACTTGCAAGGGAAACTAGCTGGCTTGTTCTGTCCCATCCATCGCTGCACAGCACAATTGCATGTTGCTCAAAAGTGTCGTATTAACAGAATTTTTCTTCGTCAAACTATAATACACATATTAAATTTACCTGCAATGAACAAGCATGGATGCGGACTCCAAGGCAACACGGGCAGCAATCCAAGCAGAACCAGCCAATACATTCTGAATATGTATTAACCAAGCACTATCACCAAAGGTTGATACTGAAGCAGACATACTGCTCAGATTACCTCCACCTCATGTCCATCCACCATTTCTCTGTTCCATCAATACACCATCATCAACTTTTTAAATATAACAATAAGATAGTGTTCCAATTTCACATTGCAGGTAAAGTTAGATGTTTAGGGATTCCAGTGATACCAAGAATTATGACATTCCATCCGACGATTTAGTCCCATGTGTATCCAAGTAGTCTCTGAGCCGAACAAGGCTCTCCCTCATAGCATGGATATTGTCTATCCCAAAGAATACAATCTAAACATATGTACAAACAACCTGATGTTACAAATCAAAAACCTTAAATATATATATCATGCAAGGGGAACACATTCAAACCTTTGACACACCTCAGACTGGAAATAATTGGAAGATAATTGACAAAAACAATCAAATAGAAAATAACCTCGAGTCAAGAATGCCATGGGTCTCTAAAACCTGGAAGGCGTAGAAACTAGGGTTAGCAATCAAATAACGAAACAATGAAAGGAATGTGTAAAAACAAGTGATGTAAATAAATACCTGATCGGATGGAAAATCTAGGGTTTGATGAATGTGTAGAACAGCGTGTACCTCCTCCATTCTCTCGTAGACTTGACTCTGCCAAAAACTAACCAACATTAAAACAACAAATTAACATATTTGATGCATGATTTCCACACTTGATATAAAAAATTGGCCTTATTATTTTTTGGGGGATGCTTTTAGAGTTGAGATTTAATGCATTTTGTGTCTAGTATTTCTCACCTATAAGATATGTTATGGTTACAAAATTGAGAGAATATATGAATAATAGAATAGTGTAAGTAATGGAAACAAAAAACTGAAGAAGATAACCTGGAGAGATGATTGAGACATGAGAAAACCCTTGAGACTTTGTCCGTCTAACATCTATTAGGGTTTTGAGAGCATCTTTTTTCCTATTAATCTATTAGGGTTTTGAGGCCAAACAAAACATTCTTCTGACTTGCATTCTTCTCCCACTTTCTGTTGTGTTACAATCGGGAAGAAAAACCTTAAGATGAGAGACATAAATAGACTCTGGAATGGGTGATAAAGCTCCACATAATCAAATCCTCCATTGAAGAAACCAGACTGATGTGATTGAATTGAGAGAGATCGCTCGCTACTGAACCGTTGGGTTTTAAAGGTAAGTGAGTGGGTTTAAACAAGGAAACTGATTGATTTAATTGCGGATTTGATTTTTAAAGATTGATTTTTCAATCTTAATTTTATGAGTAAATTACATATTTGGTCCCTATTGTTTATGTGTTTTAACAGCTTGAGTCCCTATTTTGAAATATCTCTGGGTTACATCCTCGTGGTTTGCATTTTATAACAGCTTGAGTCCCTGTTTTGGTCATGTATGTGCACAACACATGATGAGTACTTTGGTCATTTTATGCATGTTCTAAAATTATGTGTTTTTTCATTGTGGACATATATTTTAGGACGAAAGGAAGTTCAAAAATAATGAATTTGTCCCAAAACTTATTATAGGTCGTAAAAGCATAACAATATACATGACTGAAGATAAAATAGTTTCACAAGATATCGAGTATAGACATTTTTCTTCCCTAAAGATTTATCTTAGACTTTGGATTTTTCAATAACCAAATATGTCACCAACTAATATTTCATATCAAGAATCTATAAGTATTATATGACATATAGCGTATAGCATGCATGTTTGAGATAGGGATAGTAATCGATAGACGGAATCCGGTCCAAAGACCAACCAAGTGGCCTTGTGGACTTTTTTTAGTAAAAATTTTGTTAAACTATATAGAAAATTTAATTGAATATAAAAAACCAGATCATACCCTCTTTCATCTTCGAAGCCCGCCATGACCCTGAAGCTTTTTTTTATTATTAAAAAGTAAAAACAAGCTTGAACGTCTTGGTTTCGGATAAATTTATAACCAAAAATATAGATTACCATTTACCACACTACTTTATCAATTACGTCTATTATTATCATCATGTGGTCCAAGAGACTCCAATCCTACTCTTAACTTAGGTTTATTTTTATTTATAATAATTTAGAAGTACACATCCTTTATACTTCATATCCGTATGTCAATTAGATTGGACCGATTTGGTTCTGGTGTGATCATCATAACCTTCATTTCTTCTTTCAATGGTACCCCATGGAAGTGGTTGATGGTTTTTTTCTAGTGATTCTTCTTGCAAACCCGAGCTCTTCGACTAGCCTTGGAAATACAATATCGTCATTCAAGCATTCTCCGAGATCAATGTGAGAGGTCGTGACTTCCAAGAAGCCGCGAATGTTTTTGGTTATGATGCCCAGAGGCAACCCGACACCGCCTTCGAGTCCTACAAAGGACCACATATAGGTAGGTCAATGCCACCACTAGGTAGCAACTAAAGCATACATACATATATATTTTGTATGTATGTAAAATACTAGTTAAGTTAGAACCTCTTAGGATCATTATTTATAGATAAATATGCTCCATGGCATCGATATCAATTAAAAGCTTCTATGTAATATACAGTATCGGCATTCGAGCATTCTCCGAGTTTAATGCGAGAGACTGTGACTTACAAGAAGTCGTGAATGTTTTTGGATATGATGCCCAAAGGCAACCCGACGGCCGACACCACCTTCGGGTCCTACAAAGGACCACAATTAGGAGGTCAATGCCACCACTAGCTAGCAACTAAAGCATGCCTACATATATAATTTGTATGTATGTTTGGATCATTACTTGTAATTAAATATGTTCCATGTCATTGGTATCAATTAAAAGCTTTTTTGCAATATATATTAATATCTATTGCAAAAATGTTATATAAATACATGATAATCCATGTCTTGTGCGTTAACTGTTAAACCTATTGGAATGATACGAAAACTATAATGAAGCTTATAAAGTGTGGTATCAATGGTCGTCGATGATATATTTTTATTTGATTTAATTTAATTTGTTTCGTATATGGATGAAAAGGGGTCGATGTTGATTAAGGATCAATAGATCACGCATAACATCTCCTAACATTGGCGCAAAAAGGGATTTGTTTGTAACCAATATTTATCGAGTCGAATCAAATAGTATCACTCTAAGAGCTTCATCATGTGAGACAAATCACGCACACCGCAACCCGCTTAGTGATTGGTATAATAGTTCATTGCTCACAAGGAGCTCAATCTCCAAAACAATTATAACCTCCATATTGGTGTTGACAAGGGGGTGTTTGATTCATGGATTTTGAAGGAATTGGAATAGAAAATTTCTTTGACCAAATTTGAGATCATATGTTTAATTCACATAATGAAAATGATGGAATCCTTTGAATTCCAATGAATTCCACATATTAAGGAACTCATCATTCCTCTGCTAAAGGGAAAGAATTGAATTTCTACCAACCAAACGTGTGATCAAACTTCATTCCAATTCCTTCAAAATCAAATACTTTTGATGGATTCCAATTCCATCAAATTTCATTCAAGGAACCAAACGCCCCAATTCCACAAACTCTTCCATGTTTATGCAAGTATAGTTACATATAATATTATTTGACCCCTTTAAGGTTGATATGAGAATATATGGTGTCCCATTATATTACACTCCAAAAGAGTCATTCAAGAGAAAAAGGATGTTTGAGCATATATGAAGGAGAAATAGTCCAAGTCTATCCAATGTCGAATTACAACACATCCCCACTCAAACGGAACGTACATTGAAGTGACTATACCTGAGTCAGATAAACCAAGATACCGAACAAGAAAGGAACATATTGCGATTGATGTATTAGGTGCATGCAATGGGGACATGAAATTTGTCTATGTTTATGGTTCTTGTCGTTGTCATGCTTAACTTGTGTCATGATCAAATCAAACCCACAAAGATTTTGCTACAGAAGGTGAGTTTTGTATAGGGATGAGATCGGGACCGGACCGGTTGGCACCGAATTTTTTTGGGACTAAAAAGTGGTACCGAAAACCGAACCGTATATACCGGTTCGGTTTCGGTTTCGGGACGGGAAAATCGGTACTAGTACCACTTAGGACCGAAAATATGAAAATGTATCGAATGTGTATCAAAACCAATAGCAAACCAAAACATCTTCGTAATATTTCAAATGTGTTTCAAAGCAATTCCCGAATCCCAAATTTGTCGATTTTTTGATGTGTTTGTAAGGGTACCGATTTTTTGATGCTTATGTATGCGGGGTCGATTTTTTGGGTTTATGGAGAAGGTTTGGTTAGTTTAGAAGATGATATATCTTGATTAGCAAATATAAGTTTAGTTTATATAGGAGATGATATGCATACTTAAGTTTTTTTTTTATAAAAACAATGACTTTTAAAATTCCGGTTCGGTTTCGGTATTTTCGGGAAAATCCCGGTACCGAATACCGAAATACCGAATACCGAATTTGGAGATTATATGGAACCGAATACCGGACCGAATACATGGTACCGGTTCGGTCCCGGTTCGGTTCGGGAAATCGGTCCGATTTGCTCATCCCTAGTTTTGTATGGTTATAAGTTGGCTTATTTTTTGATCTTATTGAAAAAGTCGTATTTGGTTAGCGGTAAACAACCTTATAAACTAGCTTTTCGAAAGATATATTTTTTCTTTCAATTATCCTCTTGTACATGTTTTCAGTTAGTTTTTCAACATGTGAAGAACAAATAACATTGTCCTTGACCTTGCCTCACTTTAATTGTTATTAGAAAAAGTAAAAGTTTTTGTCTTGATTCAAGTGGAGAAAAGTCGGGGTTTCTGATGTCGTGGATGTCTATGGAGATATATCAGATATGACTAGTTATTAGCTAATTTTGACCAAATGCAACTCAGCCTTGACCAAAGTAAACAAGGGCCCGTTTACAAATGCTTATCCGGGTAAGCGCTTACCAATCAAATTTAACACTATCACTTACTTACCGAGTAAGATTGTAGTCCATGAAATCGGTTTCGTATGCAACAATTCACCCGATAAGCGATAAACGTGGTAAGAGTCGTCGCCATTACTTACCAGGGTAAACATCTCGATCATTTCATTTGCTCTTACCAGAATTTTTTTTGGTCCTTGCCATATCAATCCGGGTAATGTGACTTGGTAAGCACAAATCGTGTCTAGCTCGGTTGGTTCGCCAAAGGTCGGTAACATCCTGGGGGGGACTGTGGATGGTATCCCAGTCTACCTGGGTTCGAATCCTAGGGGAGCCATTCGGGGGCACAAGGAGTACCCAGTCCTTGGGTTGGTCCGGTCTAAGACTGGGCTGATCCCCTCAACCTGTGGTTGGGCCTTAGGTCCAGCGTAAGCTGGGCCGGGACAGTGGCGGATTAGTGGGCTGCCCTTGGATGTCCGATACCGCCGGGGAGGTGTGTGTGCGTGTGTTACGTGGTCGTGGCCGCATGCCTTCCAAAAAAAATGTGACTTGGTAAGCACTTACCTGAGTAAATATTTGATAAACGACCCCTTAAGTCTAATAATTATACTTTACAGTACGGTTTTTTATGATATTTGTATGTAGTGCTTTTTAAGATGTTTGGAAAATATATGAACAAAAGTATATTAATTGGTTGAAAGTTGGATCAAAATATCAAATAGATCAAATCCAATCCAACAGATAACCGATAATAATATCAAATCGGTGGAACCGGTAGTAAAATTGGATCAAAATTGGACAAATGATTTTGATAGTGGTTGGATGCAACCACTTCAAAGATTAAAACTCATATAAAGAAACAAAATATAGACAAATAACAAACTTCGTTAATCATTGATTTTTAATCGTCATAACCAAATTCTTTTTAAGGGTGTTTGGGATTGCTTATTTAAAACAACTTATGCTTTTAATGTAAAGGTGCTTATTAGTTTATGTGGTGTCCGTCGTTTTATAAAAAACGTTTGGATTATCTTATAGTGGTACCAAAAAGTAATAAGCTAAAAAATTGTTATTTGGGATTGCTTATTTTTTTGACTCTTAGGTGGCGTTTGGTTCGCAGAATGTTTTTGGATGGAATGGAATCTGTCAAAGGAATTTGACTTTGAAGGAATTGGAATGGAATGTTGTCAGGTTTGACCAACTGTTTGGTTCACAGAATTGGAATAAAATCTGTTAAAGGAATTGGAATCTGTCTGTTTGGTTCACAGAATGTAGCTTTGGAATTGGAATGAAATTTTAGTAAATGACCAAAATACCCTTTTGATAATTTTAATTGTTTTTTTTCAAAAAAAAACGTTTTAATAAATAGTCATTATATACTTTATTTATATACTAAAAATGTAACAATACTCTACACACTGAATTGCAAAACAAGAGTGGAGAAAAGAGTTTATTGGCTTTTTTTGACAGAATCATAAAATGAACACTGAATTGCAAGAAACCAACACTGAATTGCAGCCAAATTACCTCTCAATAGCAGAACCCAGATACAAAAAACTCAAAATACGAAAGATTAAAGAGAAGAATAAGGAGAAACAAGTAATAACAACAACACAACTGCCCACTAAATATGTAAATCGCTGGTTAAAAGAGATTTTTCAAACTGAGTTTGCAGAAAACAGTCGATGTTTCAAACTGATGCAAGAATCCATGGAACACAGTCGATGTTTCAAACTGAGTTTGCATAAAACGATTGGGCTCGATGACAAGAAGAAAAGGAGGAGAGAACGAACCTGTCGATGTTGCTGTCGATCGATGGTGAAGAAAACGACCGTTGCCGTCGATGGAGAAGAAAACGATTGGGCTCGATGGAGAAGAAAACGATTTGGGGTCGATGGAATGTGAGTGTCGGTTGTAGGTATATCAATTAGGGCAATGGTATTTTTGGAATAAAAATAGTGAGACATTTCATTCCTTTAAAATCCTTACATAGTGTGATGGAATGTCAAGAATGGAAAATAAGGAATTCAATGGAAAATTTTGAGATTCCAAACTACAAAAGATTGAACCAAACACTGGAATGGAATCTGGTCAATGGAATGTCACATTCCAATTCCACCAGATTCCATCACTTTCCAGTGAACCAAAGCCACCTTATTGTTTTTCATCACCGCAAATAAGTTATTTTTAGTGTTTGGATTGAAAAAAAAGAAAAGTGCTCATGGCTTTTTCCCACCACAAATAAGTTGTTTTTGATAAGTTAGTCCATTCTTATTTGTTCAAATTACATTTTTACCCCCAACTCCTTTTTATCATGACATAAGTTGATAAACACTTTTAAAAATAAGCATAAGTTGTTTATTTTAAATAAGCAATCTCAAACACCCCCTTAGAGAGTGTTTGAGATTGCTTATACATGTAAAATAACTAAAAAGTTGATAAGTTGTTTCAAATAAGTCAATAAGTTAAAATAGAATGACTTACCAAAAACTCGTTATCATCGGTGCCAAACCGCTATAAGCAGTTTTCTTTTCTAACCATCCAAACACTAAAAATTGCTTATTACAGTTACCACACCGAAATAAGTTAATAAGCACTTTAAAAATTTGCAATCCCAAACACCCCCTAAGTTATGTCCATTAGTTAACACCCTCAACGGGTACTTGTGTGTGAAGTTTTAAATGAAATTTGTCAAAAGATTAAAATGGTATTTCACATGCTGATTGACACTCACTGTCAGTGAAATATATGTTCGACTTCATGGACTTCATGTGAGTAGCCAATTTTGTTCGGTTTATGGGAGTGAGACTATTTGTAAAAATCTTGTGAAATAACAAGACAAAAGCATCAATATAATGTAATTTGCAACAACAAAAAGGAGTAACTGTCTGAAGACTTAGAGCATCTCCAAGACTCCGACAGATTCTCCAAAATGAAGAACCAAAAGTTAAAAGCCTAAAAAAAATTACATTCATCTCCAACAGATTCTCCATTTTGGAGAAAAAACATTGATTATGATATTAAAATATTTCATTCATCTATTAAAATATTATTTCTCTCCCTAAATAAATTTTTTTTCAAAGATTTCTATTTGTCCTCTTATGTAGTAATCACTTTTGGAGTTATCCCCATATTTGGAGAAAAACTCATTCTCTCTCCATTTTGGAGATAGTATTGAAGATTTGGAGATAGTTTTGAAGAAGCCGTTGGAGCAAAAATCCGACCCAAAATCCACATATTCTCCATTTTCTCCAAAATGGGGAAGTTGTTGGAGATGCTCTTATAACTTCCTCAAAAGTTTTTCCAAAATGGAAAAAATGAGAGTTTTGTCCCATTTTTTTTTTGCTTTAATGGATTTCTTTAAAACTTTTCTTTCTTTAAAATGGAGAGGGATGGAGAGAGAATTTTTACAAATTTGAAAGAAATCTTCAAAAATGATTACCATTAGGAAGAAATTATCTTTTATTATATTCCGTCAATAAAAAACCTTGGAAAAAATATTTATCAGAAATAACATTTTATTAAATATAGATAATATTATAACACTATAATTAATGATGTAATCTCCAAATAAAAAAGTCGTTGAAGTTGAATTTATGGACTTTGGAGAATCTGTTGGAGATGCTATTAGATATTTTGCCGAAGTTCGATTCAAATGACAAATCTTGTTCTAACAAGGACGTCTTATATTAGAAGTAGGTTCAAAAATCACACCCGATTATGGCCCATTTAACGTTTGGCTCTTTGTTACGATTCTAAATTTGTCAGGCGGTTTACTAAACACTTACCTTGGTAAGTGCTTACCGGTTCAATTAATTTACCGAGTAGACATAACAAGAATTGAGAATCTTACCTGGTAAGAGGGAAGACAGTGATCGAGTCTTACCCGGTGAGTGAGGGTGATAACTCTCACCCGGTAAGCGCTTATCGGGTAATAAACGGTTACCATCAATCCATTTTGATGACCGACTCCATAAGGTGGTAAACGACTCTTGCCGATAAGCATTTGGTAAACGACTCCTAAATGTCAAATGTTAGACAACAAAAGAGTGAGAAGAAAAAACAATGCAGCAACAATAAGTAACTGAACTCAAAATCACGGTACGATTGGAAGGGCATTTACCTAAAGCCCAAAACTACCAATTCCAAAACCAATGAACATATACTTGATTGATTGATCATAAAATCAAATATGAATCTTTTCAAATGCTAAATTGCGAAGGGGAACAACAAAACTAATCCAAAAACAACTTCCTAAAAAACAACTTATTAGCTTATTACGTTTTGCTAACACCATAAGCTAATCCAAACACTTTTTATAAAACTCCGATTCAACACCACATAAGTTAACAAGCACTTTCATAGAAAAGCATAAGTTGTTGTAAATAAACAATTCCAAACACCCCTAAGTAACTGATCTCAGAAACACGGTACTATAGAAGGCTATGAACACATAAATGTCCAAAAAAAAAGAAAAACCACGTGAATAACAAAAGGTATAGTATAATCCAGTGATTTCATCAGCTTATTAGAGATGTCACATACCGCTAACATTCAATTTTTAATTAAAAAAATCAACAAGCGAGTTTAAAAATCCTGGGTATAAAGAAAGAATGTGAGATACCTATTGTAATATTGTGTATAATTGGATTGTATTGTATTGTGTATAATTAGTGTATTGTATTGTATTGTATTAGTGGATAAATGTAAAGCCCGTGTTTCGGTACGTATAAATATTCTCCCTTTAAATCTTTCTCGTTGCTTAAATAATAAATTTATTTTTCATTGTTTTCCTTTCGGGTTTATAGTTTTAGTTATCGAGAGTTAGCACCGTTGACCATAAGTGTTAAATTTCTAGTAGGGGGTTTAGAGAGTGTTTGTGATTTGCTGAGGGACCAAAATTGCCAAAGGGCCAAAGTCGTGACATAGGGTCGGCCCATGCACGACCAAGCCCCATTTTTTTGTTTCCTTTTTGTTTGGATTGTTTCGGTTACGTGGGGAGCAAACGAGAAGAAGGAAAGTGATACGAAAAGAAACCCTACGGCTCCCTCCCTCACGATTCTCTCGACCGAGACTTCCCCCCCCCCCCCCCCCCATCGTCGGTTTCTTCGCCGGTGCCGGAAGACACAGCCACCGCCGCTAACGGCTGCCGGCGAGAAGAGAAGAGCGAGAGAGGAAGAAGGAGGAACGGTGATTTGTGGGTTGCTGCGTGTGTCGCCGTGTCGATCACGAGAAGTAAGTATCTCCTCCCTCCCTTTTCTTTTCGTCGTCGAGCAACCCAAAAACCACCGCCACTGCCGCTTGCGGTCATGGCGGCTGTCGACGGTGTTGCCGCCGCCGTGCGCCACCAGACGGGTGGTGGCGTGGTGAGTTGTTAGGGATGGGCGGTCGAGCGTAGTTTAGATAGGGGCGAAGTAGGTTAAGTGGTCTTGCCGGAATCCGTTGGTATCTAACCACCGGAAAACCACCACGATCGCCGCCGCCGCCGCCGGCGACCACCACTGCCGGAGGTGGCAGTGGGTGGTGCGCGCGTGAGCCCAGACTTTAGTAACCTAAAACTCTAATCCGTGACCCGATCGCGTAAACCCGAAACCCGAAAACCTTAGCCTTTAAGTTATCATTTCATGTGAATAAAAGGGTTCTGTCCAGTTCGTATTTCGCCCGTAACTTTTCCGTCGTAGCTCGAATTGAGGCGAAACCGGTGCCCACGGCTCACATTCTGTGCCGGGCACACTTTTCGTGTTTTAGCGGAAGTCCGGTTCGGCCTCTAGCTAGGCTTAAAATGGCTGTTTTCGCAGCAGGTCTGAACGTGACAGTTTCGCGTTCCGTTTTTAGAAAATTCATATTAAATTGTAGAAAAATCGTTAGAGCGCGTACGATATGTCCCTGGAACCCTAAGACATAGAACTAACAGGTTATGGAATAATAATTCTGTGTTGATGAGTTTATGAGGGGCTAAACAGGTCCCGAACAGACCCGTAAATCTTAGAGTAAAGGCTGGATTTTTCGTGCGTAAGCTTATAGTTGTGACTTTGGGCTAGGACTTCGTTGTGACGTTTGTTATCACTTATTTAGGTGGAAAAAGGTGAGTTGGTGTTGGCCGGAGCGTTTTGCTGTTGAGGACATCTACTTTTCGTTTGAGGTGAGTTCTCTCACTCTGTAGATAGGAATTGTATGCATGTTACGGTAGTTTGTATGTACTACTGTACTTGTGGTGTGAACTAGTTGTTTGTGGTGCGTAATATTTGATTGGTTTAAATGCTTAGTATAAATGTGTGTTGTGGGAACTCGGTGGGACCGAGGACTCGGTGGGACCGAGGACTCGGTGGGACCGAGGAAGTGGATAGAAATGTTGTGGGAACTCGGTGGGACGAGTGTGTTACATTACAACTCGGTGGGACCGAGGACTCGGTGGGACCGAGGAAGTGGATGGAAATGTTGTGTGAACTCGGTGGGACGAGTGTGTTACATTACAACTCGGTGGGACCGAGGACTCGGTGGGACCGAGGACTCGGTGGGACCGAGGACTCGGTGGGACCGAGGACTCGGTGGGACCGAGGAAGTGGATGGAAATGTTGTGTGAACTCGGTGGGACGAGTGTGCTACATTACAACTCGGTGGGACCGAGGACTCGGTGGGACCGAGGAAGTGGATGGAAATGTTGTGTGAACTCGGTGGGACCGAGGAGTTGGGTACATAATTACTTGTATGTGTTTACTTCATTATGTAACTGTGGTGTTGTTGCTCATGTGCGGGTAGGAGTGATGTGTATATAATTTCTACCTGCGCATGTGATGGAATTCACTAAGCCTTGTGCTTACCCTTTCCTTTTTACTGTGGTTTCAGGTACTAGTGGCTCCAAGGCGTGACGGGTACACACTGGCGCGCGTGAAGAGTTTTTATAATCATGAGATTAGAGTATTATTAAACGATTTAATTTCCGCTGTTTATTATTACTGAGAATATTTATTATTGAATTTGCAAACGAAACGGTGTTGGATATTTAATAAGGTTTTATTTATTAAAATGCCCATTTTTAAAAGTTAAAATTTATTGTAATTTTTGGGACGTTACAACTTTGTATCAGAGCACAGCTTGAGCGAATCAAATACATTTCGGTGTGTTTGATCTCAAGTTTGCGTCTGTAAAAACTTTCTTTAAAATTTTTGGAAAATAAAAGGAAGGAGAATGCGTTTGAGAAACGGTGATCAAGGGCGCAGTGTGTACAGTCAGCCGGAGCCAAGGGAAAGGTTAGGGATGGAAACGGGGCGGGTATTAGGCGGGTAATGCATCCCCCGTCCCCGACCCCGACCCCCGTTTAAGCCCCCCGTCCCCGACCCCGACCCGACTAATCCTCGACGGGTTCGGGGGAGAAAATCCCCGACGGGTACGGGGAACCCGTTGGGTACCCGTTTACGAAAAAAAAAAATTATTTTTAAAGAAAATGAAATTAGAGAGTTTTTAATTTTTAAAACAAATAAATAAACCTCAAGTTTCAAAAACATATAATGATATAATCAACCATGTGTAATCATAGTTCATGACAAATTTTAAAGTATAAAATTATCAAGCAACGAATAAAAAACTAATTAAATTATATATAAAAATATATATCGGGTATTATTAGGGGCGGGTAGTACCATCCCCGACCCCGACCCCGAACCCGCTTCGGGTATGAAAAACAATACCCGTCCCCGCCCCGTTACCCGATTAGCCGGGTAATCCCCGCCCCATTAGGGGCGGGTACCCGTGGGTACCCGACCCGACGGGTAAAATTTCCATCACTAGGAAAGGTACAGTACTTAGTGTATTTATCGCTTTCTAGATCATAGGGTATGCATGCTAGATTGCTTGTGTGGGTTACATGGTATTGTATGGTTACTGCTTGCTAATAGGAGTTTTATGCTAGCCTTGATATGTTGTTAAACGAATGCACTATAGGTTGTATGCAGTAGGAACCGAATAGCCTTAGAATGTTGGATTTAGTTCTATTGCGCAACTCTTGTTTGAGTCCAACCGTTGTAGGATAGAATCTTATATTCGAATGTCTATCTGGTTTTCACTGTATGCGACTGTGCATTTGCGAGGTGACTCGCCAGGACTAGTGGGGATTCCGTCCTAGCAAGGGTAGTGGAATGAGATGAAATTCCTAGGGAGCTAGGAAGAGTGCGTACATATGCTGGTACGGGCATATGGGTGTAGTTATCGGCGAGAAACTACTTGGACACATCGGATGGAACTCGGATCGAGTGATGATAGGTGTGGAAGGTAGTAGTAGAGCTCCTACTATCGGAAACACAGGATCAATGCTCGAGTCGGGGAAAGTCACGAGGAATCCGAGGAGTTGAGTGTGAGCGTTGTTAGTATGAGTTATTATGTGCTAATAGCTCGTTGTATTAATTACCTAGGATGACCATCACAAGGAGGAACAACGATGTTGAACCGAATGCTAGTATTGAACTCACTAGTGAGCAGATACGTGAGTTGATCGCGGCTGAAGTAAAGCATGCTATCAGGGAGGCAATCCCCGAGATTATTATCGCCGTTCGTGATGAGGTAGTAATGATGCTGGAGACTGCTCGGGGACAGGGACTCGAGTTAGAGGAACAGGCTAAGAAGAGGAAAACGGCGCAGGCCGTTGCATCAGAATCCGCAGTCCCAAAGAAAACGAGGTTTTCGGACTCACTCTTGAATCGAAGGAGCGGTGGGTTTAAAACTAAGGATAGTAGCGGAAGGAGAAACGACAATTGTTTCAAGTGTGGCCAGGTAGGACACTACGGTCGGGATTGCAGGGTACCACTGGTGGTCTGTTTTAACTGCAAACAGACGGGCCACGTGAAGACCAACTGCCCGAATCCGAGGGTTACTGTTGGGAGTGGGGCACAAGAAGCTCCTGCGGTTGCTCCCTTGTGTATTATTGATGGTCGTGTGGGTCAGGCTGGACCCGAGGCGGCCCGAGGTAGAATTCATCAACTGACGATGGAGGAGGCACAGGCTACGCCTAAAGTGGTGACAGGTATATTTCATCACTTGTTTTCTTTTATTGATTATTGTATGTAGTTGCTTTTTGCTTAAGCTGTGTGATTAAGTACGTTCTTAGTTAACTCGGTGTCTGCTGTAGTGATGATTGATAGCGGGGCTACCCCTTATTTCGTGCCTCACACTTGTAGTGAGCGTTTGGGCCGTAGTATAGGACGGCTAGGCTGTCCACTTGTGGTTGAGGTTGCTGATGTAATATTTGTTTTAAGTAGACCATTTCGGGTCAAGATTGATGATTGAGCTAGAATTATAGGCTTTTGAGTCGACTTTGTTTTGAGGAAAAGCCGTAAGATGATTTGACGTGAATTCCAACTTGCCCTAAGAGGTTTAAATGTCCGGATGACGATAGTGGACCGGAGAGATTTGGAGTAGTACGAGTCGAGACGTAGAATGCCGTCTAAGTCATGCACAAAGTTTGATTTTGGAAATAAAATTGCATTATCTAATTCTTGTGTTCCAATCCTGATATGGATTGTGTTGTAGAATTTTGGGAAATGTTTAGCACACGCACCAAATTTTGAATTATGGTTTTGAAAGTACATGAAACCTTTTCATCACGAGAGTTACAAACTTTGTTGGTGATTTGTTTTATATGAGTTTGTGTTTCCAAGCATATTATTTTAAATAGTTCAGGGTATGGATCGATTTATTTGTGACCTAAATGACGCATGGGGGAATATTTTTGGTAGCATTTTATCATGAGTTGTTTGGTGCGCTTTTTAGTCAGCTAAATGTTTTATTGTCAATGAATCGTTTCCTTGTTTTGTATAAATAACTGACGCGCACAAATTTTGATTGGTAAACTTCGTTCCATATCATTTGGATGGTCAGAAAATAATTTTTAGTAAATTGCCGTTTGGGCTTCTTTTGAAGTACGTGTGAAAAATTGTTGCACACCGTTTGAATTGAGCAGTTACCTTGCATGCATGTCATGAATCAATCCATACCAGAACCGTGGTGATTCGTTTTTAAAAGAAATTGTTCATTACGCTTTGTGTTTTGTAAGTAAACTGAACGACAATGGAATGATTTTCAACATGATTTTACTATGTGAGACGAGCGTGTCCATTTTTGCGTAACTACCGACCTGGTAATAGTAGTTTTATTGCATACGGTCTTTTTGAAATGAAGAATCTTGACGTTGAAAATATTTTGTAAATGATTTTGTAAACCATTTGGGAAATGCGCTTTTAAGTATTATGTGTCATTTTGAGAATTTTAAGGGTGTGAGTCCTTTTGGAAAACTCTTTTGTTAAACCCGTGTTGAGTTTGGGACTAATGTTGATTTTAGAGTATTGCTTGCTTAAACTTTATTTAAACGCGTTTTGACCGACTTATGGGTCTAGCAAGCGTGGAGCATTTTGCTCGGTTTTGACTTTGAGATAGTCATGGGTCAATTGCACGGTTCTAATGGCTCGATGGGGAGTCTTGTTGATGGGTTGTTTTTGTTGCACAGTTTTGCATTTATTGCACGTTGAGTATTTACATGTTTGGGTGAGTGAGTCATTCCGGGATAGGCATGTTGTTGGTAGACTGTTTTGCATTGGATCCTTGGTCACGTTAGTCAGTCGTTGGTAATGGTCGGTTGGGTATCTCGGGGTGGGACCCCGGTATTCATGTGTTATGACCTTGACTTTCCAGTAGGCACTAGGAGGATATAGTCTTGAGCACTTACCTGGGAGGTAGTTCCGATGTGCCGGACCTTGAGACGTACCTGGGAGGTAGACGTTAAGGTGTATCTTGATACGGTGTAACTAGGCTTCCTAGAGCGAGCGTGGAGGATAAGTAGACGGTGGAAGGTTGGGTATTCTACGCGTGTTGATACTGTAGGCCGAATAGTATCGGTTAAGGGAATGATGCCCTTTGTAATTTATAGAATAATGCGCAGTAACCTTTTTGAGGTAAGGGGTATATTTAGGTGTCGACTTTTGGGCTTGAGGCCAAACACCTTTAGTGTAATCGGAGAACTGTAGCAGATTTTAAAATAATTATGGTGATAGTAGTAATAATCCTGAAATGCTCACTTGTGATGAATGGTTATGGTGGAATGACTTTCGTGTGTGTTTATAAATTTACTGGTTTGATGATTCGTGTGAAATAAATTTTTGGAGTCTAGTAGAACTCGTGGAAGTTAATCGACAGTTAATGATAGGAATGATCGGATTCGAGTATCCTGTAGGGCATATTGGTGAGCAACTTTAGAATGGTTAGAGCTTGAAATTTGAATCGGGATGTATGGAACATCTAAGGTTGGGAGGCAATCGAGGTCGTTTAACTAGGAATGATTCCAGTTGTTGGAGTGTTCTTCCGATCATAATTTCGGTGTTCTTGAAGGAGTTTTGTTGGTAAGAAAAGTATTCGAGAAATTTTTGGACGGTGTGAGAAATTTAGATTCCATATAGTGAAAGTCCAGTGGCAACACCGAAAGGATTCCGAGTGGACTCGGGAACCCGAGGCTGAGATGCGAGAAAATTACCCGGAGCTTTTTGCAGGCGTGGACTTCGAGGACGAAGTCTAATCCAAGCGGGGGAGAGTTGTAAAGCTCGTGTTTCGGTACGTATAAATATCCCCCCTTTAAATCTTTCTCGTTGCTTAAATAATAAATTTCTTTTTCATTGTTTTCCTTTCGGGTTTATAGTTTTAGTTATCGAGAGTTAGCACCGTTGACCATAAGTGTTAAATTTCTAGTAGGGGGTTTAGAGAGTGTTTGTGATTTGCTGAGGGACCAAAATTGCCAAAGGGCCAAAGTCGTGACATAGGGTCGGCCCATGCACGACCAAGCCCCATTTTTTTGTTTCCTTTTTGTTTGGATTGTTTCGGTTACGTGGGGAGCAAACGAGAAGAAGGAAAGTGATACGAAAAGAAACCCTACGGCTCCCTCCCTCACGATTCTCTCGACCGAGACTTCCCCCCCCCCCCCCCCCCCCCCCATCGTCGGTTTCTTCGCCGCTGCCGGAAGACACAGCCACCGTCGCTAACGGCTGCCGGCGAGAAGAGAAGAGCGAGAGAGGAAGAAGGAGGAACGGTGATTTGTGGGTTGCTGCGTGTGTCGCCGTGTCGATCACGAGAAGTAAGTATCTCCTCCCTCCCTTTTCTTTTCGTCGTCGAGCAACCCAAAAACCACCGCCACTGCCGCTTGCGGTCATGGCGGCTGTCGACGGTGTTGCCGCCGCCGTGCGCCACCAGACGGGTGGTGGCGTGGTGAGTTGTTAGGGATGGGCGGTCGAGCGTAGTTTAGATAGGGGCGAAGTAGGTTAAGTGGTCTTGCCGGAATCCGTTGGTATCTAACCACCGGAAAACCACCACGATCGCCGCCGCCGCCGCCGCCGGCGACCACCACTGCCGGAGGTGGCAGTGGGTGGTGCGCGCGTGAGCCCAGACTTTAGTAACCTAAAACTCTAATCCGTGACCCGATCGCGTAAACCCGAAACCCGAAAACCTTAGCCTTTAAGTTATCATTTCATGTGAATAAAAGGGTTCTGTCCAGTTCGTATTTCGCCCGTAACTTTTCCGTCGTAGCTCGGATTGAGGCGAAACCGGTGCCCACGGCTCACATTCTGTGCCAGGCACACTTTTCGTGTTTTAGCGGAAGTCCGGTTCGGCCTCTAGCTAGGCTTAAAATGGCTGTTTTCGCAGCAGGTCTGAACGTGACAGTTTCGCGTTCCGTTTTTAGAAAATTCATATTAAATTGTAGAAAAATCGTTAGAGCGCGTACGATATGTCCCTGGAACCCTAAGACATAGAACTAACAGGTTATGGAATAATAATTCTGGGTTGATGAGTTTATGAGGGGCTAAACAGGTCCCGAACAGACCCGTAAATCTTAGAGTAAAGGCTGGATTTTTCGTGCGTAAGCTTATAGTTGTGACTTTGGGCTAGGACTTCGTTGTGACGTTTGTTATCACTTATTTAGGTGAAAAAAGGTGAGTTGGTGTTGGCCGGAGCGTTTTGCTGTTGAGGACATCTACTTTGCGTTTGAGGTGAGTTCTCTCACTGTGTAGATAAGAATTGTATGCATGTTACGGTAGTTTGTATGTACTACTGTACTTGTGGTGTGAACTAGTTGTTTGTGGTGCGTAATATTTGATTGGTTTAAATGCTTAGTATAAATGTGTGTTGTGGGAACTCGGTGGGACCGAGGAAGTGGATAGAAATGTTGTGGGAACTCGGTGGGACGAGTGTGTTACATTACAACTCGGTGGGACCGAGAACTCGGTGGGACCGAGGAAGTGGATGGAAATGTTGTGTGAACTCGGTGGGACGAGTGTGTTACATTACAACTCGGTGGGACCGAGGACTCGGTGGGACCGAGGAAGTGGATGGAAATGTTGTGTGAACTCGGTGGGACGAGTGTGATACATTACAACTCGGTGGGACCGAGGAAGTGGATGGAAATGTTGTGTGAACTCGGTGGGACCGGGAACTCGGTGGGACCGAGGAGTTGGGTACATAATTACTTGTATGTGTTTACTTCATTATGTAACTGTGGTGTTGTTGCTCATGTGCGGGTAGGAGTGATGTGTATATAATTTCTACCTGCGCATGTGATGGAATTCACTAGGCCTTGTGCTTACCCTTTCCTTTTTACTGTGGTTTCAGGTACTAGTGGCTCCAAGGCGTGACGGGTACACACTGACGCGTGTGAAGAGTTTTTATAATCATGAGATTAGAGTATTATTAAACGATTTAATTTCCGCTGTTTATTATTACTGAGAATATTTATTATTGAATTTGCAAACGAAACGGTGTTGGATATTTAATAAGGTTTTATTTATTAAAATGCCCATTTTTAAAAGTTAAAATTTATTGTAATTTTTGGGACGTTACAATAAATTAGTGGATTGTGTTAGGTATTATTAGTGGGTATAATTAGTGGATTGTGTTAGGTATTATTAATGAAAGTGGATGAGAATTTCAACTCTCATGTAGAATAAATACCCCTTCATTGTAAATGAAAAATCACACCTCTCAATACACTTTCATAAGTATTTGAATTCTCTAAACTTTCTCTCATCAACTTCTCTATAAGCATCTTGATCTATTGATAATAAAGAGGTAACCTTTCTTAATTTATAACACGTTATCAGCACGAAAGCTCTAATCAAGGTATGTATTTCCTTAACCCTATATATTAAGAAAAGTAAAATACCAAAATAAACAAAATAAAAGTTGATGAATTCTTGTTATAAACTTTATTGTTAGTAGTATACTAATTTTTGTTTATGCATATACTAATCTTGTTTATGATTTAATGCTTATACTAACTTTTATTTACGAGTACTTAATTTTATGGTCATACTAATCTTTGAACGTTTATTTATGCGTATGTTTATTCTTCTGCTAAATTTTATCTAAGCATACTAATATTTGCTTATCTTTCTTATTTATATCACTAATTATATATTATATCTACCATCACCGATATTATAATCTTTACTGATTTTGTGTATTAATTATCTCTTTCTTTTACCTACTCATTTACAACGGCTATATATATAACCGTTGTATATTATCTCTAACGGCTATATTTTTAGCCTATAAATAAACCCTCAAGTTTTCTTCCTCAATACACATTTAACTATTTTTTCCAAGTTCATCTAATCAAGAAGATTTTTTCTGAAGATGCTTCATCCCGTTATAATTCTCGCTATTGTAATACTTATATTACTAATCATTCCTGTCAGTAATCTTCGGCCTAATGAATTTTATTTATCATTAAGCATGTTTGTATTTTTGGTTCTTCCACTTCTTTGTATGTCACTACTAATAGACATAAATGGATTCTAACCTTTTCTTGTTGTTTGATAGTTACAATATGTCGAATCTGTCAAAAATTGAATTTGCGGCTCTTGATGTGAATGGCAAGAATTATATGTCATGGATTATAGATGTCAAAATGCATCTTGAATCTATGTACATTATAGAAACATTAACAGAAGGAAATGTTTGCCCGCCGGCAGCTAAAGCAAAAGCTATCATTTTTCTTCGGAAACATATTGACGATATGTTAAAATATGAATATCTCGATATCAGTGATCCAAGCATTTTATGGAAAAACCTTAAAGAAAGGTTTGATCACCAAAAGGAAGTTTTACTTCCGGCTGCAAGAGATGAATGGAGAAATTTAAGATTTAAAGATTTTAAAAAAGTGAATGACTATAATTCTGCCTTGTTCAGGATATGTTCACAACTTAAGTTTTGTGGAGAGGATGTTACTGATAAGGATATGTTGGAGAAAACCTACTCCACTTTCCATGCATCAAACATTACTCTGCAACAACAATATCGCTTGCAGAAATTCGCAAAATATTCTGAGCTTAATTCATGTTTACTTGTTGCAGAACAAAATAATGAGCTTTTGATGAAAAACCATCAATCACGTCCAACAGGTTCATTAGCATTTCCTGAAGCAAATGCTATAAATAATGAAAGTCCTATAAATAATTTCCGTGGACGGGGACGTGGTCGGGGTTATTTCGGTCAAAATAATTTTTATGGTCGAAACCACAATTCTGGCCGAGGCCACCCTTACGGTTGTGGACGTAGTTTTTATCATGGTCGTGGGCAAAGAGCAAATAATCATCATGCTCCACAAGGATATAGAAGCCAACCACAAAATAAGCTCAAAATGATAAAACATGATGTTGGAACAAGTCATTCACAGAACCCTGAAGGTTCTTGTTACAGATGTGGTAGCATGGACCACTGGTCAAGGACATGCCGTACACCCCAACATCTCTGTCAGCTTTATAAGGAATCTCTTAAAGGAAAAGAGAAGGAAGTAAATCATATGGACAACCTGAAGTTGACCAACACTGATTTAATGTAACAACCCAACTTTAACAGGATTGAGAGTTCAGTGGTCAGTTTGTAAAAAAATAAAAGTTTCATTTGAGGGACTAAGTTGAAAATTTATGAGGTATAAATGGGCTCAAGTCCCTAGGGTTTCATAAATTATTGTCCTTGGTTTTGTGTTGTGGCGGCTAGGAAGTGATCGAGAGAGAAATCACTGAAGAAATCTTCAAGGAATCGCGAGCAAACTTATTTGGTAAGAACTGAATCTTTCTCTATTATTATTTCTGCATTGATTAATCAAGTGATTCAGCTTATGGACATTGTTTTGTTCTAGCAGGGCTGTTAATTTAGAAAACCCTGTTAAGGCTTTAATCCATCAATCAGACTAATGATGCTTGAAATCAATCGATTATAGGGTTTGGTTTATTAAGGAGTGTTATGATTCCATGTTGGGTAAGAATGTATTGGCAAGAACTTTCACTAATCGAGTGGTTTAAGAAGGAAAACGAGTTTGATTTGCGTTGGCTTTTGGTCTGTTCGTAAGAGGCGAGTACCGGGGTTTAACACTACCGGGAATTGGCGCAAATAGGTATCGGGAGTGGCATGCACCGGGACTAGAGAGTCCCGTAACCTAGTAGCAAACCGTGTACCGGGAAACTGAGTCCCGTAATGTTTGGTACCGGTAAGGTAAGTCCCGCAAGTGTGATACCGGGAGTCGGGGTACCGGAGTTCGGACACCGGGATTTCAAGTACCGGGAGTCGGAGTGCCGGGAGTTAGGGTACCGGGAGCCGAACCATACCGGGACTATTGGTTTGGGCTTCGTCTGCCAGGCCGTAGTATCGAGCTAATTGGGCCGATGGATTTTGAGTTTAGCTTAAGTCTCTTGGGCTTAATAAAGGATAAAAGAAATCCAATAATTAATGGATGGACCTAAATGAGTAGTTGAGATCGGATTAAGAGAAACGTATGATGAGAATAGAGAGTTCATCTAATTAATCTATAAATTATGTATTAGGTGTACCGTCGGTGCGAGATTCGAAGTTGAGGAGGAATGCGCTATCAGGTGAGTCTTTCTAACTAAAATACTTGATTGTACGTGTTTTTCCAAAGAAAGCGGTTATGTGGAAATACCCTATTGTTTTACATGATGTGTACATAAATGAATGTTTAATATTTCACTGATCAAAGTATGTTTATGAACACGAATTATTTACCAGTTTTACGAATGATTTCCCATGAAAAGTATGCTCTACTGAAAAGATTATTCAGCAATGAAACGAAGTGTAAAGTGTATTATAAATCACATGTTTTATGACTATGATGGTTTATGTGAATGTTATGTGGAGTCGGTCTGCACTGTGGGATCAGAGATAGATTCTCGAGTTCTGATGATCCCTTGGATATGTATGACAGACCGGTAGGTTGGAATTTGTTTCCTCCTATTCGGTAGAGGGGAGTCCGTGGGGGCTCCAAGGAGGGAGAGAAGGGAGTCTGCTGGGGGCCTGATCGCAAGAATGTTTATGTGATCCATTACACAGTGCAGTACCATGGATGATGTTTATGTGAAAAATGTGAACTGTTTTATAAATGACTTTTATAATGATGATGTAAACTGTTTATGGAGGGAACTCACTAGACCCCATGGTCTAACCCTCGCTTTTCAAAACTAAAACCTTTTCAGGTAAGCATATAGTTGAAGGCTCTGGTGAGTGAGCAAGAGCAAGTTAGGGAACAGATGCAGCTATAGCCAGTGCATGTGCCACTTGTAGAAGTTAGAATGTTCTCAGTTGTGTATAGGTTGTTTCCGCCAACCTTCGTTTGAGATTGATGTAAAGAGAATTTTTAGGACCCGATTTTGTAATGTTATGACTTAATGCTAAGATTATTCAGATAGAATTTTTGGGATGTTACAAATGGTATCAGAGCCATAGTTTAAGGGATTTAGGTGACCGGATGGGCCTAAACTTAAACTTGGGAGTAGAAATCACAACTGAGAATCAGGAAATGCGTTAAGAGGGCACTAATGTTGATACAGGAAATGCGTTAGGAGGACACTATTATAAAGATAGGACTAATAGGGTAATGAGGACTGTCATGTAAGATAAGTTTGAAATTCCACCTGGCCAGTGAAATTACAAACTTACAGGTACGTGTATGTGCTTAACCTACCTTATTATTGCGAAGTGGTAGTCAGAAGCTAGTGTTTATGTCGTGTTCCAGTACTTTAGAATGTCAGCAAAATCCCTGAGAGGTAGACTGAGACCCCTTGTTGGGGAAGTTCCATAAGAAGTCACTTATGATGTGAGGTATGTATACATCATAGAGAAGAAATGTTGTATAGAGCGTTATGAGTTGTCTAGAGGTAGCTCTTCGTGAATTCGGAGAGGATGAATGTTTGAGTTTGAGTAAGACTCCTGTTTCGGGAGAGTCCCAGCTCTAGAAATCACGGGATGGATTGGTCAGGATGGTAAGGAAAGACTGCGTCAAAATTTTGAAAGTGTCAATGGAGCTCTGACTTCTTAATCGAGCTTTTCCTTGGCAGGGTAAATGAAATAAGATACCTATAGTGAAATGAAAGCATGTAGAAGTAGAAAGTGAGACGGTTGATCAAAACGAAAGTAGTATGAAATGGTTGAGTAGGTGAGAGATAGAACGCATGTACATCAAGTTGTTGCATGACCGAGAGGGCGACCATTGGTCGTAGGTAAAGTGTCAAGGATAAGCTGCGGGGGTAAAGCGGTTGACCTTGTTAGAGTAAGTAGCCTTCAATTGTAAGTAGAGTCTCATGCATGGCGTTCTTTTATGTAACATGAAATTTTCACGAATTGAAGTAAATATGTAAATGTCAATTTTGATAAAAAATGAGTCGGCCTGTATGGGTGCTTGTTTAAAGAAAAAGTGATTTCAGTTACGTCGCACATTGGAATTTTGAACTTAACAATTTGCAAAGTATTCCACACTTTTAATGATAAGTTAAATTGTTACAAAAAGGTCAAGAAAACGTTTACCTGCAAGTCTTTTATAACCCAAAATGAATATTGACGTGTTGATATCATTTAAAAGAATGTGAGAACCGACTGGTTTATTTGGTGTCGGTAATTTGTAATGTTGTTGTTACATGAGTAGGTGTCGAAAGGAGGGAGACAGATCATGAAGGTGATTATGATATGTGGAAGGATTAGGCTCCGTAAGGAACTCATGTTAAAGGATAGGTTAAGGAAGTAGTTAAGAGCTGTCTTTTGTCGTTGAAGTCGGCAACGGTGTATGTTGGCCGAGGCCGAAGACTCAAACCAGAGGAGTGTATGTTGATAGAATATCTTGTAGAGGTGTTAAATTAGTAAGAGACTGGTGTTGTTGAATAGGCGTTCTATTTACGAGGTGAGGAGGGTCCGTAGAAGGACAAGGTGTGTAACACAAGCGGAGTGAGGGTAGACTATACCAGTCAGTAAGAAAATGTGTCGTGTCTAAGAAAGGACTCGGATCATAAAGAGCTAGCTAGGATGTTTGTGTTTGAGCTAAGTGTGAACTCGTGAGTCATAGTTCAACAAGTTGGGAGAGAACTAAGTAGCGAGACAGACTCGATTGTAGTATACGGGAGAATATGAAGGAAATGGTGAATTGTGTACGAATGACCATGAGAGACTTGGTCGATAGTGTGATGATAGGAGTGGTGGATGTACGAACGAATAGTAGCTTCAATTGCCAAGATATCTGTGTCAGTCGGTGATGTAGTAAGGCGATGTTAGAAAGATGTAGGATTAGAAGGAAGTCCTTTTGGGATTTCTGGTAGAGTGTACGTTTTGCAATCCCAGTTGTTGAAGTACGTGGCTTGTAAGTTGGTGTTTATTTTGACTGTTATCGGAATGGAATGTCGGGGCAGAATTGGGTGATTGCCCAGCTGTGCGACCAAGCTTTGTGGTTATGTATGTTGTTAAGTATATTCTTGAAGGCAGAGTAAGTTAAAGAAGATGATTAATAGATTAGTCAAGCTGTAGTATAGTAGATGAGAAATTGTTAAAGAATTATTTAAGGTAAATCTAAGTAAGAAAGCCGGGATGACGGTATATATATATATACATCTGTCTGTTTTTATGATCTTGGTGATTAATCGGAAAAAAAAAATTGTTGCGGAACCCTGAGTTTCGGGGTGTTCCTGAGTTAATAGATCCGTTTGTAATAGGGAATCCAAAAGGGGTGGATTATTAGAGTGAATAGAGGACGTTACTAAGAAACACACTTTGGGGTCTTTGGAAGTGTAAAGAGGACGAGGGTTGTGTTAGTCAAAATGTGGTGGGATAGATGTGAAATCCTTAAAGAATGTGAATTGTTGCTTATGTGTGAAAGAAAGGTCTGAGAAGGTAAAAGTTGGAGATTAAAGAATGTGTAGTGACGTCGAACAATGGTCTTGTTTCAAGACGGCTTGGTTGGATGCCTTAAGATAAGATCTTGGTGCAACTTATGGTTATGTGAGTAATGAGAAAGCGATACCAGCATGTGGAAAGGTCGGGAGAGAGGGGCAAGTAATGTTCGGTGGGCAATGCTCCACGCTAACGTGGAGAGGTGAAGATAGCATGTCGGAATAAGTGAGTAAATTGGAAGTAGTAAACTTGACAGTAATGCCGAAAGGTGAAGGGTTGTGCAGATGGTTATTGATAAGTGTGCGAACCGTTAGAAAGGATATCGAGGAAGGAAATTGTGTATGATTTTTGTGCATGAAGGTAGTGGATAAGACAGTTGAATGGGTTAAGTTAGTGACTTTGTGAGAAATGTTTAAACGATTTGGTCGTGCAGTGTTTAAGCTAGTGAGATTAGTATGGCGTGACCATGGTTACTCCTCCCAGTGGAGTGAGGATAATCGAAGTTATGCTTCTTGTGACTGAACGAACGTGGCAATCAGCGAGGAATTGATGTGTTTCAGGATAAGTTTAATTTGAGTAAGCGAACACTTCAACGATAAGTTTGGAGGTTCCTACTCTTAGTTACATATAAGGATGGAGTGGCGAAGTAGTGAGAATGTTAGAGAAGTTTGACGAACTGTGGTCTAGGTAGTCCGAGAGAAGGGAAATGTTATTTGCATAGATGTTTGATGAAGGAACTCCGGGTTGTGAGTTGTCGGGATGTACAGGGTTGGCCTTGTGCCAAGCTGTCAAGTGTGTGGCTGGTTCTTAATAAATGAATCTCGTGTTGTAACGGGGGATTCTGCCAAGTTCCTCCTTATGGGAAGTAAATGTGCTTGAGAGACTGTACTAAATCTTCTATCGTTAAGACCGAGCGATTAGTGACAATAGCCTACGAGTCAGAGGACCGTAAGAAATGAAGGGAGTCCACCCAATGCTCCATGTTTCGAATTTATCGAGTGGTTGA
Organism: Saussurea involucrata; assembly: GCA_033807775.1. Classification (NCBI taxonomy): domain Eukaryota; kingdom Viridiplantae; phylum Streptophyta; class Magnoliopsida; order Asterales; family Asteraceae; genus Saussurea; species Saussurea involucrata. The sequence continues at coordinate 39,729,712 of CM066322.1, read as the reverse complement.
CTAGGTCAGGAATGGCATTACCTTGGGGAGGCGTCAGTTTTGGGTGAAAGCTAGATACCCACACCCTTTCCAATAAGGAATTCCGAGGACAGAATTCTTTTAAGGGGGGAGTGTTGTAACAACCCAACTTTAACAGGATTGAGAGTTCAGTGGTCAGTTTGTAAAAAAATAAAAGTTTCATTTGAGGGACTAAGCTGAAAATTTATGAGGTATAAATGGGCTCAAGTCCCTAGGGTTTCATAAATTATTGTCCCTGGTTTTGTGCTGTGGCGGCTAGGAAGTTATCGAGAGAGAAATCACTGAAGAAATCTTCAAGGAATCGCGAGCAGACTTATTTGGTAAGAACTGAATCTTTCTCTATTATTATTTCTGCATTGATTAATCAAGTGATTCAGCTTCTGGACATTGTTTTGTTCTAGCAGTGCTGTTAATTTAGAAAACCCTGTTAAGGCTTTAATCCATCAATCAGACTAATGATGCTTGAAATCAATCTGTTAGACAACCTTAGGGGGGGTAAAGGTTGTATTTAAATCTTTTTACTTTCAAAAAATTATTTTATAAATAAATACAACACAAAAGTAATACACAATAATGCAACAATTATATAGACAGATAATTAAATGCAAGGCAGAAAAATAAGGAGATAAGGGATAGAGATATTGACACCGATATTTAGAGTGGTTCACCAACAACGTGCTGGCTAGTCCACTTGGGAGACACTTCTCGACCGATCCAGTAAAAGTGTGTTCTTTACGGTAGAACACAAACCTTAGTACAATATATCAACACGAATATCTCGGCTTAAGCTGATGAGATTTCAATGGATCACTCACACTATTCAAATACTTACAAGAGAATATATCTCACAATGGTAATCACTCTTGTATAATATTTATCACTTGGATGATTTTATCAAAAGATACTAAGTGATATCAGAAGTATAGAATAGCAGCTTGATGTGATCAGTATTGGAGAGCTTGTATCAGATTTATTGGTTTTTTTTTCTCTTTTTCATTAAACTCTTTCCATGGCCTGCTATATATAGCTGAAATTCAAAAAACTGAGAAGAGGGCTGGTCAACAAAAAAGAAGCAGGTCTGTTCTTGATGGGAAGGCAAAGCTGAAAATAGAAACCTGCATTTTGTGTTTACCAAAACCCAATGAAGTCAAACACCACTCTTTCAATTTCATTTAAAAAATCAGTATATATATATATATATATAATATATTAAGGATAAAGATGATGTCTCTATAATATATATAGAGTGATGATGATGTTTCCCAAAACCCAATGAAGTCAGACACCACTCTTTCAATTTCATTTAAAAAATCAGTATATATATATATATATAATATTAAGGATAAAGATGATGTCTCTATAATATATATATATATATATATATTATAGATCATGCGATTATATATATATATATATTAAAAACTTTTGAATAAAATATATATAGAGTGATGATGATGTTTCCCAAATATTTTAATATTAAGAAATTAATTATTTCAAAAACAGTATTGGGTTAGTTTTTTGAAATATCCAAGTGGTATATTATTTTAGGGTGTTTATCATTATGAGATATATATGACGACGTAAACACCAGTCTTGAACCCTTCAAATAAAATCTTCGTGTTATCCAACAAACTGCACACTTGGGTAAATTGTTAGAAAAACAATAATACGGTGTGTTTGGAATCATCAAAATAAATATATAAAATATATTGAGATGTGACACACTTGCACCAACAATCTCAAATATATAATAATATAGAGATGTGGCATACTTGCACCAACAATCTCCCCCTTTTTGATGATGACAAACACAACCGCTAAACACGAGAGCATACTCGGTTTCTCTCCCCCTTTTGTCGAAGCAAAAAGGGTTATGAAAGAGGCTATGCTCCCCCTCGAGAAATGCTCCCCCTCAAAAAAATGCATATAGTTGGGAGTAGCATTATCTCATGGGTTATACTCAAGCATGCCTAAACCAAGTCTTAATTTAAAGAACGATTTTTTGTTTAGGGCTTTAGTAAAAATATCGGCCAAATTATCTTCGGAATCAACCTTTTCAAGCACGATGTGGCCTTTTTGAACATTATCTCGTAGAAAATGATGTCGCAACTCAATATGTTTTGTACGAGAATGTAAAACTGGATTTTTACTTAGGTTTATGGTACTTGAGTTATCACACATAATTGGAATTTTGGATTGACGTACCTCAAAGTCGGTAAGTGTGTGCTTCATCCATAGAACTTGAGCACACGCTCTCGCGGCGGCTACATATTCCGATTCGGTAGTGGATAAGGCAACGGAATGTTGTTTCTTGGAAAACCAAGACACAAGCGAGAGACCTATAAAGGCACATACTCCACCAGTGCTTTTTCGATCAACCATTGAGCCACCAAGATCGGAATCGGTAAAGCATGTTACTTCTAGCTCGGGTTGTTTTGGATACCATAGTCCAAGATTCATAGTACCTCGAAGATATCTAAAAATACGCTTGACAACTTCATAGTGAGATTGTTTAGGCGAAGATTGAAAGCGAGCACATAAACACACACTGTACATGATATCAGGTCTACTAGCAGTTAAATACAATAAGCTACCAATCATACCACGATAAATTTTTTCATTGAAATCGGTTCCCTCCTCGTCACTAGATAATTTTAAATTAGTGGTCATTGGAGTTTCAACGGGTTTGACATTGTCAAAATTAAACTTTTTCAACATGTCTTTGCAATATTTTGATTGACTTATAAAAGTGCCATTTTCACTTTGTTTTATTTGCAATCCTAAGAAGAATTTTAATTCTCCCATCATGCTCATTTCAAATTCACTAGTCATTTTTGAAGCAAATTCATTACAAAGACTTTCATTTGTAGAACCAAAAATAATATCATCAACATACACTTGCACAACCACAATATCATTTTGAGCATATTTGACAAACAAAGTATTATCTATTTTACCCATAATATAACCACTTGTAATCAAAAAGGATTTTAGTCTATCATACCATGCACGCGGAGCTTGCTTTAAACCATAAAGCGCCTTTTTCAATTTAAAAACATGTGTCGGATTTTCAAAATTTTCAAAACCGGGAGGTTGGGAAACATATACCTCCTCATTTATAAAACCATTTAGAAAAGCACTTTTGACATCCATTTGATATAATTTAAAATCTTTAGCATTTGCAAAAGCAAGAAGCATTCGAATAGATTCTAACCTTGCAACTGGTGCAAAGGTTTCATCATAATCGATACCCTCTTGTTGATTGTACCCCTTGGCAACTAAACGTGCCTTGTTTCGTGTGACTCCACCGTTTTCGTCTACCTTGTTACGAAAGACCCATCTTGTGCCAATAATGGTTTGACCGCTAGGGCAAGGAACTAAGTCCCACACATCATTCCTAGTAAACTGGTTTAACTCTTCTTGCATGGCCATTATCCAATCTTCATCACCTAAAGCTTCTTCTATGTTTTTAGGTTCTATGGCTGAGATAAAGGCATGAAAGGCACAATGAGTATGGATTTTTGATCTAGTCGTTCTTTGGTTAAGGTCACCTATGATTTGATCTACGGGATGGCCTCTAGATGTTCTAAGGTTAGGATCATCTACTCCTTGTGGAACATAACATGGAGGGGCATCACTAGATTCTACATTGTTTGTAAGAGGTTGGGTACCTAAGTCCAAGGTTCTAAGATGTTGGGCTAAAGCATCTCCTTCACAAACATTATCGTTTACTAAGGGTGCACTAGGTTTAGGAGGACTCTCATCAAAGCTAACATTTAGGGATTCTTCTACAACCATGGTCTCTTTATTAAGGACTCTATAGTCTTTGCTATTCCAAGAGTAACCAAGAAATACTCCCTCATAGGCTTTTGGGTCAAATTTGGTTAAATGAGACTTGGTATCTAAAATGAAGCATTTACAACCAAATACCTTAAGATGGGCTAAGGAAGGCTTTCTACCACGTAAGATCTCATAAGGGGTCTTATTCAGGATACTCCTAATTAGCACACGATTGAGGACATAGGTCGCGGTGGCAACGGCATCACACCAAAACTTTTGGGGAACTTGATTTTCATTGAGCATGGTTCTACTCATTTCTTGTAAGGTTCTATTTTTCCTCTCCACAACCCCATTAGATTGAGGAGTGCGAGGAGCAGAAAAGTTGTGCGTTATACCATATTTGTCACAAAACGCACCAAATTGTGTTTCATTATCGAATTCGCGTCCATGGTCCGTACGTATCGAAACAATCGTACAACCTTGTTGGTTTTGAATTCGTTTTCCCAAAATCTTAAATTTTTCAAAAGCTTCATTTTTATGTTTTAAAAAAAACGTCCACATATAGCGGGAAAAATCATCTACAATTACTAGAGTGTAATAATTTCCTCCAAAACTTTGAATGGCCATAGGGCCAAAAAGATCCATGTGTAAAAGTTCTAAAACTCTTTTAGTTGAAATCACATTTTTTGATTTATGAGAAACATGAGTTTGTTTGCCGACACGACATGCATCACAAAAATGATTGTCAAATTTTAGTTTTGGAAGGTCACTCACAAGCTCCTTATTTTTCAAATTTTGAATTAATCTAAGGTTAGCGTGACCTAAACGTCTATGCCACAGAGTCGAGTTATCATATACAGAAGATAAACAAACATTTTCGTTTATAACAGTTTTACAAATATAAAGATTTCTTTTTACAAAGCCATTTAAGAGAACTTTACCATTTTTCAGAATTTTGCAAGAATCCTCTTCAAAAACAACAATTATACCATTTTTGCACAGTTGACGAACACTTAGCAAGTTAAATTTCAAATTATCAACATGCGTAACATCTAGAAATCTAACATTGTTGCAAGAAATTGTACCTTTCCCAATTACCTTTCCTTTGGAGGTTCCTCCAAAAATTACCTGTCCACCATCACATGACTCATATGATGAAAAAAGATTATGGTTTCCGGTCATGTGACGTGTACATCCACTATCAAGAATCCAATCCATGTCTAGGTTTATCTACAACATTAAAGTACAATTTTTTATGGTCCCCACATCTTATGGGTCCTTTGAGAGTTAGTCTTGAATGCATAAAAAACACAGATAACAATAAATATATTTTCACAAAATATACAGACAAGAAAAATTATTTTCTCAACCCCTTTTCGGTAGCTCTACTTGAACACAACCAGGAAAGACGGTGAGGGTGGTAAGTGCGAAAGCATTTTAAAAACCGACCTCATTAGAATTCGAAGAATTCGCCTTTATCTTTCCTAGACATCGTATCCAAATAGGTGAGCCTATTCGGAGTTGATTCATAATCTTTCAAACACAGAATATATATATATGCACAAAAAACACACATAAAATTAAAACCATAAACGCATACCACCGGGATTGTCAACACTAAACGAGCCTTTAGGAATCCATTTCTTTACCATTTTAATTTTACGATCATGTTTATCAAAGACGTAGAATGGAGCATGCACATTCACATTATTTTTTGGTCTAGAAAATTTACTATTATACTGCATGCATAAGGTTTTCTAGGCACATAATTCACATTGGGTACATACGGAGGCTTTTGCACATACGGTTTTCTCATTTCAACATATTTAGGCGGTTCATAACACCTTTTAATTGGCATACATGAACATTTATCTTTGCACGTATCGAAACCAATGCCTTTTCTACAATTAGTGCGATTTGACATATTTAACATTTTAAGCACTTTCTCATTGCTACTTTGGAAAGCGTGTGCTAACAGATTATTTTTATCACACTTTTCTTTTAAACATGCATTTTCATTTTTAAGCACATCACAATTAGCACATAAATCATTTTCCACTATTCTTTTCTCAAGACATGCAATCTTTTTATTTAAAATGTCACATGAATTGCAAACATCTTTTTTACTTAATTTATTTTCTAAATTTGTGATTTTATCATTATCGCATGCAATCTTTTGTTTGCTATCATGAATTTCTTTTTTACTTAATAATAATGCTTCTTTTAATTTTGCATTCTCATCTTTATAATTATTTGTAAGTGCAACCATTTTTTGAAAAACATCATTTAACATATCAAGATCATCATCACCATCACATTCATCATTGCTAGAATAATTTGAGTAACAAGAGTTTACCTCATCGTCGTTTTCCGCCATGAGACAAATGGCTTCATAATCATCCTCATCTTCACTTGCGCTCCACGCGCCTCCAACGAAGGCTTTCTCCTTCTTGTTTTTAAATTTATTCCTTTTAGGACACTCGTTAGCATAGTGGTCCTTGTCTCCACACGAGTAGCAAAAACCTTTCTTCTTCTTGGCTTCTTCATCATCACTTGAATCGCCGTTTTTATTTGCTTTGTCTTCCCTTTTATGGAACTTTCGGCTTCGGTTTTCACCACCACGACGGTAGTCTCCTTTTCTTTGAAACCTAGCATTTCTTGAAAACTTTTTGTTAGCTAAAAATTTAGAAAAATTTCTTACCAACATGGCTACATCGTCGAGATGCTCGGGTTGATCCTTTGAGGAGCTAGCTTTCTCCTTCTTCTTCTTTTTCTCTTTATCATCGCTTGAAGTTGAGGCTTTAAGAGCTATGGATTTCTTTGTGACTTGCTCCCGCTCTTTGTTTCTTTTAAGTGCAATTTCATACACTTTAAGATTTCCAATGAGATCATCTAGTTTCATGGTTGAAAGATCGCGAGAATCTTCCAAGGATGTGATTTTCGGCATCCACTCCGGAGGAAGTGCTCGAAGAATTTTTCTCACATAGTCTTCATTCGGATAAGTGCGACCAAGGCCTTTCAAGCTCACCATGATAAGGTTAAAACGTTTAAACATTGAGTCGATTGACTCATCTTTTAACATTTCGAACATTTCATAATCATGTACAAGAATATTTATTTTTGAGCTTTTGACTTGGGAATTTCCTCTATGAGTATTATTCAAATTTTCCCAAATATCATGAGCAGTTTCACAAGAATACACACGCTCAATTTCATCTTTAGTAAGTGCGGAAAATAGAATATTTTTGGCTTCAAAATTTAAGCAAACCCAAGCATCCTCAGCGGCGGACCATTCCGCTACTGGTTTTTCACTAGTTACTCCATCTTTGATTTTGGTGGGTTTGAAATCCCCATTTTTAATAATATCCCAAATTTTTCGACTTTTGCCACGAACGTAGCATTCAAAAAGATTTGCCCAAAGACCAAAATTTTCGGTGTCAATTTGCGGAATTTTTGTAGAAATATTTCCCTCAGAAGTTGCCATTTAAAATATAAAAACAAGTTTAAAAAACACAAAGGTTTTATAAAAACACTTGCAACCTACCTTAGGGGGGGGGTAAAGGTTGTATTTAAATCTTTTTACTTTCAAAAAATTATTTTATAAATAAATACAACACAAAAGTAATACACAATAATGCAACAATTATATAGACAGATAATTAAATGCAAGGCAGAAAAATAAGGAGATAAGGGATAGAGATATTGACACCGATATTTAGAGTGGTTCACCAACAACGTGCTGGCTAGTCCACTTGGGAGACACTTCTCGACCGATCCAGTAAAAGTGTGTTCTTTACGGTAGAACACAAACCTTAGTACAATATATCAACACGAATATCTCGACTTAAGCTGATGAGATTTCAATGGATCACTCACACTATTCAAATACTTACAAGAGAATATATCTCACAATGGTAATCACTCTTGTATAATATTTATCACTTGGATGATTTTATCAAAAGATACTAAGTGATATCAGAAGTATAGAATAGCAGCTTGATGTGATCAGTATTGGAGAGCTTGTATCAGATTTATTGGTTTTTTTTTCTCTTTTTCATTAAACTCTTTCCATGGCCTGCTATATATAGCTGAAATTCAAAAAACTGAGAAGAGGGCTGGTCAACAAAAAAGAAGCAGGTCTTGTTCTTGATGGGAAGGCAAAGCTGAAAATAGAAACCTGCATTTTGTGTTTACCAAAACCCAATGAAGTCAAACACCACTCTTTCAATTTCATTTAAAAAATCAGTATATATATATATATATATATATATATATAATATTAAGGATAAAGATGATGTCTCTATAATATATATAGAGTGATGATGATGTTTCCCAAAACCCAATGAAGTCAGACACCACTCTTTCAATTTCATTTAAAAAATCAGTATATATATATAATATATTAAGGATAAAGATGATGTCTCTATAATATATATATATATATTATAGATCATGCGATTATATATATATATATATTAAAAACTTTTGAATAAAATATATATAGAGTGATGATGATGTTTCCCAAATATTTTAATATTAAGAAATTAATTATTTCAAAAACAGTATTGGGTTAGTTTTTTGAAATATCCAAGTGGTATATTATTTTAGGGTGTTTATCATTATGAGATATATATGACGACGTAAACACCAGTCTTGAACCCTTCAAATAAAATCTTCGTGTTATCCAACAAACTGCACACTTGGGTAAATTGTTAGAAAAACAATAATACGGTGTGTTTGGAATCATCAAAATAAATATATAAAATATATTGAGATGTGACACACTTGCACCAACAATCTCAAATATATAATAATATAGAGATGTGGCATACTTGCACCAACACAATCGATTATAGGGTTTGGTTTATTAAGGAGTGTTATGATTCCATGTTGGGTAAGAATGTATTGGCAAGAACTTTCACTAATCGAGTGGTTTAAGAAGGAAAACGAGTTTGATTTGCGTTGGCTTTTGGTCTGTTCATAAGAGGCGAGTACCGGGGTTTAACACTACCGGGAATTGGCGCAAATAGGTATCAGGAGTGGCATGCACCGGGACTAGAGAGTCCCGTAACCTAGTAGCAAATCGTGTACCGGGAAACTGAGTCCCGTAATGTTTGGTACCGGTAAGGTAAGTCCCGCAAGTGTGATACCGGGAGTCGGGTACCGGGAGTCGGGGTACCGGGAGTCGGGTACCGAGAGTTCGGACACCGGGATTTCAAGTACCGGGAGTCGGAGTGCTGGGAGTTAGGGTACCGGGAGCCGAACCATACCGGGACTGTTGGTTTGGGCTTCGTCTGCCAGGCCGTAGTATCGAGCTAATTGGGCCGATGGATTTTGAGTTTAGCTTAAGTCTCTTGGGCTTAATAAAGGATAAAAGAAATCCAATAATTAATGGATGGACCTAAATGAGTAGTTGAGATCGGATTAAGAGAAACGTAAGATGAGAATAGAGAGTTCATCTAATTAATCTATAAATTATGTATTAGGTGTACCGTCGGTGCAAGATTCGAAGTTGAGGAGGAATGCGCTATCAGGTGAGTCTTTCTAACTAAAATACTTGATTGTACGTGTTTTTCCAAAGAAATCGGTTATGTGGAAATACCCTATTGTTTTACATGATGTGTACATAAATGAATGTTTAATATTTCACTGATCAAAGTATATGTTTATGAACACGAATTATTTACCAGTTTTACGAATGATTTCCCATGAAAAGTATGCTCTACTGAAAAGATTATTCAGCAATGAAACGAAGTGTAAAGTGTATTATAAATCACATGTTTTATGACTATGATGGTTTATGTGAATGTTATGTGGAGTCGGTCTGCACTGTGGGATCAGAGATAGATTCTCGAGTTCTGATGATCCCTTGGATATGTATGACAGACCGGTAGGTTGGAATTTGTTTCCTCCTATTCGGTAGAGGGGAGTCCGTGGGGGCTCCAAGGAGGGCGAGAAGGGAGTCTGCTGGGGCCCTGATCGCAAGAATGTTTATGTGATCCATTACACAGTGCAGTACCATGGATGATGTTTATGTGAAAAATGTGAACTGTTTTATAAATGACTTTTATAATGATGATGTACACTGTTTATGGAGGGAACTCACTAGACCCCATGGTCTAACCCTCGCTTTTCAAAACTAAAACCTTTTCAGGTAAGCATATAGTTGAAGGCTCTGGTGAGTGAGCAAGAGCAAGTTAGGGAACAAATGCAGCTAGAGCCAGTGCATGTGCCACTTGTAGAAGTTAGAATGTTCTCAGTTGTGTATAGGTTGTTTCCGCCAACCTTCGTTTGAGATTGATGTAAAGAGAATTTTTGGGACCCGATTTTGTAATGTTATGACTTAATGCTAAGATTATTCAGATAGAATTTTTGGGATGTTACATTTAAATTATTATGATTTCATAAATCATACAAACAACCTAGAGTTGTCCAACAATGATTTAAATGATTCTGATTTAATTGACTATGACGACATTTGATTTATATAAATGTTTATGATATTCGTATCCCTTTTCATAACTATGTATTCCCCTTTTTCCGATTATATAATGATCTTTAGATATTTAATAAGTCTAGCAGTCTCTCAAAATTTAGAGATGTGTCTTATGGATGTTGTTACAGCATACTTATATGGATCACTTGATAGTGATATCTATATGAAAATCCCCGAATGATTTAAAATGCCTGAAGCATTAAGTACAAAACCCAAAGAAATGTATTCAATCAAGTTACAAATATCTTTATATGGGTTAAAGCAATCTGGACACATGTGGTATAATCGTTTAAGCGATTACTTGATAAGTAAAGGTTATATAAATAATCTTATTTGCCCATGTGTTTTTATTAAGAAAACAACATCTGGATATGTAATAATAGCTGTATATGTTGATGATCTAAATATCATTGGAACAGATAAAGAGATCCATGAAGTGATTGTGCTTTTGAAGGAAGAAATTGAAATGAAAGATCTTGGAAAAACCAAATATTGTCTTGGTTTACAGATTGAGCACATGCACAATGGCATACTTGTGCATCAATCAAATTATGTTGAAAAGGTCTTAAAACGTTTCAACATGGACAAAGCAAATACTTTAAGCACTCCAATGGTTGTTAGATCACTTAACATCGACAATGATCCATTTCGCCCTTGCGAAGAAAATGAAGAAGTTCTTGGTCCAGAAGTACCATACCTTAGTGCAATTGTAGCACTTATGTATCTTACTAACTGTACTAGACCTGATATTTCTTTTGCAGTGAATTTGTTAGCAAGATTCAGTTCATCTCCCACAAAGAGACATTGGAATGGAATAAAACACATATTCAGATACCTTCGAGGAACTGTTGATTTAGGTCTATTTTATTCTAACAATTCAAAAGAAAGTTTGATTGGTTATGCAGACGCATGTTATTTATCTGATCCTCATAAAGCTAGATCTCAAACTGGATATGTGTTCATGAACGGAGGTACTGCCATTTCCTGGCGCTCTCAGAAGCAAACACTTGTTGCCACATCTTCAAATCATGCCGAAGTTATTGCACTTCATGAAGCTAGTAGAGAGTGTGTTTGGTTGAGATCAATGACACAACTCATCTTAACTTCATGCGGACTAAAGAAGGACAAAATTCCAACTTTGATCTATGAAGATAACGCCGCATGTGTCACACAAATGAAAGAAGGACACATCAAGAGTGACAGGACAAAACATATACCTCCAAGGTTCTTCTCATACACTCAAGATCTTATAAAAGATAATCAGATTGATATGAAATATATTCAATCGAGCAACAACGCAGCGGATCTTTTCACAAAGGCGCTACCGACTGCAATCTTCAGAAAACACGTTTACAATATCGGTATGCGACATGTTTATAACATGTGATGATCCGTGGATGTCAATATCAGGGGGAGTCAACTACCAGCTGCACTCTTTTTCCCTTAGCTAAAGTTTTTTCCCACTGGGTTTTTCTTTAGCAAGGTTTTTAATGAGGCAGCACATCATGGTTGAACTTCGATTTGAAATTGTCATCGAGTATTGTAATATTGTGTATAATTGGATTGTATTGTGTATAATTAGTGTATTGTATTAGTGGATAAATTAGTGGATTGTGTTAGGTATTATTAGTGGAAGTGGATGAGAATTTCAACTCTCATGTAGAATAAATACCCCTTCATGGTAAATGAAAAATCACACCTCTCAATATACTTTCATAAGTATTTGAATTCTCTAAACTTTCTCTCATCAACTTCTCTATAAGCATCTTGATCTATGGATTATAAAGAGGTAATCTTTCTTAATTTATAACAATACCAACATAACCATGAGTTGGCTTTATTGTTGGTATCTAACATTCTTTATACCAAGGATAAATCATGTGGTAACTTGCAAAGAAGGTTATTTATTTGATGTTTAACAATTCAAAATTTTTAAAAAAGTTAATGAGAGAAGTTTTAGAGGCCACGAAACACACACACACACACATATATATATAGAGAGGCGGGTTCAAACGAGGAGCGTACCAATTTAAGAAAACGCGAGGAGCACCGCCCATGTACTGAATCACATGTGATTCACTACTGCTAATCACATGTGATTCTCACATCCTTAAGCATGCAATATCATAAAATAAGCATTCGAATTACATAAAACCTTGCCTTTACATCATCAATAATTCATACTAAACAAAATTGACAGCGGAAGTCTCTAAATTCCACAGCCAAGAGCTATTCTATAGTCAACGTAGCCAAAACTTGAAGTTACTCTATGCTTCAAGTTCTTCCTATCGCCTCCTAGTTCTTACTTGAAGAACCCTTAACATGCTTACCTGAAAATGGTTTAGTTTTGAAAGCGAGGGTTAGACCAAAATGTCTAGTGAATTCCCTCAGAAAACAACATGTAGCCAATATAAAAGCATTTATGAAAACATTATCGTAAACCTTAACATACTTCAAGCATGGTACTACACTGTGTATGGATCACATATCATCTTACGATCAGGGTTCCATTAGGTTCCCCTCTCGTCCTCTTTGGAGCCCCCACGGACTCCCCTCTACCGAATAGGAGGGGAAACAAATTCCAACCTACCAGTCTTTCTTACATATCCAAGGGACCCTCAGATCCCGAGGATCCATCTTTGATCCCACAGTGCATACCGACTCCACATAGCACGTCATTCATTTCACAAACATGCATCTTTAAAACCCTTGTAAATCGTCATTCTCAGTTCATCAAGTACAATACATTTTCCTCGAGTAAAATAGGTATTTCATGGAAAACATGCGTAACAGTTATAAACATTTCATGCTCGTAAATGAAACCATAATCAGTCAAAATCATTCAACACTAAGTCGTAAAAGGTTTAGGGAACTCACCTTGATTGACGTACAATGCACTTCCTAAACACCTTCAAGCTACACCCACAGAACACCTAACACAATAGATCCACATCAGATAAATAGCTCAAACCTGCTGTCCGGATACCCCTTCCCGGACACCACACTTTTCCGGACACCATACTTTTCCGGACACCTTACTTATCCGGACACATTACTTATCCGGACACACTACTTATCCGGACACACTACTTATCCGGACACATTACTTATCCGGACACATTACTTATCCGGACACAAAGCTTATCCGGAGACTTCAACCACCCGGACACCCGCAACCTATCCGGACACCACCGAACACTGGTGTCCGGAAAACGCGGTTGTTCGAACCCAGACTTATTAAAAGTGATCATTAACCCGATTTTTGTCATTAGTTTGATTAGATATCTACAAGGGTTCATCCACTAACTCCAAATACCCAGTTTAAACCATAATTACTCCATTAAATCGATTCCAAAGCCAAAAACCCTTAAAACCCACTTTTAAGAAAAAAGGATGAAAACTCAATGAATCAACCAATTCAGGCTTATGAATCCAGACCAAACAGAAAGGAATACTACAAACAACAAGAAGAACGAATTTAGGATGAATTACCTGGTTGATTTCTTCTCCAAAAACCCCTTTCTCCTTCTCTTTTCTTCCCTAGCCACCAACACCACCAAGAATAGCTGAAAATCAGCTAACCCTAGGGAGTTGTGCCCTTAAATACCCTCTCTCAAATTTCCAATTTGGTCCTCCAAGTACACTTCCATTCTTTAGACAAATGGCACTAAACTTTCACATTTTCTACAAAAGAACCGGTTGTTATATATTTTTAGAGGCCACAAAACACACACACACACACACACACATATATATATATATATATATATATGATACAATTCAAATACAAACCATGTATTTGTTGCACCTCTTACAAACCAATGTACATATGTGAACAATGTATACATAATCTAAGATGCATATATGCATTATTCCATATGGATGCATATCCATTATATGTATATTCTTGCACGTATGCATGTGTATATGCACATTGTTCACGTTTGTAAGGGGTGCAACAAATACATGGTTTGCATTTTACGAAGCCTATATATATATATATATATATATAGAGAGAGAGAGAGAGAGCTTCAAATGTAAACATTTTTTTATGTAAACAATGTAAACTCTCAATTATGGTAACACTCTACAGGGGCAAAATTGTCCATACAATAATATCCGGCCGGAGCATTATTATGGAAAGAATCTTTTTAGCAAATTTTTAGGAAACTAATTAATTAATTATTTGATTTTAATGAATATCCAATTCATTCCGATTTGAATGTTAACAGTTATATGCTTTTGAAGTTCATCATTCTTAATTTTTTCTGGCTTCATATTCATTCCTGTTTGTTTCAAAATTGAAAAAAATACACATTAAAGCTCATATAAACTTTCACATGTACAAAACCACATTAGTTTCATATGTGCAAAACCTCATATGAAACCATAGTATTTTTTCAACAATTTTCACATTTGAAATTATTTCATATACGAACCAATATATGAAACCTCCCTATTACTTTTCAGGCATCATCATATGAATATACATATGAAACAATATATGAAACCTCCCTGGCCAGAAACCCACATCATCACATCATCATATGAATATACATATGAAACAATAGATGAAACCAATATATGAAACCAATATATGAAACCTCCCTGGCCAGAAACCCATTCCATCTCCAGGTCCAGAGTGTTGTTACTAGTGTTAAGATTAAACGTTACACACACACAATACGCACACAACCGAAAGCGAGAAAAGAACACGAGAATTTACGTGGTTCACACGATCAGGGTGATCATGCTAATCCACGGGGGCAACTAGGGTTTTCTTTATTTCTGCTACAATGTTTACAAGTACAATGGGATCAATATATATAGACAAACATAATTAGGGTAAACACCTAATTAAGGAAACTAGGGTAGAGGGCCTAGGGCCGGCTGCGCCTCTCCCTTTTCCTGATCAGTGGGCCGAAGCCTACATCCCAACAATCTCCCACTTGGAGGCTTCGAAACACGAACACCTGCACTCCTCTGTACTTCTATAAACACCAACGGAGCTTGAGCTCCCCCTTAGTTGCCACCTGCCTTCTCAACACTATTCCTGAAGGCCAGCTGAAGTCATACAGAACTTCAGCTTATCCAGCGTCACAGATTTGGTGAACATATCTGCTGGATTCTTTGCACCTGAGATATTCGTCAAATTTATCGTACCATCACGGATCAAATTTCTGACAAAATGATATTTCCTCCCAATGTGCTTTGTTTTCCCATGATAGACTGGATTCTTAGCTAGTTTCACTGCACTCTCATTATCACAGTATAACGAGTAATCAGCTTGCTTTTTCCCAAGTTCTTCAAGAAAGTCCTGTAACCATACTAGCTCTTTACTGGCTTCAGCAACTGCCATGTATTCAGCTTCTGTTGTTGATAAGGCTACACTTTTCTGAAGTCTGGACATCCAACTAACTGTTGTTCCTCCCATTGTAAAGACGTACCCTGTAGTGCTTTTAAATGTCTCTTTGCATCCACTCAAATCAGCATCAGTATATCCTCTGAGAACTGAATCTTTACCTTTGAAACATAATCCCAACTTTGAAGTACCCTTCAAATACCTGAGCAACCATTTGACTGCTTGCCAATGTTCTCTTCCCGGATCTGACATAAAACGACTAACAACCCCGACGGCATGGGCTATGTCTGGTCTCGTGCAAACCATGGCGTACATGAGACTACCAATAGCAGATGCGTAAGGAACTTTAGCCATATCTGCTTTCTCATCTTCTGATCTAGGAGACTGATCTTTGGTAAGCCTGAAATGACTTCCCAAAGGTGTGTTTCTAGGTTTTGTCTTCTCATCATTCATCTTGAATCTTTCTAACACTTTCCCGATGTATTTCTCTTGGGATAGTGTCAAAGATCCATCTTTCTTGTTTCGAGTAATGCTCATACCGAGTATCTGTTTGGCTGGACCCAAGTCTTTCATCTCGAATTCTTCAGACATTTGTTTCTTTAACTTGTTGATCTCTTTTATATCAGCACCTGCAATCAGCATATCATCTACATAGAGAAGTAGAATGATATAGGAGCCCTTGAATTTCTTCACATAACAACAATGGTCCGTCTCACATTTTCTGTACCCGGTCCTCTCCATGAAGTCATCAAACTTCAAGTACCACTGCCTGGGTGCTTGTTTTAGACCATACAAGCTCCTTTTCAGTTTGCAGACCCAGTCTTCTTTACCAGCAACCTGAAACCCCTCAGGTTGTGCCATGTAGATATCCTCATCAAGGTCACCATGTAGAAATGCTGTCTTGACATCTAGTTGCTCTAGATGTAAGCCCTCTGCAACTACAATACTCGGGATCAATCTGATGGTGGTCATTTTCACCACTGGAGAGAAAGTTTCATTGAAATCAATCCCTTTTTTCTGTTGAAAACCCTTGACCACTAAACGGGCTTTGTACCGTTTAGACCCATCATGCTCTTCCTTGATTCTGAATACCCATTTATTCTGCAACGCTCTTTTGTCTTGCGGAAGCTTGGTTAAAACCCAAGTTTGGTTCTTGTTTAAAGATCCCATTTCTTCTTTCATTGCATGCTCCCACTGCAACGAATCTTTCAGCTTAACTGCTTCAGAGTAACTTTCTGGTTCACCATTCTCAGTCAAAAGAAGATAATTGAGTGATGGATTGTATTTTTCAGGAGGCTTAGAGACTCTGGTGGATCTCCTGACCCAGTGTGATTCAACTGGCTGAGGCTGTTCTGGAGAAGATGTTTCTTCTTCATCCTCTGAGTTTTCACTGTTGACAGTGTCTTCATGAACATCTTCAGACTCATCATTATTCTGAAAATCAGGCTCAATGCTCCCACTATCCTGAGTATCTTCTGGCCCTCTGATTCTGATGTCATCACTTTCAAACTCAGCTTGTTCTTTCTGGTCATTTGAGTTTACTGTGCTCCTGTCTTTATAAAGTTCAGCCTCGTTGAACGTTGCATGTTTGCTTCTGACTACCTTTCTGCTTTCAAAGTCCCAAAGCCTGGTCATTTGAGTTTACTGTGCTCCTGTCTTTATAAAGTTCAGCCTCGTTGAACGTTGCATGTTTGCTTCTGACTACCTTTCTGCTTTCAAAGTCCCAAAGCCTGTAGCCCATGCTATCTGAGCCATATCCAATGAAGGTGTATTTCTTGGCTTTTGCATCCAACTTGTCACCATCTTTCTTCAGATCATAGGCACTGCATCCGAACACCTTCAAGTGTTCATACTTTACTGCTTCACCTTTCCACTCTTCCTCTGGTATCTTGAAGCCCAATGGTACTGATATTCCTCGGTTGATAAGATAAGCTGCAGTGTTAACTGCATCAGCCCAGAACGTCTTTGGTAGCCCGGCATTAAGTCTCATACTTCTAGCCCTTTCATTCAAAGTTCTGTTCATCCTTTCTGCCACTCCATTCTGTTGAGGAGTGCCTGGAACTGTCTTTATCATCCGAATGCCATGTTCAGCACAATATTCAGTAAACTCTGTGCTGATGTATTCCCCACCATTATCCGACTTCAAGCACTTTACCTTCAGGTTAGTTTCCAATTCAACAGCAGTTTTCCATTTCTTAAAAGTATTGAAAACATCAAACTTATTCTTAAGAAAGTAAACCCATACCTTGCGTGTTGAATCATCGATGAAGGTCACATAGTAGTTCGATCCTCCCAAGGAAGAGACTGGTGTCGGTCCATAAACGTCCGTGTGAACAAGCTCTAATTTCTGAGCTTTCGGCGTCTGACCCGTCTTCACAAAGGATACCTTCTTTTTCTTGCCAAGTACACAGGGTTCACAGAACTCTGTATCCACCTTTTTCAAATCAGGAAGCTTTCCTTTGGCAAAGAGCATCTTCATTCCTTTTTCACTCATGTGGCCGAGACGTTGATGCCACAGTCTGGAAGGATTCAGCTCGGTGGTCACTGCATTCACCTCGTCGTCAGGAACCTCAACCATGTATAAGGTGCCTCGCTTTTTACCCCTGGCAATTACAAGGTTTTCTTTGACAACCTTCCATTGCCCATCACCAAAGGTAGTTCTAAATCCTTGGTCGTCCAACTGCCCAGTAGAAATCAACATTTTCTTAAGGCTGGGAACGACCCGAACGTCCTTCAATGTCCAAATGGTACCCAATGAAGTCTTTATGTCTGTGTCACATATTCCTGTGATATCAAGAGTGCGATGGTCAGCCAAACGGACTTTACCAAAGTTACCTGTCCGTAGATTCTTCATCATCTTCGTGCTGAAGGTAGCATGAAAAGATGCACCGGAATCCATGATCCAAGACTCTGCTGTATTCTCAACACAGCAGATAAGGGCATCTTCTGAATCATCAGTTGCTGCGTTCACCTCTCTGTTTCCATCTGATTGTTTAGGGCACTGGTTTCTGAAGTGCCCAGTTTCTTTGCACTTCCAACATTGGATGTCTTTCCTTGGTTTTGACTGGCTCCTCTTTCTAGACTTTGATCTACCTCTGCCATTACCCCTTTCTGTCTTTCTACCTCTCCCTTCAGTGCTTAGCAAAGCACTAGATGATTCTCCAGAACTTCGTTTCCTTATGTCCTCTCCTAGGATGAAGTCACGTATGCCCTCAAAGGTGAGTTTAGAGGTTCCAGCTGAACCACTAATGGCAGTGACCGTTCCTGACCAACTTTCCGGTAACGAGGATAACAAGAGTAAAGCTTGGACTTCATCTTCAAACTTAATATCAACAGATAACAAGCGGGATATAATGGTATTGAAATCATTAATGTGTGAGGTAACAGACATACCTTCTCTCATTCTGGTATTTACTAACTGTCTTATCAGAAATACCTTGTTAGAAACAGAAGGTTTCTCATACATGTTTGACAAATCTTTCATCAATCCACATGCGGTAGTCTCCTTCACAATGTTAAAGGCCACATTCTTGGCCAGTGTAAATCTGATAACAGCTATGGCTTTTCTGTCTAGAGCAGCCCATGCAGCGTCTTCCATCTTCTCGGGTTTTATTCCTGTCAAGGCTTGATCCAAGTCCTTCTGACACAGCAGATCCTCAATTTGCATCTTCCACCATCCAAAATCTTGTCCATCAAATTTCTCAATTTTGGTTTTTCCGTCCTCAGCCATTATCCCAAAACTGTTAGGGTTTACAAATCGAGTCAAGACTGAAAATAGTGTCCAAACACAGCAGTGGCCGGCTGCCTGAACTTGACGGCTGTTCTATTGAACACTACTTTTGCAATCAGTCTGATTGATAATGTAAATCTGTTGGCGATAAAAGAACAGAAACAAAAAACCTTTTGAGTAGCAGCGGCGGCAAACAGCGGCAACTGCAAACAGCAGTAGCGACGACGGCGGCAGCGGCGGTTGACAGACAGCGGCGACGGGCAGCGGTGGTTGACAGACAGCGGCGACGGGCAGCAGCGACGGTGGCGGCGGACAGCGGCGGCTGTCAGCGGTGAGGATTTCAGCGATGTGTAACAGATCACGAGCCTAAAGCTCTGATACCAGTTGTTAAGATTAAACGTTACACACACACAATACGCACACAACCGAAAGCGAGAAAAGAACACGAGAATTTACGTGGTTCACACGATCAGGGTGATCATGCTAATCCACGGGGGCAACTAGGGTTTTCTTTATTTCTGCTACAATGTTTACAAGTACAATGGGATCAATATATATAGACAAACATAATTAGGGTAAACACCTAATTAAGGAAACTAGGGTAGAGAGCCTAGGGCCGGCTGCGCCTCTCCCTTTTCCTGATCAGTGGGCCGAAGCCTACATCCCAACAACTAGGTTTGAAGGTTGAGGAAGAGTTGAGTAATCGAATCTTCTCACTCTTTTGTCGAGCTATGAAATTGAATCACAAGTTATGCACATTACTGGTTCTTATACTATCGGAAAAATTAGGAAATCGGTTCATACCTCTAATCATTCGCACCATATTTTCATCAACCATTGTATATTTTCAAAATTTTCACCGGATTCCGTCAATAATGGAGCTGGAACCCTAAACCCAATCGATTTGTAATCGGAAGTTTTCAGAAGCGAGATATGCGGATGATTTGCTTCAATCGACTCTTTCCTTTTTTCATACTTTTTACTAAAGCCCGAACATACCCCCTACTTAATCCCCCGAATTCCTGCATTGCCACCGCTTTCATAGTTATTTACAACTATGCCACCGTGTCCATCTACACCACTCATTTTTTAGATGTACGGTCCTGGTCAGATTTCATAGTTTACATGTAGTATTGGGTTTACATATGAATGAGCCTCTATATATATATATAGTAAATTAAAATTTTGGTCCCCGTGGTTATCATCTACTATCAAGTGTAGTCCCTATTTCAAACTAATTACAACTTTGGTGATTGTGGTTGCCATTCTTTTTCAATGTTGGTCCCTCATACTAACTTACGTTAAATAAATCCGTTAAGTCAGGGTTATTTTCGTCTTTTTAATTTTTAATTCATTTTCCTTAGAAATTTAAAATTAAAGAATATATTATAATGTTATATATTATTAATTATATATATAAAAACACACTGGATCAAAACTTTCACCACCAGTGATGTATTTCTGAGGGAACACCCCATCCCTCCCCTTCTCTCTACCCTTCCACCTCCCTCTTCGATCTTCTTCCCAGCCCAGTGATTGTGGTTGTCTGGTTTTGTTTCCGAGGCCCACCGCCGTTCTCTTCCTCTAGTTTCGTTTTCGTTCACCGTCAAAAATCGATCCAAAAACAAATTCCACCGTAAACCCCTCGTGAAACCTCCACCGTTACCCCCTCCTCCCTTTTGCTGCCTTTTTTCTTTTATCGATCTCGATCCTACCACAAAAACTCAACTAGCCCTCCCTTTTCTCAAGATACGGGGGGATGATTTTGCAGGCGTATGTATGTGTAGCACCTATAAAATTCGTTCTTGGATTCCATCTGCTCAACCCTCACCCGATTAGAGGCCACAATCTGGGTTTTGAGATTTTTGAATCTGATATAGCATCGATAGAAATCAAAGATGGAAATGGCAGTAGGTCTGTATACTTGAAAATGGAATTCGATAGAAAGAAATGGAATGGGATGAAAGGGTGGTTGTTCATCGGTGCCGGTATAATACAAGAAGAAGGTATAATACATGCGAATATTTAATTTTTATTAAAAAGATCAAACCAACAACAAAGCTTTGAGGGAGTGATATCTTGGACAAATCATGTGATAACTTACAAAGCTTTGAGGGAGTCATACCCGATAAGTGCTTATTCGGGTATACGTTTGGTAAACCGGCTCCCAAGTGTTTTTGAATCGTAGTGGTAGCACATACCTCTAATTTCTTTTCAATATAACGTATATTAATCTGAATTCTAATATATAGTAAACTAGGAAGAGAAGCGGAGAGTAAATGAGGTTTTAGTATTGCGAGGAAAAAGAGCTTAAATCCAACATAGGCCTAATGATTTATCAGACCTAATTAAAGTATTATGTGCTTCTAATAAATGAAATGACTCCATCAATAATTAATTAAATAAACACATCACAAATCAATAAAATATAATTATTTGATTTTATAACAATAAAATTGAATAATTGCAAAATCTTCGTAATTATCATAAATACAATTTTAAATATATAATTGTAAATATATAATTATTTATTTATATACTTATATGTATGTATTATAGGGCTGGATTCCGGTGATGAATTAAGGTTAACATGAAAATCATGAGAAATAGTTACCAACCATTGGATGAGAAATAGATACGCCAAGATGAAATGCACCGTATCATTTTCTTTCTAAAGCACAATTAATGGTAGGGCCTAAGATTAAAAGTGATCAACAGTTCACTACTCATGTTAACCACCACTAATACAATGGTCCATCCCTTATATATCTACACACACACACACACATATCTATATATAGAGAAGGGGTGGGGGGCGGATCAATCGAGAACGATAACAAAATAAAAGAATATGAAAAACAACCAATTCACGTGCAAAATTATGTGATTTTTACAATAATTGTCAACACAAATGTATGAAGGCAACATGGCCCGCAACCTCAAGTCGCGACCAAAGTCGTGTGAATCACATGTGATATAACACATGATTTTAATGTAAAATCATATATGATTCAACCATTTTCTTATTCTCCTTTTTATTACTATTTTCATATGAATTTGACTATCCTCTCTCTCTCTCTCTCTATCTATCTATCTATATATATATATATATATATATATTATAAACATATAATCTACATATCGGGATTTTTGATCATCCAATGATTTTTTTTGGGAAGGGTGTCCTAGACTAATCCCTTGACAAATTATGACGGTAAGTCATCAGCCCTGATTAAACCTCAGTGGCCACAATTGTTGTGTACGCCTGGATTAGAACCCTGGGCAGTTGGGATATTCCACCACATCCCCCAAGACCTTAACAAGTACGCCACAACCCTTGTGGTATATTGAAGCATAAGGACCCAATTCGTGCGACCAAAAAGGTTGGCATGATTTTGGTAGCATTATTATAATGACATGAGCATATAAAACTTACAATACCTACATAATTAATTATATGGCAGTCGCTTGATTATTAAGACACCACAATCAAAAAATCTACAAGGATGAGGGAGCAATAGGGTTGAGATAGTAGTATAAATAAGATTCAATCAACCTATTTACATAATTAAGAAAGCAAGTGAAAAACATATTAAGGTGGCCTATATTACCATTCAAGCAAGGAAAGAGTAGCAAACCTTTGGAAGGGCATGCATTGAGATGAAGTTCCACCAAGGAGACAAATACCATCTAAAAAGAGAAATGGTGGAGCCAGGGTTAAGAGTACAAAAGAAAATCATCTAAATAAAGAGCATTATTTCCCTACAACTAACCTTTTGTTAGAATTTCCTCGCCAAATTCGTCTTAATGATCAGGAGGTAGCATGCATTGAGATGAAGTTCCACCAAGGAGACAAATACCATCTAAAAAGAGAAATGGTGGAGCCAGGGTTAAGAGTACAAAAGAAAATCATCTAAATAAAGAGCATTATTTCCCTACAACTAACCTTTTGTTAGAATTTCCTCGCCAAATTCGTCTTAATGATCAGGAGGTAGCATGCATTGAGATGAAGTTCCACCAAGGAGACAAATACCATCTAAAAAGAGAAATGGTGGAGCCAGGGTTAAGAGTACAAAAGAAAATCATCTAAATAAAGAGCATTATTTCCCTACAACTAACCTTTTGTTAGAATTTCCTCGCCAAATTCGTCTTAATGATCAGGAGGTAGCATGCATTGAGATGAAGTTCCACCAAGGAGACAAATACCATCTAAAAAGAGAAATGGTGGAGCCAGGGTTAAGAGTACAAAAGAAAATCATCTAAATAAAGAGCATTATTTCCCTACAACTAACCTTTTGTTAGAATTTCCTAGCCAAATTCGTCTTAATGATCAGGAGGTAGCATGCGATGAAAGTTTTTACATCGGTATGAACTTCAACAAATTAGCCATGACTCGTTATTACAGTTTCAAATCAAACTCTTATATATGACCTCTTCAGTATTTGATAACTTGTAAGACCTCCATAAAAGATACCTTAGCATCATTATGAATTGGAGTACTAAACAACACAACCTTGCTTCCCATGGGACATAAAGGGAAAATGGTAAAAATATCCAAACTTTCAGTTAAACACACCCACTTTGGTGGTACGTACAAAACCTCCAACATGGACAAGAATACGTATTAGTACTACCTACAATCAAAATGAAAATGCCGTTGGAGCATTGTTATCATTAGAAAACAGAATCAAGGTAATCACCCAATAAATTGAGTACCTATGCAAGGAGAGTTGATACATCCACAACAAAAGAACATTCGCTCTACAAAGCATTCATTTATACATCAAATGCCAGCTAATAGAAAAAGAATGTGTTAGTTCTCCCAATTGGTGAAAAAATAGTTGCACCTAGAATTGCCAAGTCAGAGAGCATGGTGTTCGGTTTTAAAACATGAATTGTCAAATCCCTGAATACTCGGTAAGAACTAAAAAAAAGGTAAAATATATTGTGTCCAAACCAACACCACCAAAAAAGCCAGACGGTCTTGGCAGAAACAACCACTAACTGCTTGGGGTCTGCGCACATCTTACCAAGGGGTGTAAACGATTCAAGCTTTTAACGAGTCGATCTCGAACACAAAATAAAGCTCGCTTAACATAACGAGTCGAGCACTATAACACCAATGTTCGACTCGAATCGTTCGAAAGCTCAATTAAACTTTACATGTCTAGTCGGGCCAATCGAGCATACACTTTTTTGAGCCAGACATATTTATATTTTGTTAATTACATAATCAAAATATAAAAATCATCGAGCTTAAGTACATAAACGAGTTAATCGATCTCGAATTCGAGCTCATAAACGAGCATCGAGCTCGAGCTCAAAAAATTGAAAAGAATATTCGAGCTCGAGCTCGAGCTTGAGTCAGGTTCATTTGGTTTGGTTTAGTTTAACAATAACAAAGAAAAACAAGGCACTTACAGCAAAGTCGAGTGCTTTCACTAATTCGTAATGTACAGTGTGCAACTGCAGATTCTCCACTCTAGAAGCAAACAGAAATTGCCACGTATTGATACTTCCCAGGTTATCTTCCAAAGTATCAACCCCGTTATTTATCAAGTTAACTCTATCAAAGCCATCAACGACGTGTTTGCATGTTTTCCTAAAAGACTCGCCGAACGCAGCTTCAGCTTTGGAAATATCATCGGCATCTTTAATGTTTCCTGATTGATTCCTTGCTTCTAAAGCAGAATTATAGTATTTATCTAAAAGGTCATCCTGAAAAGTTCAACAACATTAACATAAATAGATAGAAAACTACGACTTACAGAACATTTACTAAAGTTATATTGCATCAAGGGTTGGGTTCCGGTGAGAAGTTGAGGTTAACGTGAAAAGCTTGAGAAGTGGTTATCAACCATGGAAGGGCATTTGATTAAAAGTGATCAGCGGTTCAGATCCACTTCTCACACTTCTCACGTTAACCTCAACTTCTCACACAATCTTTCCCCTACCAATATCACCTCAAAATAAAATCTAATTCTCTTCTAAAACATCAAATACGCCTTCTTTTTTTATTTTATTCATTCTTTAAATTTTATTTATTGTAGTTTATGCTTTTTAAACTTTCACTCTACGGTCCTCAAATTATTTATGTAAATTATTAAATATTGATAGTAAAACAATTTAGAAAAGGTTAGAAAAAAAATTGGGAACTACATAACTTTTGCGTTTGGTGACACTTTAATCGTCTCGAAGAAAACTTTCTAAATAATATATTTTGTTATAAAAAAACAATTATTTCATTAAGTTAATAAATTACATAATTAATCAAATTAACTTATTAGGGGGTAAATTGTCCATGTTATCTTGTTTGTTCTCTCCTGTTTTGTCTCGTCTGCATACCAAACGCACCCAAAAGATCATCACAACTAAAAAATGATGTACCTTCTTGAAGATGTCCTCAAAATGGTCAAGCAAAACATCCTTTGCTAACCCTGCATGCACATCTTGCTTACGAAAAGCGCGTAATCGCTCCTTGAAATCCCTAGTTAACAAAAAGTTCTGGTGGACAAACTGTTCCATTTGCTTCGTGATGCCATATGGATACAGTATAACCGATATGCTTATTATACTTCCACAATCACCAAAAAGATAATAATCCAGCAATTCCTGTCAACAAGGTGTAACGCGTTAGCATCAAGCAATTCTGAATCATTAAGAACAGGTGTTGAAAATAATCGTGGTACCTCAGATTTCTTGAAGTCGAAAACAAACTTCTCTAGGAAAAGACGAATCTGGGTCGCAGCAGCTCCAACACTCACGCAAGAAAAAGAAGTTCAATCAAATAGAACTCGACTCAAACATGGAAAAGGTATTCGAGCTCGAGCTCAAGCACAACTTTGAAAAGGTTAATCGAGCTCGAGCCTGCTATTATTTTTTCGAGTCGACTCGGCTCGTATACACCCCTATCTTGAAGAGCAAATGCATTTTGAGATTAACCGGTAAAGATACCTCCATGAATGTAGATCTATGCTTAGACAGTCCCCAGCCATCCAATAGCTTTAGAAGTTCAGAGAGAGAACCCTTCTCTTAGCTAAACTCTTCTTTTCATCCATCCAAAGTTCACTACAATCAACGATATTTGTGTTGATCTTTTCAAATGTGTAACAAACCTGTCTCCACTCTTCCTCTTATACATCGCTTGAAGATTGGAAATCAATGAACTCGCTGACAATATCTACATTGCCTGCAAAATAAAACGGAATTACAAACATTAAGGGGATGTTTGGCAGGTGCTGAATGGTTTGGTGCAGAATGATTAAGTGATCAGAATGCTTAAGTGATCAGAATAACTTGAAGGGCTTTTCTGTCTTTGACTATCTTGGCAACAACACAGATATGGTTTATTTAGCTAAATGATCACCTCACAGGTACTTTTTAAATCCATGACCTTCTGACAGATTTCTGAAGTGACATTCTTCTGTTAAAGTTGTGGCATTCTGAAACATGTCAGAAGGTCGTGGATTTAAAATGATAATCTGACAGAAGGTCATTTAACCAAAGGACACACACAAGTATGCCGATGGAAGAAAAACTTAAAGGATAAATGTCTCTTCATTTGGGATTTTGACAATAAATTGTTCAAAGTAGAAACGAAGAGTCGGATATCCTCACACTCACAATAACCCAATCTCCAATCTGTTTTCACAAAATTATCACGAAATGTGAAATTAGAATGACACACAAAAAGGACACAAGCATAATGTTTTTTTCTAAGAATCATGCACATTGGCAACTTTTATTAGATCTTGACAAAAGAGAGCAAAAATGGAAAAGATAAAGTCCGTAAGTATCAAAACTTTGCAATATAAAGTGGTGTGGCTGGATTAATAAGCAAAAAGATGACATGGTGAAAGAATAATAAACGATAGTTAGGAGTTAAGTCAAAATTGGAGTTAAAAAGCATACTCTAAGAGGTGCAAGGAATTTGAGCGACAATTCTGACAAAGCTATCGCATTACCGGTTCGAGCAAATGAACCAATACTGATGACAAGCTGTTAAATGAATGATTTTAGATATAGAATTAGGAGACGATGAAATTAAATGAAATCAAATGCTGAGATCAACTGTTAAATCAAATAAGTTATGTAACATTAAAGGCTCACCATGTTGACAATAACTTGCAAAGACGGAATTGTTCACATATCCATACTGATCCAATTCGTAATCTCGAAGCATGAGTTCAACCGCATGAAATCCACTCATTCTGCCAAGCATTAAGACCAAATACGTATATTTAGTTTACTAACATAAAATCTATACCCCAATCTCCCAGCAAACAGGTTCATTTTGACTTCTGATGATCTACAAGTCAACTATAAAATTCATATGGGGTTCTGTTTATCAATATAGAACCAAGTTTTAAATTTGGGGTTGCAATGTCAAATTGGAAGCTTCTCAGCTTCTGATTTTACATGGCTTCTTAGAGGTGAAATTTATAGCAAGTACTACAAAAGTAACTGCGGAACAAAATCAACAAAATTCGGCATTCGAAACTACCACATCAAACCATAGGCTCGTTTTCCGGTAAACCATATCGAAATCACCATTTGGTGATAAATCCCTCTCTTCTTTCTTAGCCTTAGAGGGCTCGGCGGAATTTTCGTTGTATCATTTTACTTTAGCTACTTCGGTAGAAGTTCCGTTGGCCACCGTTATAGATCTCTTGATATACCCTAGCTGTATATAATAAATTATATCAAACATTGGAGAGCTGAATGGGTAGCTCAATTCGTGTAGATTAAAGTTTTACCTGTGATACTGTAATTTCATCGATATTTGACTTCGATTCATGACCATTTTCAGTAACATTACTGGGCCTCTTGTGTCACGCCCTGAAAATCATTTTCATAATTAGAATCAGTTATCCAAAAAAAATCAAGACTCAAAAATGCACAAAAAAGCCAAAGCCCGAATCTCGAGCTGAACCGAGCCCAAGCCTTGAAATCCCGAAGCCTAGAACCAGGTTAGCCTCAATGCCCAATTTTTTTCAAGACCAAAAATGCCCCGCCTGAAAAAGCCCAAAGCCTAGCCTGAGCCCGAAAAGCACTGGATTTTTGTGGTTTACTGAAAACGGGCTTGAAAGTCCCAAGCCTTGAAAACCAGAAACCCGAGCAGAACCAAGCCTAGAAAACGGACAAGCCTCAACTCCCAATTTTTTTCAAGACCCAAAACGCCCTGCCTGAAAAAGCCCGATCGAGCCTTTTTTTCAACCCCAAATCCTGGCCCGAGCCCGAAAGCACCGGATTATTCAGGTTTACCAAAAACGGGATTGAAAGGCCCAGGCTAGTGCATCACTAGTTCCAAATGGGGGATTTACGCAGACCCTGCCTCTATCCCAAAGAATAGAGCGGTTATCAAATGTTATTTGAAGATAAAATTTCCACAAGATTGAGATAGATATGTTTGAATTTAAATAAAAAAAAGTAATGAAATATGACCTCGTCATGTTCATCCTTACTAGCATCCCATACAAAAAATCAAATCTTTTTTTCTTTTTATGGTCTGGATTTTTTTAAAATTTCAGCCCAGACCTTGTTAAGATCAGTCCAACACTTTGTCCACTCCTCTTGTTTCTGTTTTAGGCGAGTCAACATGACTGGCAATGCAGCTAACGGGTTTCTACGGAGCGTTTCCATGACATCAAGACCATGATCACCGTAAAGACGCTCCATGCACCGTAAATTCAGAACTACAAGAATTCATAAAAATGATCAAGTATCAGAGTTAAAGCATAGAACTACATCCACCATTCAGCATGACAAAACAACTGTCCATATATTTATTTCAATTTGTCCCAAAATAAGTGTCCACTTCTGAATGGAAGTGTCTACTTTCCCACACCCTTAGTTATGAGATGAAGAAATTCAATACTCACTATTTTATCAAGGGTAAAATTGTCACTTAGTTAATTAAAGGTGTAATAATTACACATCATCCTTGTTGCAGACTAAAATTTTGGATGAATCATGGATGTACGGACATTTCCCACCATCCTTGTTGCATTTACCAAACCTTGTAATAATTTGACAATACTTCTTCTTTTTAGTCAACCGTGGTGATCTGCCGTAGCAACTGTAATGTTGTCATTTGACAGAAAGATGAAGTTGAAGGTTCCTCATCTGCAGATGACATGAGTTAGTTAAATAAAAGGCCAATCTTCACACCATATAATATGCAACCCTTTTAGAGGTATCTGTTATGAACCAGACAAATAAGACAATGGAAATAGAAACCAAATGATAAAACGACACTGTTGAATGCTGCGATTAACAATGAAAAGAAATAACAAGTAGCATTCGAGAGGCTACCACTCTCCCAAATAGAACCGACTAAATTTCTGCTTCCCTACTCTCCCTCCACACTCCTACTTATACTAACATTTTATTTAGAATTACCCAATTACCCCTTCTAACCCTTTCTAGAATATTATGTATAATATTGGGCTTGGGCCAGTAAATCGATGCATGACATTACCGCGCCCTCAAAGAATCACCTTGTCCTCAAGGTGGGTAATAAAAATAGAGGAATTGTTGCTGTCCAGTTATAACATCTCGCAAACCAGTAGTCACTGAAGTCCAATCCTTCCCATTAAGCTCAATTTCAACTTCATAGAACGACCAAATTCCGTCGCTGCTATTCATGGAATGCCCTACCCTTCTGCCTTCTGTCAGTGTCCATACCAAGGTCTCATTCCATGTCGTTTTGGCAAACTGACTAGCATAGGGGTTGAAATTCTTCATGAGAGTAGATGATCCCGTGGGCAAAGTTGAAATGGGTCCAGCACCACGATGCCACTTTTTAACGCCCACTATGGAGTTAAAACCCCCACTTTTCTGAATTTGGTCCTTAATAAACTCCACTTCATGATTTTTCTCTTTTAGAAAACCACCCACCCCTTGATTTTCTTCTTCACTATTTCGACTTTTCTCCTCAATTTCTTTAATCAGAGGACATGTATCAAACCTTGAAGTCCTGCTATCTTTTTCCAACCAGCGGTTGGAAGACGTACCCGGGCCATAAGGCGTCAAACGAGTCACCACACTCGGTGTCGGTGCCAGTGGCAGCGGTGGTGACAATGAAGGCGGCAACAGTGGTGGTGGTAACGGCGGCGGCACTGGTGGCGGCGGCAGTTTCCGTTGATCGTCACTCCAACCCTCTCTTCCATTGGACGTTAACAAAATAGAGTATGTCGGTAGAGTGAAAGTGCAGATTAAGTTAGATGTAGGCTTGGGCCAATATAAAATAACTGGGTTAGGTTTGGGCCAAATTAAAATAACCTGTTGGGCTTGAACCAGAAAGGAATGTTCAACATGGGCTTTCATACTCGCTCCCCCTTTTCCTAATTCCATTGGAGCCCAGAATGAATCAGGGGTCGAGGATACCGTCCAATTCTCCATACTTGTCTCGATCAAACTTGGTCTAGTAGATGAATCCTCTGGTGAACAAAATTGAGGCGAAGGAAATTTCACATACGGCGGATCTGAGTCTGGCTCTGGACGAACACCTAACTCTCCAGATTCTGGTCGAACGATAGAATGATTATTATTCATTCGTCTGAACTCTTCCCCGTTGAATATAACATTCGTTGTCCCTTCTCTTCCAACAAGTTCTCTATTCCATTGGAAATCTCCTCCCTCTTCTCCGATCATCACCATACTGAGATTTGGAATTGGTTTCGTTTCACCAGTTAAATCAAGCAAGGCAAAATGGAATGATGCCTTGAGTATTTCACTGGTGGAGTCAGAAACTTGTTCATGAATGACCTCGTTTCCAATAACTGTTGTGACCTTGATGTCATCGTGGCTCCAATCTGGATTATGAACAGACTCCTCACCACTTGCGATGAAATCTCCGGATGTAATCTCCCCTGGTTCAGAACCTGATTTGAATCGAATATCACGTACGGCTTTCGTCAATTTTTGATTGAGGACCGTCATATGGTCTCGAAACTGTTGTTGAATGTCTGCCAAGATGGAATGGATTTCACTCACAACCTTCCGGGGTTCAACCTTTTGTGGAATCGTATCACTAGCCATAGCTTCATACACACCATAGGAAAATTGCAATTCCCTGTCCATGGATTCGGACTGCTCTGATACCACTTTGTTATGAACTAGACAAATAAGACAATGGAAATAGAAACCAAATGATAAAACGACACTGTTGAATGCTGCGATTAACAATGAAAAGAAATAACAAGTAGCATTCGAGAGGCTACCACTCTCCCAAATAGAACCGACTAAATTTCTGCTTCCCTACTCTCCCTCCACACTCCTACTTATACTAACATTTTATTTAGAATTACCCAATTACCCCTTCTAACCCTTTCTAGAATATTATGTATAATATTGGGCTTGGGCCAGTAAATCGATGCATGACAGTATCGCTGCTTAGAGTTTTATAGTAAGGAAAGGCTTGAATCAACCAAAACAACAGTTTTGGGAGAGATGAAAGATGGCCAACCAATTCATTTTTATCTTTCTGTCAAATGCGGTTTGTATGATCAATGCTCATCCAATGCTGGGATATTATCTCAGTGATTCTATCACTTCGACCAACATCATTAATCAGGTAAGCCATGCACTTCAAAATTGTATAAGGCCAATCCAGAGCTTTTCTGTGATTACAGTATGCATGCATATCTTGTCTCAGAAAAAAATAACTCAACTTGCAAAGACAAAAAAAAAACAATGGAAGTGCCAAACCTGTAACTCCCTCGGGTGGACAACACTGCACAAAGCGAATACATGCTGAACAAAAAATGCACTCCACATATAGTTGATCGAAGCAAAGCATCATTATAAGTTCATTCTCACAAACAAGCAAATTCCAAACAGTTAGCACCAGATAAGCTGGCCAATTAAACCATATATATTATAACCATGTAACCAAGGCCAGAAGAAGTAGTAATGAAACATGACCAGCTTTCCAAGTTCATTTCTCAAAAAGCGGCCCACTCTCAAGTTGCTCATGTTATCGGGAGTTATAAACTTTTTGAAGAAACATAAAGTACATGCAAAGAAGATAGCCACATGGTGTACTTATGTTCTTTCTTCTTGTTTCCTCAAAAAATTTATAACCTCCAATAATGTGAGCCACAGGAGAGTCGGCTTCTTTCCGAGAAACGAACTATGTTGACATCAGGAATCAATTTATGAGATCCTAGAAGTACCACACCTACAGTATACCATCATAATCCAACATGTACCGCATGGGCAGATCGAAGTGGGACCCCGGTGATACCAAGTAGCTCCCTGATCTTTTCAAGTTAATCCCGGTGGCATGGTTCTTATAAAACATACGCTAGCTGTAGCTTGCTGGTTACGAGTTTGCACGTTAAATTATTGCGTTTAGGTTCAAATCTGTATTTAAGAAATTTCATATAATGTTCAGTACTATATTTATATATAAGATTTAGATGATTCTACATTGTTCCTTTAATATCCGAAACGTACATAATCTACCCTTATTACACCCCTAGTAATAAATTTCACCATCTCATATTTAAGAGTAGGATTGGAAAGTAGGCACTTTCTTTTGAAAGTGCACACTTATGTTGGGACAAACTAAAATAGAAAAACGAATCCTTATTTGAGGACAAACTAAAATAGAAAACCGAACCCTTATTTTGGGACAGAGGGAGTATTTGTTAGAACACTTACTATGATATTATTAGGGTATCATGGTGAGAAAGAGAAAGATTGTCAAGCAGTCCAACAATGATAACAAGCAGGGCAGTGAAAATGACATTATATAGAGACTGGAACCAATCATCGCAGAACCTTTGACTAGAGTACCTAGTGTGGAAGGTGTACCATAATTGAGTTAAAGTGTAGGTAAGATTCTTGTAAAAAAAAGTATGAAACAACCTGCAGGAGAAAAACTTTTTGAAGAATATAGAGAACAGATATAGATTAAAAGTTTTTTTTTGGAAGGGTATCCGAGGACATTGCCCCGACTAATCCCGGCAAGGTGAGGCAATTGCCACAGCTGCTAAAGCGTGCAGCCCTGAGTTTATCCCCAGTGGCCACAAGTTGGAAGCGCCTGGATTCGAACTTGGGGTAGATGGGTTACTAGCCACATCCCCCGCAAGCCTTAACCAGTACGCCACAAGCCTTGTGGTTATATAGATTAAAAGTTCAGGGGAGAAGAAAGTAGAGATGAACCTTGCATATGATACGACCATCGTCCATGGACAAGAAGTAGATCTGTTAGAAATCGGAACTGAATGATAGCAAAATCGCTCGACATACTGCTTGCATCCCCTCCAAACCACTTATTCTGACACCAACATAACCGCTTGAAACATGCCAACATCATTGGCACCACCGCACCATCACCAATACTTAGCGTTATCTTATTTGCACCTTTTCTGACCAGTCTCGTAACCTGTATTTATCAACAAAATGAGATTGAATTGTCTGAATATGAACATAGATTATTAAATCATCAGAAACCTTACATGTGCTTTCTGTAAAGGAGAAACACGGCAACAGACTACTGAACTGCAGCTTAAGCACAAACTAAGCAATGTAGACCGTAAACTTGTGTCTAAAGCATACATCAAACACTTTTCATCGATAAGAAGAGACATTTTCTGTTCAGATGAGCCATGAATGATACTTTGTGCTTCTTCATGGTACTTGTGTAGGTCATTTTTCACTGTTTCTCTTATGAACTGAGCAATTTCCACTTGGTCACCCTGGAACAAGAGTTTGACTTGAGATTGAATTGTCTGACTGAATAATACAAAATGAACAGCATTCTAGCTAAAAAAATTGCTTACTCTGTTTTCAACATCCCTGATCTCATTAGTTTGTGAACTGATAACAAACTGTTTCATGTCATTGTTAATTAATTTGCAAGCTGTGACAATTTAAAAGATAAGTGAATAATTTTATTAATGATATATAAGCATATATAATTCATGACATAATCAAATAGGAATAAAGAAAATTATACCGTAAGCTATATTTATTGCAGTTTCCAATTTATCCCCTGTAAGCACCCATATCCTAATTCCAGCTCTAGAAAGAGTTTCTATGCAGGATGGTACCCCTTCCTGAAGCTTGTCTTTTATAGCAGTACACCCGATCAACTTAAGATCCTTCTCTATCAGTTCTGCCACCTGTTTGGAGATAATATAAAAAGATAGTGTTAGAATATGTGAGTAGGTTGATAGATTGAGAGAGACACACTTGAGATGGTGGCAGAATCAGCCGTTTTCATATATTGAGAGAGTAATACAAATGGAGTGTCTAACCTAATAATGAAACCCTAAGAGACTATTTATACAAGGTAAGTTACACATAATTACAGAAAGGACCCTGAACTACACATATTGACATTAATACTCTAACAGATAGAGATCTGTATTTAATATGTGAAGAGGATACGGAAAGTATCAGTTATCAACGCCAATTACCTCATCCAAATTTTTTTCATGATCTCGTAGAGAAGATTTAGCCTGGATAACGAGGTTTTTCCAAGGACTCTTCACCTTCAGGGAGTACAGTATGACATATAGCAAGGCATCTGAAAATTTCCTAAATAAACAAGGAACCCAAACTTTCAACAAACATAAGAGAAAATCCACCTTATGTTGATAACAAATAAGATAATTTCCATGTTACACTTTGCTTATGGAAGTAAACTACCTTGCACATATCTGGATTAGGTTCATTCCTCCAAGCACCATGAACCCACCTCGATAGAAACATAAAGAGAAATTGGAATAATACAGAGTAATAAGGGTAAAGATGCTTAGAACAAAGACCTGTAAGCAAAATACCAAAATCAATAATGGCAAAAACACAGAGAGAAACATCAGACCCAGAAATCAGCAAGCAAAACAATACCACAAATCTGTTGTTTGAATTGAATGGTTGAGAGTCCCCATTAATCCAGAGCTCCAAGTAGTGATACTTGTTACTTACGAAAACAGCACTGCAATGTTTTATGGACAAGACTATTAAAGCATAATGAAAGATACCAAAGAAGCGATATTAGTAACGAATCATGAAAAATATGCTACCTAGTCACTCACCTGCCTATGGCTCCAATCAAACACATGGAGAGAAGAACACCAGAAAGTGTAGCTATAACTTTTTCAAGTTTCCTCTCTAGTGTACTCCTTTTGGAAGGAACGTTCATGGCATTCATCATTACCTATAATGAAATGTCATATAATTCTAGATGTATTTTGAAGAAAAAGAAGAAAAAGGGAGATAATAATAACAATAATAATAATAATAATGGAAATTGAACCAGCCAAAAATTCAAAAACCTTAGTCTCGTGTCCAGTAAATATTACAGCCCCAACAATGTACTCTGTATTACGTAGACTGCGTCCCTGAAATGTATGTAGAGCAATATTAGATTAACTAAACCAATGATAGGAGACTAATCATACAGGATCTGTATCCCATAAATGCATAGCAAAAAAGCAGCATTTTATCGTTCAAAACGAAATCTAGGCCCTTCATTGTCAAGAGAGTGAATGAACAAGACTGCCTCTCCATGTGATTCATATAGATTTAAAAAAAAACATAAAGATTCACATGGAACATATAAGTCATTGAAGTGTAATACCTAGACGTATATATTAATCGTTACTCTATGCCATCATACAAACCCATATACAGGAAGGAAATAACATAAGCCGATTATTAATGATAAACATAAAATCACATATTTTTCATCTTGATGTGTTTGAAGACAGAGCACTTCTTATTCAGCAATCATTAAAAACTTATAGTAGATTAACCCAAACCATGGTTTTGAATTAATGCTCCTTGAAAAGTATTTATAAGCATCCTATTCAATATTACTGAAAAATGAAAGAACTTGGAGAAAATGCTCACGGCTTATATATCTAGCCTAGTATTCATCAACATCGACCCTGGAAGAGTGAAGCCTGCCCTAGTCAACAGATTGACTGCATCTCGCACCTATGCAAGCCAACAAAACAGTATCCTAAAGCCATCACAGTGGCAAGTTTTATCTTATCTAAGATTTTAAACTTTAGGCATGCAGAATAAAAAATTAAACCATATATTATCAAACCAACATGCAATTTTTTAAAGAAAGTTTAATTTAGTAATAACTTATAGCCTAGGAAAACAAAGGACTTTTCATGACATATCCAAAAGTAAACATCTCTCTGGTGCATTTTTTATTGTGGACTAAAGCATTCAGATACAAACAAGTGACCAAACAGTAAGACAGGAAAGATAAGTTTACAAAAACGCATTTGTATGGAAGGGTAGAAAAAGAGGCCACTAAATGTGGCTATGGGACCCTACCCAAAATTTGCAAACCCATGTACACCATTGAGATATCTAAATAAGTACCATCACCAAGTCAAAAAAATAGCCGATAAGAGCAAAAAAGAGAATTTCAATACAACAGTTCTGCACGAATAACCATACCATAAAGAAAAGTTAGCTAAAAATTTTATGGATCTTTGGAACATGATAGTGTGAAAAGTTCATGAAATTGAGCATACTTCCAAAAGTAGAAAAAAATTCTAGTAAACAAGAGTGTGAGAACATGATAGTTTGAAAAGTTCCATATCAATGCCTTTAGCGACATCCCATTCAAAGATAACTACATAATCATAAAATAAAGTGGACCTAACATATCATGAATCAGAATATCATGTGTCAAGACAATGATGGAACGTTA
Source organism: Saussurea involucrata (assembly GCA_033807775.1). NCBI lineage: Eukaryota > Viridiplantae > Streptophyta > Magnoliopsida > Asterales > Asteraceae > Saussurea > Saussurea involucrata. The sequence goes on along the minus strand of CM066322.1, from coordinate 39,692,634 downwards.
TAGCAAGTGAAAATTTCAAAAAAGAACTCAATTGTACACATGTAAATGATATAACAAATTCATGTGCTCTCTAGACCAACTGCTTGCTCCACTTTAAGCAACAAAGGAAGGAAGAGTATGAATCAGAATATCATGTGTCAAGACAATGACGAACATTATAGCAAGTGAATAATTCAAAACAGAACTCAATTGTACACATGTCAAGATCAAAGAAGTAATAGAAGTCAATAACAAAAAGGTTTAGTGAACTATGCAAGAACAATCTCGTTTAAAAGAAAAAAGATAAATTAAAATAAAGCACAAAGAAAACCTTCTACATTTAGAACCAAAGTTTGTCGGAGAAACCTCATGGTCAAGGCAAAGGCAGGTATACAGGAATCATTTGAAATCTTTCTAAAGGAAATCCGAGTCAACGGAGGAAATAAATGGTGGACAGTCATAGCACAATTGCTAGCAGTAGTCACCTTGGATCCTGCATAAAATAGTTGTAAAATGTAAAAAGAAGAAAATGTGTTCTACAACATCCATGGTGGGTACTTGCCGATGGGATTTGGATCCTGCTCACCATCTTTCCTCATATGATAATGATAAAGATACAAATAGCAAATCTAGAGAAAAGGCAGAATAAAATAAAAGGTTGGAGAAGTTTTGATTACTTTGCTTCCTGAACAGCATGTGGGCAGAGCTCTGCACCATACTTGAAAAGCTCACTAAGACACCGAGGCCATTTGTTCTTATTGTCTGAGATCACAGGAACGGCTGGAATCCCAATAGCATATTTGAACAATGTCATCCTATTAAAAAGCAAGGGTGTCTACATTAATGTTTCACATGAATAGGGAACATATCCAACAGCAGCCTAACAGAGAACATTTTTGCAAAGAACAGAAATCAGGAAACAAAGTTAAAAAGATGGGTCATAAGGAGAACACACCCCCATTTCCTCAAGGATTATGACCTTACACCATATAATATGCAACACTTTTAGAGGTATCGCTGCTTAGAGTTTAATAGTAAGGAAAGGGTTGAATCAACCAAAACAACAGTTTAATAGTATGGGTCTTGGATGTTAACTGGGCCATGCTACACTAAACTTGCAACTTTACCATTCCGCCAACCCTTCTTTTTGTATCAGATCCGGTTTTTCTCTACATTAAACTTGCAACTTGCCACTTTTGATGTTAACTGGGCCATGCTACACTAAACTTGCAACGTTACTATGATAAAAATTAATGGAGCAAACGCTGCAGGTGGGACTAGATCCCACGATCTCTGATACACGAATACATGCCCTTTACCATTCCGCCAACCCTTCTTTTTGTATCAGATCCGGTTTTTCTCTACATTAAACTTGCAACTTGCCACTTTTGTCACGTTTTCGCACCAACCTTTCTTTATCTGAAAAAAAATAAAAATCAAATAAAATTGATCACATCTAATAACTAAAGTGTAATTATGCATGTTTTTATCAATTAAAATATAGACAAATAACGACGTTCTCAACCCTCCCCAACCTAATACCTTATTCGTCCCGAAAAAGGTCAAAGTTAATTCAAGAAATAATTTCAAAGAATGCATGTGTGTGGGTTAATGAATGAGTGTGGGTTAATATACTTATTTTCAAGAATATGTATTTCTAAACATACAAAGCTACACTTCTCTACTCGTTCTAGCTGTCCAAACTCAAGGCTTTCACGAATTTACAGGTTTATCGCAACTTTGCCTTATCCCCAAGCTTTATGAGATGTGTGCTCATTGGCATCTTTTGATATTCTTTTTTTTTTAATTTATACGTTAAAACATGACTTTCTAACTAGTTCATTAGCCGCTCCCAAGCCAAACGGCCTTAGGGGACTAGGTGTCGAGCACCCCTAGGACTTAATCTCCCAAACTAGAAAGGCCACCGGTATATCTTCATTTATCATTTGTACCAGTAGAACATGACTTTCTAACTGATTCATTAGCATGATTTGGGTCAGCCGCTCCCAAGCCAATTGGCCTTAGGGGACTAGGTGTCGAGCACCCCTCAGACTTAATCTCCCAAATCAGATAGGCCACGGGTACATTTTTTCATTACTTTCTAGTTGATTCATTTTTTTTCTTCATTTATTCTCATTTGTGTATGTAAAACATGACTTTCTAACTGATTCATTAGCAGGATTTGGGTCAGCCGCTCCCAAGCCCCAAGCCAGTTGGCCTTAGGGGACTAGGTGTCAAGCACCCCTCAGACTTAATCTCCCAAATCAGATAGGCCACAGGTACATTTTTTTTCATCTCAACCACTCGGTTCAAAGACATTGTTCTTCCCCCATATTTCCGTTTCCACCCTTTGTTCAAACTTTTAGATTTTCGAGCCTTGTTGCCTATATATGCCTAGATTTACATAACTTGATCATAAAGTACACAAAAAATATGTTTGCTAACCTTTCGATCTATTTTAGGGGTTAATTATTAAAAAAATCCCTTTAAACTTAAATACTCAATAGCGCTTGTCTTTTCACCCTTAACACACATTCAACTCATTTTTCCGCATTTTGACCTTTATGGTTCAAATTCGTTTTAATTAGGGAGATTCAACAACGTTTCTTGTTTCAGCTCATTCAAACAAATTATGCATGCATACACTTTATAAAGAAGTAAAATAGGATATGATACACCTTACATGCTCTCGATGTGATTCGCGACTATCTTGTGTAAGCACCTCGTGATCCTTATGCCTTAGCAGCTAGTACTAACTTCACCTTTAGTATTTTGGCCTGCAATTCAAACAAAATACGCGAGAAGTAAATATAAGGGGTATGCAGAAAAAGAAATAAGTAGGAATAGTTATTGCATGATGTTAAGAGTGTTTCAATTGGTAAAAAATAAGCACCACCTTATGAATGAAATTCAAAGGTTTTATATAATCGCCTGAATCAAAGAGGTTGATGGCTGTATCTAAAGCACTCCGTATCTACATTTTATATAATTTCCAGGTTTCATTTCAAGAAACTTTTTGTAGCTCTTCTCAGATTCCTCATATCTACATTAGCCAAAAATCGCCTGAATCATATATGTTTCTAATCAGGAAGTGTGTGAAATTATGTATAGTTTTAGTTGTTGTTAAGAAACATATAGTGACAAAAGGAAAGTTATAACTAATAACCAATATTATGTAATGATAATCTTGACACGATGTGTAAATGAGGTTTCGGAAAGATATCCAGAAGGTCTATGTAGTTTTTGTATCATCCAATCGACCACACATGATGAGGTTTCTTCCTCCCTTTTTTGTTAAGACACAATGACACCAAGATTCTTGTTCTTGGGAGATGGCAAAATGATATATATCTGAAGAATATTATATTATGAACTCAAAGATCAAACAAGAACCTGCCCAACCTGAAAGAAGCAAAGCTCAGAAACCGTAAGGTTTGTGTGGGTGAAGAATTTTGGTAAAGAAGAAGAAACATCAAACATACATGATAATTCTTGTTTCCCCCTTTTGATTGGGTTACCCTAACTGTAGATGGGAAATGGGTGAAAATTGGTAAAAGCTTGGTAATCGCATTGAGTTAAGTTTTATAACAAGCAACTACTACAATCAGGAGAAATTGTAATCAAATTTGCAAATCATGATCAATTTTAGGTTTCTGGACAAAAATAAAATAAAATAAAAAGTGAACTGGTAGGGTAGGTTATTATAAGTTGAATTGCTTACATAGAGTCTGGATTGGGGAACACAAGCAAACACAGAAACTCATCGATTCCATAGAAAACTTGTATGAAGAAATTAGGGTTCTCTGAGAAAATTTGATCCATACGACCGATACCAACTGAAACTCATTGCTGCTGCTTGTGTTTTGCTATTTATTACTCATGATTCCACCACTAATTTCAATTTCACCTAAAATCTCATCATTAACCCCTACGTACTGTGTACTCCGACTCATAGTATGTATAATGTATAGTAGACAGAAATTGGGAATCACGCTTATAATCAAAGAAAGGGTTGGAATTCCAAGTATGAATGAATGAATGTATACATTATGTATGGTAGGAATGGAAGGATATCGATCGAAATTGATTTTGCGGAGATTTCCTTTTGCCCGTTGGAACTGGAATTGATTTTGGAGAGATTGATTTCCTTTTGACCGTTACTTGTTGTTTATTGATTTGGGTTTTGGGAATTTAATTAAAATATCCGCTTGTTCACTTTAACTTCTCAAAATACCCATTTTTTTCTAATTTTATAAAAATACTTATTTTTCTCGCAATATGTCCCCGCATGTATTTATTAAAAATATAATCACACACATTAAATTGTGATTTTGATTTGAATGTTACACTTTCAACCCCTATAATTATTTACTTACTTTACTTTATATACTTTTTACTTTCATAATTTTAATTTTACACATTCATCATATTAACACATATAATCGTATTATTAACTAAAGTACGTTAAAAATGCGTTTTAATTTTAACAAGTTACACCATTATACTCGTCTCTTCGATACATTTGAAATTAGCCCAATATTGAATATTTTTGGATTTATTTATTTTATTATATATCATATATACTACATAAAAATATTTTTAATATTTACAATTCATACACTTATAGTTAACTATTTAATTTATGGTACATCTCTTACTTTTTCAATTTTGTTTTACACTCTTATCGCATTAACATAATAATCATATATTAACTAATTGATTAAATCGTTTTAAATTATGTATGTTAATGTGATATGTTAAAACGTATTTTTTAAAACGAATAATTTAAAACGATTTAATCAATTAGTTAATATATGATTATTATGTTAATGCGATAAGATTGTAAAACGAAAATTGAAAAAGTAAGAAATTTACCATAAATTAAATAACTACCTATAAGGGTATGAATTGTAAATATTAAAAATATTTTTATGTAGTATATATGATATATAATAAAATAAATAAATCCAAAAATATTCAATATTGGGCTCATTTCGAATGTATCGAAGAGACGAGTACAATTATGTAACTTGTTGAAATTAAAACGTATTTTTTTAACGTATTTTAGTTAATAAACTGAGAGTAATTCAAGTAACAATGATAAACAATAAAACCACTTGATTGAGAGGAGAATCAATAAGATTGGAATGGAAACCTAATTCTCTCTCATTTTCACACACACACCATGGATAGCCTCTATTGTGTGCACTCTCACTATCTACAAACCCTAACATTTGGGTTTATATACCTTTGACTAAACCTAGCTATTTTGTTGATTTTGACTAATATTGACTAATTACAATTGGTCATAAATCTTGGATACATTAGGTACTAACAATCTCCCCCTATGGATTCAAGATTTAGAAAAATTATGACGATAGTCTTCAGCTCTTTAATCTTCAGATAGGCTTTATCTTCAAGAATCCACTTTGGCGGCTTTAATCTTCATTTAGGCTCTTTAAAGTCAAATAGTCACAAAGTCTTGAAATACGAACTTCAAATCTGTGTAGCGTTGATCAAGGTCTTCAAAACAAAAATCTTCGTATCTTTGAATCATTGGTCTTTGCAGCTTTGACTTTTGGCAGATTTCTTCAGTCTTTGAACATGAACGGGATTTGAGGTTTTGACGGGCTTTGAGCTTTAAGACATTCTTGAATAATCTTTAAGCACGAACTGTCTTTGTATCTTCACACATTTCATCTTCTTAAACTTCTTGAATTGCCTTTCTTTGACTTTGGCAAATATCAGCTTTGACTCTCGGAAATTGAAATCTCTTCATTTTCTTCTGTTTGATATTTCTCCCCCTTTTTTATGATTGTGAGCATCTTGATCATCAAAATTCTTGTTCAATTTCAGCATTCTCTTTGGATACCAGAAACAATCTCCTCCGTTTGATCTGTATAACTGTCAATTCCAAAAAAAAAATCAAAGCTTTTCAAATTCAGATAATATAACAGTTGTAACCCTGAATCAACAAATGAATCAGTTAAAATGTCTGTAAGTTGCACAAAGCCACTTAGTACAACAGATGTACTTTGGAAAGGAGTTTTTTTGATGTTCACTCCTCCAGGGCTTCCATTCAATCATCGAAAACACAAAGGAATTTCTATGAACGTTATGACAAGAAAACATATTCCTTGTGTGTACGTGCAAGTGTAGAAATGAATGAAGCAACTTATGCTTGATGAATAGTTAGGCTCAAATTGTGTAAACTGTTGAGACAGCAACAAGTTTTCCACGGACTCAATGTGCATGATTGAAGTGCGAAGGTGGGGCAAACTTCTTTCTTTTTCAATATCCAACCATCCGAGTGAAGATTAGATAGATAATATGATGCATCCCCAAGAAAAATGAAACATTTCTTTGTTGAGAAAGAAATGAGTAGCTGGTGGGGTTTAATGCAAGAGTTGGCATGGGCTAATTGTCTGTTTCAATGATGGTCACCAAACAATGTGAACCAATCAGTAATGTGGTTGCCCGGCTCAGAATGTGGTTGGTGTAGAGTTCTCTTATTCTGTTAACTCTGTTCTCACACCCTCTTTCTGTTTTTAATCTGCTGACTGCTAACCAAACTCTCTTTTTCATTTTACCTCAGCATAATAAGATTACTCAACCGGATGAGTTATCTCCCCCACTCTTTGATTTCGACCCTTCACCCCTCAATCACTCAAGGATAACTTATTGGGTAGGAAACACTGGTTAACGTGGATCCATAGAAGTTCTGTAATATCTCACACTGATTCCCATGAAATTTTGTCATAAAATGATGTGTTGTTCAACAGTTTAGCTTGAACAAATAAGAATCTTTAGCATTTGAATAACATTGTCATCGGAATGTATGCTCCTAAAAAATATTCATGAAATATTTGAGCATTTGAACGTTGAGGATTTCTCAAAACAAGGATATAGAATGAAATGAATTCAAAACACTTGTTTGAGAATCTGACAATGTATCAATCAAATCAGATATGAAGGATAATCATGTAAGGTTGGGGTATCAAAGAATTTGATATTTTGTTTATATGAACAAATATAAACAATCTTTGAATGAAACGTTTAAGCTCTTACGTTGAATGAATGTATGATGCTCAACAAAATTGAAATACAAGCGGGAGTATTACCATCGAAACATTGTTTTGTTTTGAGACATGGTAATAACAAAGTCAATAAGAAGCTGAACCGGCGTGTATGAATACTTGAAAGTATAGACAAGACAATACGCAAGTATTAATCTTTGGAAACACAAGGTCATAAATAATTATGTAACAGTCCGAGATATACATTAAAACATTTAAAAACACACTTCTAAAATTATAAAATCTGTTTGAATTAGAGAAGTGGTTTGAACATTTAAGAATACATTTTTCATGCTTGAAAGTTGTTCTTCTTTCAAACAATCTCAGATTGAGTTCAGAAGATACTTACAGTGCTAACATTTAAGCTCCCCCTCAAATTATGATCGACTGATTTAAAAAACGGATAAGCTCCCCCTCAAAATCTGCAAAGATCTTAATTTGACAAAATCAGTAAATGAAACAGTTAAAGGCTACATTATTATTTTTTTTATTTTTTTATTTTTTTATTTTTAAGATTAAGAACGAGTCCTGATCTGATATGATCAGAAGTCAAACACATTGAAAGCTCGGGTTCTAAACTGAAGTGTTTAGAAGCCATTATCTCTTTGAAATGCGGGTTCTAAACTGAATTATTCATAAGCCATTAACATGTAGAAAGATATATCAATAAGCACAAATATATCAAAAGTTTAGAATCTCTCCCCCTGAAATTATGCAGATGGTTTCAGCACAGGTACTCTTCTTCAAATTGCACTCTTCTCTTCTATTTTCCAGGCATGTGTGTGGTAGTAATTAGGCATTCAACACTGCACATGATAAACCTGCAAAACAGATTAAGTAGATTTTGGTACCCAATGAAACTTGGGTCCTGGCTTGTTACGTGCAGTTCGATTTGAAGAAATATTGTAAGTACCATACCAGTACTGAACATTTTCTTTCTTAACAAAATAATGAGTTCCACAATAAGAACAACAGATTTGCTTTTGTGCTAACCTAATCAATTGATTTGCAGAATAAACAAGATTAGGTTTAACAAAAGACTTACCGTTTGGAGCGTTGTTCTTCTTGTTCACCTTAGGTGGAGGAACAGATGATTTTGGGGCATCTCTTTCAGGTGAAGAGTCTTTCACTTTCCATACCATCTTTAGGGGGAGCTTATCGCAACAGAGGGTTGCGATAGTTTACTGTTCAAACTCTGATGATTGCGATAAGAATCTTGTCGCAAGTGACTCTTGCGATATGGTACTGTTCGGTTGCGATGGTTATGAAATTTCGATGGTTGCGATAGTTATGAAGATTCAAGATGTTATTGAGCCGAATCTTCAAAACAAATCGGATTTGGCTGAAATTTGGTACGCAGGTTCGTGACACAATTCTGGGCAACTTTAATGCTTCGTGTTTTGTCCAAAAACCAACAGAAAGTGGTTTTCCGATGCAAAACAGAGTGCATAAATAAAAAGTCCGAAAATGGGTAAAATGCACAATCTGAGCTACTAACCTAGTGAATTTGCGGAATAAAAACACTCAGGAATAGTCTAATAACAACCCTTGATCGATTCTAATCCATTAGAAGAACTCCAATGGCTAAAATCAACCAAAAAGATGAAAACTATGAAGAACTCTCAACTTTTGCAAAAACCCTAACAAACCTAATCGAATAAGTGTGATATACAGGCTCTGATACCAATTGAGAGTGATTCAAGTAACAATGATAAACAATAAAACCACTTGATTGAGAGGAGAATCAATAAGATTGGAATGGAAACCTAATTCTCTCTCATTTTCACACACACACCATGGATAGCCTCTATTGTGTGCACTCTCACTATCTACAAACCATAACATTTGGGTTTATATACCTTTGACCAAACATAGCTATTTTGTTGACTTTGACTAATTACAATTAATCCTAATTCTTGGATACATTAGGTACTAACATAAACAATTATATGTGTTAATACGATGAATGTGTAAAGTTAAAATTAAGAAAGTAAAAGGTATAGAGTAAAGTAAGTAAATAATTATAGGGGTTGAAAGTGTAACTTTTAAATCAAAATCACAATTTAATGTGTGTGATTGAATGTACCGCGAGACTCATCCCGCCATAGCGGGATCAATATTTTCATAAACTACCCTATCCCGCGATCGCGAGACATATCGCGGGGAAAATGGGTATTTTTGCAAAATTGGAAAAAATGGGTATTTTGGTAAATCAAAGTCAACAAATAGATATTTTAATTAAATTCACTTTTGGTTTTATTAAAATAAAACCAATTCTTAATTTTGGGCCCAATACATACATTCATTCGTTTAGGTTTAATAAACCCAATACCTAATAAATTTATTCTATTTTGAGTTTTAAGAATTAAATTAGTACCAAAATAATTTCAACATTAATTACTATTTTAAGTTTCATTAAATTTGTGGCATTTTTGTCATTTATCGAATTTACCAATTCAAGATCAATTTTATGTTTTTGGACCATGTGGTTATTGACGCATAAAGAAAAAGAAAAAATCGATAAAATAACTAAAGGATCTCTTATTTAATGAAACGTTTTTAATGTTTGTCAGAGGAAAGGACCAAATTCTAAGTGTTTTTGCAGACCACGATGGTTATCTTTGTAATTTCAAAACTACTTGGATGAAACTCTCTCTCTCTCTCTCTCCCACTGTCGGTTGTGCACCCATACAAACCTCTTTTTTCCTTATATCTCTCTAAATCCTCCATAATCTTCACTCAAGAAGCAGATTCATTGCTAATTTCAATCCAAAAAAGTGTGTGCGTTTCTGCATGTTTACTGTGTGTGTGTGAGAGAGAGAGAGAGGGGGGGAACAAAGGATCAATAATCAGTGTGTTTGTGATGAGATCAAAGGGTTTTTCGTGATTTGTGAAGAGGATTAGGTGTGAAATGACAAGAATGCTACCGGGCATCCCATCGCCATCGTCGATGAAGCTGATTGATCTGTTGTAATCGTCAAATTGGTGGGAAGAGATTAATGAATCAAGTAGCTGGCAAGATGGAATATTCTTCACCCTCTGTGCATTTTATGCTCCCGTATCCGCCATAGCTCTTGTACGTGGTCTCATCTCCCCCTATGGTCGGACCATCGTCGGAGATGGTGAGCGATGTAGGTCGGGAGTTGTCGGAGGGCCGACGGAGGAAGAAGTGAGGGAGTGGTGAGGAAGAAGTGAGGTAGGGGTACGTGGGGTGGGGGTAGGGGTGTGGTTGCTAATAGACAAAAAGGTTTAATATAACATATAAATTATTTTTGTTTTATTTTATTTTAACAGAAAAAGACAAAAAAAATGTAAAATGACAAAAGTACCCTTCACTTAACTGGGTTTTTAACGGAGTTAACGATAAGGGGCCACTTTCAAAGCGATTTGCAAACTGTAGGGACGATGGATGTAGTTATTGAAGCACATAGATCACTTTCAAATTTGTTTTATATTAATTAATATATCATAGTAGGATTTAGATTTTGGAGTGGAATTGGTCTTTAAAACCTTTGCAGGGCCTAAAGAACCGCCACCACTCCTCCGGCGAATGAGAGCATTCAAACGGTGGATGAAATGCCAATCCATTGTGTTGGTGCAAGTGATTAAAAATCATAAATCTCATTGTTTTGATGATTAACAAGTAAATAGACAAATGTTATTTGTTTCTAACAATTTTATACAAGTATGTGAAACAAAGCATCTGAAGAATGGAAAAGCATCATCTCAGTTATTCCAAGTATTCCAGTCCAAAGAAAGGGAGACGCGAAGACTTTATCTGAAGAATTCAAGATTGGATGTGTACTAGTACTAAGTCTTCATATCTCCTAACAGTAAACATACTCAAAATAATATACCACTTGGATATTTCAAAAACCAAACAAAATGTATTTTTTGAAAATACTAAGTTCAAAAAAATAAATCCGTTGGTTTTAGTTTAATTTGAAAAGAGATGAAAAGACTAGCAGTTAATGTGGGTTGGTGAAAGTTAGTCCACGGACGTCCGCAACGTACTGGCGGACGTCCGCAATCAAGATTAATCTCTGAATTGCTCAGAGAACAAACGACTACTTTTCACAACCACCTTATTGATTGTGGACGTCCGACACATGTTCATGTGGATGTGTGCAAGTGCTCAGAATCACTTTTTATCTTCCCTATTTAAATCCAACGATTAGTGAAAGACAAATCAAGTCTTGAGTTTATAAAAGATAAGAAATCTCTGATTTCTAGATATTGTGATTAGCAAAACAACTCAAGCATTTAAATCTAAAAATCATCCAAGTGTTATACTTATACAAGAGTGATTACCATTAAGAAATTTATCATCTTGTAAGTATTTACTTTGAGAGTGAGTGATCCATTCCACTCTCAAGCAGAAGCAAGAGATCAATTCCAATATTTGTATCAAGGTTTATGTTGGACAACCTAAGGGGGGGGTAAGGTTGTATTTAAAATCTTTTTCTTTCAAAAAATTCTTTGAACAAATAAATACAGTACAAACAATACAGTAAAAATAAAGCAGAGTATAAACAAGTAAATATACAACAATTATATAAACAGATATAATTTAAATGCACAGCGGAAATGTAAAGAGATAAGGGAAAGAGAATACTTGACAACGAGATTTTTAAAGTGGTTCACCAAACACAAAGTTGGCTAGTCCACCTCGAGAAAATAACACTTCTCGGAGATCCAATACGAAACGTGTTCTTTACGGTAGAAACACAAACCTTAATACAACAAACGCGAATCACTCTACTTTGAGAGATTAAGGTGGATCACTCACTCTAATTCAAACACTTACAAGAGGGTATAAATTTTAATATGAATAATCACTCTTGAATAAGGTTTATCACTTGGATATTTTTAGAGAGTTTGATCACTTGAGTTGTGTTGCTGATTCAACTAATCGTGAGATTTTAATCTGCTATCAACTCAAGATTTCTTGCTCAAAAAATTAATTTATCAGTTTAAGTGATTTAGTGTGAGTAAGAAAGCAGCAGAATAATAATCAAATGCTGAGGGAGAACTTAATGCTGAAGTTGGTGTAGAGTTTAATGCTGCTGGAGGCTTGTATTTATACTGCATGAAAATCCGACTTGAGAATTTCGCGGTATACCGCCGAACCATCGCGGTATACCTGCGTCATAAAAAGTGTACTCCTTGAGAAGGTCAACCTGCAAAAAACTCAACGGCATAATGTACCCGCGGTATACCGCGTTGCACAGGGCGGTATACCGCCTGACATACTTCCTGACAAACGAAGCTTCTCATGCAGAACAAGTTGATGGGAAATAGTACCCGCGGTATACCGCGTATACCTTGGCGGTATACCGCCAGAAGATCTGTCCAATGAGAGCATGGCAACGCAGGTAAACTTCGGCTGAACACACTTCTTGCAACAGATGAACAGTAGCAGCATATATTAATATATATATATATCAGAGATTTATATATAAAAGATATTATATATATATTTGATTCAAATATATTTATATAGATACGAAATATCCAAGTGATAAAATATTTTAGGGTGTTTATCATTTTAAAATAAAATGACGAAACTCTTCAAACTTGGATTCTTCAGATAATAATTTATCGAGATCATTTAAATATCTGCACACTCAGATAAAATATTAGATAACAAATAATGCGGTGTGTTTTGTAATCATCAAAATAAATATGGAGATGTGATTTTATGTGTACCAAAAATATATCACAATATTTAAAGCTGGGTACACTTGCACCAACAATCTCCCCCTTTTTGATGATGACAAACACAACGCTAAACACGAGAGCATACTCGGTTTCTCTCCCCCTTTTGTCGAAGCAAAAAGGGTTTAAGAAAAACGCTTATGCTCCCCCTCGAAAGATGCTCCCCCTCAAAATATGAAATATTTGAGAGTTAGTATTTATCAAGGGTTATACTCAAGCATGCCTAAACCAAGTCTTAATTTAAAGAAGGCCTTCTTGTTTAGAGCTTTAGTGAAAATATCGGCCAAATTATCTTCCGAATCAACCTTTTCAAGCACGATTTTGCCTTTTTGAACATTATCTCGTAAAAAGTGATGTCTCAATTCAATATGTTTGGTACGAGAATGTAAAACGGGATTTTTACTTAAGTTTATGGCACTTGAGTTATCACACATAATTGGAATTTTGGTTAGGTGTACCTCAAAATCGGTAAGTGTGTGTTTCATCCATAGGACTTGAGCACATGCTCTTGCGGCGGCTACATATTCCGCTTCGGTTGTAGACAAAGCTACGGATTGTTGTTTCTTAGAGAACCAAGATACAAGTGAGAGACCTATAAAGGCACATACCCCACTAGTACTTTTTCGGTCAACAATAGATCCACCAAGATCGGAATCGGCAAAACACGTTACTTCTAACTCGGGTTTCTTTGCGTACCATAAGCCAAGATTAGTAGTACCTCGTAAATATCGAAAAATACGCTTGACAGCTTCATAGTGAGATTGTTTAGGTGAAGATTGAAAACGAGCACATAAACATACACTAAACATAATATCAGGTCTACTAGCAGTTAAATATAACAAGCTACCAATCATACCACGATAAATCTTTTCATTAAAATCGTTTCCCTCCTCGTCACGAGATAATTGCAAATTTGTGGTCATTGGAGTTTCAACGGGTTTGACATTTTCAAAGTTAAACTTTTTCAACATATCTTTACAATATTTAGATTGACTAATAAAAATACCAGTTTCACATTGTTTTATTTGCAATCCTAAGAAGTATTTTAACTCTCCCATCATGCTCATTTCAAATTCGCTAGTCATTTTCGCAGAAAAATCATTACACAATTTTTCATTAGTGGAACCAAAAATAATATCATCAACATATACTTGCACAACCACAATATCATTTTGAACATATTTCACAAATAAAGTATTATCTATTTTACCCATAATATAACCACTAACAATTAAAAAGGTTTTTAATCTATCATACCAAGCACGCGGAGCCTGCTTTAAACCATAAAGCGCCTTTTTCAATTTATAAACATGTGTCGGGTTTTCAAAACTTTCAAAACCGGGAGGTTGAGAAACGTATACCTCCTCGTTTATAATACCATTTAAGAAAGCACTTTTAACATCCATTTGAAATAACTTAAAATCTTTAGCATTTGCAAAAGCGAGAAGCATTCGAATAGACTCCAACCTTGCAACCGGTGCAAAGGTTTCGTCATAATCTATACCTTCTTGTTGACTGTACCCCTTGGCAACTAAACGTGCCTTGTTTCGTGTGACTCCACCGTTCTCGTCTACCTTGTTACGGAAGACCCATCTTGTGCCAATTATGGTTTGACTACTAGGGCTAGGTACTAAGTCCCATACATCATTCCTAGTAAATTGATTTAACTCATCTTGCATGGCCAATATCCAATCCTCATCACCTAAAGCTTCATCTATGGTTTTAGGTTCTATGGTTGAGATAAAGGCATGGAAAGCACAATGGGTAAGGATTTGTGATCTAGTTGTCCTTTGGTTTAGGTCACCTATAATTTGATCTACGGGATGGCCTCGAGCGGTTCTAAGGTTAGGATCATCTATACCTTGTGGAATAAAGCACGGAGGGGCATCACTAGATTCAATATTATTTGGAGAAGGTTGGGTACCTAAATCCAAAGTACTAAGTTGTTGGGCTAAGACGTCTCCTTCACGGATATTATCATTTGCTAAGGGTGCACTCGGTTTGGGAGGACTCTCGTCAAAACTAACATTAAGGGATTCTTCCACTACCATGGTCTCCTTATTTAGGATTCTATAGGCTTTGCTATTCCAAGAGTAACCTAGGAAAACTCCTTCATAGGCTTTGGGGTCAAATTTGGTTAGGTAGGATTTGGTGTTTAAAATGAAACATTTACAACCAAAAACTTTTAGGTGAGCTAGGGAAGGTTTTCTACCTCGGTAAAGTTCATAGGGTGTCTTATTTAGGATACCTCTAATTAGGACACGGTTAAGCACATAGGTCGCGGTAGCAACGGCATCACACCAAAACTTTTGGGGAACTTGATGTTCGTTTAGCATAGTTCTACTCATTTCTTGCAACGTTCGATTTTTCCTTTCAACAACCCCGTTTGACTGAGGAGTTCGAGGAGCCGAAAAGTTATGAGTTATACCATGTTTATCACAAAAGGCACCAAATTGTACATCATTATCGAATTCTCGTCCATGGTCCGTACGTATGGAAACAATCGTACAACCTTGTTGGTTTTGAATTCTTTTTCCTAAAATTTTAAACTTTTCGAAAGCCTCATTTTTATGTCTCAAAAATAAAGTCCAAGTATAACGGGAATAGTCATCCACAATAACCAAAGTATAAAAATTTCCTCCAAAACTTTGAACAGCCATCGGGCCAAAAAGATCCATATGTAAAAGTTCTAAAACTCTTTGAGTAGAAATAACATTTTTTGATTTATGAGAAACGTGATGTTGTTTGCCGACACGACAAGCATCACAAAAATGATTATCAAACTTTAATTTTGGCAGGTCACTCACAAGCTCCTTATTTTTTAAGTTTTGCATTAATCTTAGGTTAGCGTGACCTAAACGCCTATGCCATAAAGTAGAAACATCATTAATAGAAGATAAGCATACATTATCAGATACAACAGTTTTACAAATATATAAATTTCCTTTTACAAAGCCATTTAAAAGAACTTTGCCATTTTTTATGATTTTGCACGAGTCTTCTTCGAAGACAACAGTTGTATTATTTTTACACAATTGACGAACACTTAACAAATTAAAATGTAAATTATCAACATGATTAACATTTAGAAATTGAACATTATTGCAAGAGACTGTACCTCTACCAATTATATTTCCTTTGGAGTTTCCTCCAAAGATTACCTGTCCACCATCACATGACTTATATGATGAAAAGAGATTATTGTTTCCGGTCATGTGACGTGTGCAACCACTATCGAGTATCCAGTCCATATCAAGATCAATCTCGTCGTCGCTATCGGCCATAAGACAAATGGCTTGATAGTCATCTTCTTCTTCACTCTCGCTCCACGCGCCTCCAATGAAGGCTTTCTCCTTCTTCTTTTGGAACTTGTTCTTTTTCGGACATTCATTGGCGTAGTGGTCTTTGTCACCACATGAGTAGCAAAAGCCTCTCTTTTGCTTAGCTTTATCGTCTTCACTTGAATCGCCATTTTTCTTAACTCTTTCGTCTCGTTTATGGAACTTACGACTTCGATTATCACCACCACGACGGTAGTTACCGTTTCTTTGAAATCTGCCATTGTTAGAAAATTTATTATTATTATTAAGAAATTTGGAAAAGTTTCTTACCAACATGGCGACTTCATCGAGAGTTTCGGATGGATCTTTCGAGGAGCTAGCTTTCTCCTTTTTCTTCTCATCTTTTGGTGTTGAGACATTGAGAGCGATTGATTTCTTTTTAACTTGCTCCCGATCTTTGTTTCTTTTAAGTGCAATTTCATGCACTTTAAGATTACCGATTAAGTCATCTATCTTCATTATGGAAAGGTCACGGGAGTCTTCTAAAGATGTTATCTTTTGCATCCACTCCGAAGGAAGAGCTCGTAGGATTTTCCTTATATAGTCCTCGTTAGGATAAGTGCGATCCAAACCTTTCAAAGTAGTCACAATAAGGTTAAATCTTTTAAACATTGAGTCAATTGACTCATCTTGTTTCATTTCGAATAGTTCATAATCGTGAACTAAAATATTTACTTTACTAGATTTAACCTCCGTGTTTCCACGATGAGTATTATTTAAACTTTCCCATATTTGATTTGCAGTTTTATAAGTATATACTCTTTCGATTTCGTCAGTTGTTAAAGCAGCATATAATATATTCTTAGCTTCAAAGTTTAAACAAAAATGGGCTTCATCAGAAGTAGTCCAGTCATCTAGGGGTTTATCAATATAAACATCATCTTTCACAATGGTGGGTTTAAAATTCCCTTTTTCTATGATGTTCCAAATCTTTTGATTTTTGCCACGCACGTGACATTCAAATAGCTCGGCCCAAATGCCAAACTTTTCAGTATCTATCAAAGGAGGTTTTGAAAACACGATATTAGTTTGTTGAGCCATTTAGAAGAATAAGAGAAAAATATGCAGAATATTTTTTGAAAGACCTGCTCTGATACCAAATGTTGGACAACCTAAGGGGGGGGTAAGGTTGTATTTAAAATCTTTTTCTTTCAAAAAATTCTTTGAACAAATAAATACAGTACAAACAATACAGTAAAAATAAAGCAGAGTATAAACAAGTAAATATACAACAATTATATAAACAGATATAATTTAAATGCACAGCGGAAATGTAAAGAGATAAGGGAAAGAGAATACTTGACAACGAGATTTTTAAAGTGGTTCACCAAACACAAAGTTGGCTAGTCCACCTCGAGAAAATAACACTTCTCGGAGATCCAATACGAAACGTGTTCTTTACGGTAGAAACACAAACCTTAATACAACAAACGCGAATCACTCTACTTTGAGAGATTAAGGTGGATCACTCACTCTAATTCAAACACTTACAAGAGGGTATAAATTTTAATATGAATAATCACTCTTGAATAAGGTTTATCACTTGGATATTTTTAGAGAGTTTGATCACTTGAGTTGTGTTGCTGATTCAACTAATCGTGAGATTTTAATCTGCTATCAACTCAAGATTTCTTGCTCAAAAAATTAATTTATCAGTTTAAGTGATTTAGTGTGAGTAAGAAAGCAGCAGAATAATAATCAAATGCTGAGGGAGAACTTAATGCTGAAGTTGGTGTAGAGTTTAATGCTGCTGGAGGCTTGTATTTATACTGCATGAAAATCCGACTTGAGAATTTCGCGGTATACCGCCGAACCATCGCGGTATACCTGCGTCATAAAAAGTGTACTCCTTGAGAAGGTCAACCTGCAAAAAACTCAACGGCATAATGTACCCGCGGTATACCGCGTTGCACAGGGCGGTATACCGCCTGACATACTTCCTGACAAACGAAGCTTCTCATGCAGAACAAGTTGATGGGAAATAGTACCCGCGGTATACCGCGTATACCTTGGCGGTATACCGCCAGAAGATCTGTCCAATGAGAGCATGGCAACGCAGGTAAACTTCGGCTGAACACACTTCTTGCAACAGATGAACAGTAGCAGCATATATTAATATATATATATATCAGAGATTTATATATAAAAGATATTATATATATATTTGATTCAAATATATTTATATAGATACGAAATATCCAAGTGATAAAATATTTTAGGGTGTTTATCATTTTAAAATAAAATGACGAAACTCTTCAAACTTGGATTCTTCAGATAATAATTTATCGAGATCATTTAAATATCTGCACACTCAGATAAAATATTAGATAACAAATAATGCGGTGTGTTTTGTAATCATCAAAATAAATATGGAGATGTGATTTTATGTGTACCAAAAATATATCACAATATTTAAAGCTGGGTACACTTGCACCAACAGTTTATGTTCTACCATAAAGAACATTCATAGTGGATCAGTGTCTCGAGAAGTGTCTCGAAAAGTAGATAGCCAAGTTGGTGAACCACTCTAAACAACGGTGTTGGTATCATTCTCTCTACTCTTATCTCAACTATATATCTTGTTGTGCACTTAAATTGCTATTGTGATTAAAGAAACAAAATTTTGAAAGTGAAAAGATCCTAATACAACCTTTACCCCCCTAAGGTTGTCTAACACATTGAATACAACGACACACTCGACCTCAGCATACAACAAGAAGACCAACAAGTATGGGTGAAGGCATTGTGTGATCGCCACCATCCCCAAACACAGTTGCCTCACCGTCAAGTCCTCTGCCTCTTGCCGACTCATCGAAGATTTTTGTCTCAAAGGTTATATGGCACTTTCAGTTGCTCTCAGTTTGCCCAAATGTGGTTAAAACATCTAATCATATTATTTGTGTGTTTTTTCCATCTTAACTAACTATTTATCTATTATTGAGCGCATATTTAGAAGCGGGATATTGCAAGGATTCAACTTCACGTACTTGGTACTTTTACGTTTAGATTCAATATCAATAAGGGGAGAGGGAAGTTAAAAAAGCCACAAAAAATCAGGAATTTGTTTAGGGGTAGAGTGCGAGTGGTTGATGCGTATAATATGAAGAATTTCATGATTTTGGAGATTTACTGTTTTCTTTCCAGTTAAATTGTTTATATTTGATGTAGATTTCTCTGTGGTTTTAAATTTAATGAGGATAGTTGTTCAGTGTTTAGTAAGAACAGATAAAATGACCAATTTACCCCTGATGAGTTGTTTACATCTTTTTATATTTTTGATTAATTTATGTAATTTATTAAATTATAATAAAATGAATATTTTTTATAACAAAATATATCTTTAGAAAGTTTTTGTCGAGACAATTAAAATGATACAAAAATCAAAAGTTTATGTAGTTTCCAATTTTTATTTTATACATTTTCTATATTATTTTTTAATTTTAAAATTTAATAAATTACATAGATTAACCAAAATATAGAAACCGTTCAAAAATAATATTTTGAGGACAATAAGTGAAAGTTTAAAGAATGAATAAACTGTAAAGAGGGAGACATATTTGATAATTTTAAAAGAGAATTAGGTTATATTTGTGTGTTTTTTCCATCTTAACTAGCTATTTATCTTATATTGAGTGCATGTTTAGAAGCGTGATATTGCATGATTCAACTTCACGTAGTGAGTACTTTTACGTTTGGATTCAATATCAACAAGTGGAGAGGGGAGTTAAAAAAAACCACAAAAAATCAGGAATTTGTTTGGGGGTAGAGTGCGAGTGGTTGACGTGTTTCATGATTTCGGAGATTTAATTTTGTGGCAATTTGTGTTCTTACAAGACTTCCACTGTCGGAGGTGCTCAGTTTTGTAATTTAGTAATTTTTTCTACCGAAGAATCATAGGTCAACTTTATGTTACCGGAAGGTGATATTCTTTCAAAATTTATCAGGTTTAATGTGTATGCCAAAAATGGTATGCATTTACCGTTTTCTTTCCAGTTAAATTGTTTATAATTGATGTAGGTTTCTATGTGGATTTAAAATTTAATGAAGATCTGGTGTATAAGGAGTTATGGAAGGCACATGCAATAAATAAAAAGATATATTTTCTCAAAAACTTGCATAATATAACTCGGGTTTTGGTTGGTTTAAAGCTCACTCATTACCTCCTAAAATGTCATCGCGTTCTTTTCTACTATAAGGGTTTAATTTTGTATACTTTTAGTATGACTTGTATTTTCTTTTAATCTGCAATCTTAATCTTTTAAGTGATTTCGTTAAAAAGTCATTGTAAGGATTGAGAACCGGTCCATAAAAAGACCAGTAATGAAAATTCGAGGTATTCTTTTAAAGTAATTGTCTATTATTCTATTATACTTGTATTTGTTTTTTAAAAAGTTATTATTTTCTAATAATTTTTTGGCCAATGAGAAGTTAAGGCTCGACACCAGTTAAGCTTGGTCCTTATGCAACTCTAGTCTAGCAAAACACCCCTTCTAAAAAAGGCTAGACGAGTACAAATTATACCAAGTGAAGGACCTTGACTCTGATATACTCCATTGGTGTAGTAGTAAATGTCTCTTGTGATGTTTGAAGACTTGGGTTCTAGTCTTTGTCTTAAATTTTTAGTAATAATAAATAGTAATGGATCAGTTGATGCCATTGATCGTCACCAGGACCATCCGCTTCTATGGCTGACCCTGAATACAATAAACTCGTAAAATAAATAATATGATGTGCTGAAAGAGTTCAAATAACTATACCTATAACTTTATTGAAAAATTATTTACTATGAAGTGGTATTTTTGTATTTTACAGTAATAATAATTTATTTGCAACAATACTATAATCACGATATATAGTCATATAGCTCATTAAAAAAAGTATTTGAAGATAGTGGGAGGGTAATTAATGAAATTAAGAGTAAATTATGGATTTGGTCCTTATTTTCCATATCCATCTTCATTTTAAAATACTTGTTTTCTTATTTTTCAACTATTTTATTATTTAATCACATCATTAAAATATCGCATTTTATTATTCCGTTTTATAATCTAAAGTTCACTTGTTTTATACATTATTCGTAACGCGTATCTATAAAATGTTATTTCAAAGATACAAATCACATGTATCTTATATATGGTTTATATATGTCATAACAACAACAACAAACCTTCGGAGTACTCAAAAGAATAGTAATATCCGGGAAACTATCGATTGGAAACTTAAAGCAATTCATATAATTCTACCATAAGTGTTAATACCCATGGTACAAGTTTGCACTCGATCTAAAACGGAACCTTTTTTTGTAACTCATTAATGAGAGTATAAATGTGTTGACCTTATGTACACATCATCATAATTATAATTTACAAGTCAACTATGCTTCTGTCATTGGACATATGTATGCAAAATTACAAGTTTACAACTATTCTTTTCGATCCCATTTAATATTTAAACGCCATTTTTTACGGTATTTGATATGCTTTTAGAGGGTCTTGGTATGCCTTTAAACGGGACTTATCCGAGCACTAGGACTTGCCTTCTGTTTGACATATTATTTTCAGAGCATACCAAACAAGTGGCCAACACATGATAACATTTCATTTCAATTTCTTTAACGTCAAATTCATCTCACAAACTCCATTCCATTCAAAAGCGTTCTACGAACCAAACGCCACCTAAAGATCCTTGTTTCTTCTTTTTGTCTTTTTTTGGTAACCTTGAGTTTCCGGGTCAGGTTACGCGCACCGACTAATCAATGGGCGACCACGAATAGTCTGGAACTACAAGGGTTTTGGCAGCGTCTGGATTTGAACATTGGGTAGATGAGATTTTCCACTACATCCCCAAAGGCTTTAACAGTGCGCCACAACCCAAGTGTCGAAAACCAGACCGATGTATCAACGAGGACGCTGAGATCCCAAGGAAGATGAATTGTAACATTCCACATTGGCTGGGGAGGGGAATATATTTGCCTTGTAAGAGACTTCATACCTCATTTACTAGACACGTTATAAAACTGTGAGTATATATGTAAGCAGACGATATCCGGTGTGATTAACATGATATGTTACAATAATTTTATACATAATCATTTTATAATGTTAAAAACTTAAAATTATAATTTTGTGTTATTTATTTAAATTCTAAGCGTAAGAAAATATATCTATTAAATTTATGGCACTTTGAAATCTTTGACAAAAAAAGAAAAAGAAAAAGAAACGAATGAAATCTATGTTTTCGGTGAAATAGAAAATATAATTAAAACTGGTTTCAAAAAATAAAAGAAAATTGCTTCAAAATAAAAAATAAAAATAAAAGAAAATATAATTAAGGTAAAGATTTGAAGTAGGGTAAAGTTTAATTTCATTAAATGCAAAGATTTTGTATCCGTTGTTCCGATTCTCTTTCGACCGACCTACCACCACACCACAGGTATATATGTCATCGATCATCGATCAATCCCATAATCAATATCTCGAAGAAAATCGCTCATACATGCAACTAAGCTTTCTTCGCTAGAATCTGCATTTATTAACCACCTTCATCTTCTGATATGATCATATCGTCTGTAGGTAAATTGAAAATACGAGAGCAGCTATACACTGATTCAGTAACCTAGCTCTTCCTTCAATTCATCCTTCATGCACATATATGGTCACGTTAATCTCTAACAATATTTCGAAAAATCCCCACCTCCTTCGCCCATTTCATATCATTATTCTTACTTTTTTCTTTTTAATTCTTCACGAGTTTCCAAATTCCTTCCTAGATTTGTGAATTTCAAACCTACATATATACGGTTCACGTAAGTTCTATCGACCCACCCCGATTCAACGTTCTACTCTAACAATATCGCAACCGTAAGTTTGATTCAATCATAAAGCAATTATGATACTTCAATTCCTGCCAATTTCTCATTGCCGATGACTGTATTTTTGTATAACAGATTTGGGTTTTCTTTTTCCTTGATTGATTGCTGAGTCACATTTACTTTTTTGTATATGTGTGTAACTTTAATTGTGTTTCTTTTGATTTTCTTGGCATTGTAAAATTAGGGTTTTTGGATAGGGAGTAAAGAGGGTATGAACAGGAAATCCAGATAATAGGGTTTTTGGATAGGATTTTCTTGGCATTGTAAAATTAGGGTTTTTGGAAGAGGGTATGAACAGGAAATCCAGATAATAGTTTAGAAAGTGAGCCTCCGCCAAAGGGATAGGGGTTCAAGAAAGAGATCTGAATATGAACAGGAGTCTCTTTAGAAACTCTGATCATATGCAAATCGATAACCGAAATAGCATTGGTAGTAATGGAGTGTTAACAGAAGAAGAACTTCGATCTCACCCTTGTTTTCTGGTTCCATTTATCCTTCCCAAATGTGTCCATGCAATTACAACCGTTCTCATATGAATCTGTAAAGTATGTATGCAAGGTAAATAATATATCTGTTTAATTATGAATTGCACATTGAAATGGTAAGTAAGTTGGGATTGGTTTGTTATTATTTTAGCCCCCATACTCCACTCCTTTACCATAAGCACATTTAAGCATGTGTGTCAACAAATCAATATGCTTGTATTTACAGTGGCAATGGAGTGCTGTGCTAAACATGCTACACATGGGTAGTCAAATGAACCCTTGATTCAACTCCAGCAAGATGCACCTGATTGTAAAGGTACAAATCTGCATATTATAAATATTCTTTTATTGTAGAGAAATAACAAACGTAATTTGTTGATAGTGTTAAAAAAAAGGAACATCTAATAAGTTACAAGCGGGCGGTGTCATTGATTGCGGGTTGCGTATCATCTTCAGATGGGCTCTGTCTCTTTGGTACTGCTGTATTCTTATGGTATTTAATGGTAGTTTTAATTATAATAATGTCAGTTATTATATAACCCGTTCTTTTGCAGACTTTGTGGATATGGGACTCAGTTATCATTTATGTGGTCTACGTAACCTGCTCCACCCCTGTTAGATCATTCCATTTCATGTTTCTCGCCCTGAGGTTGAAGCCAACAATCATGCAATAGCGGTTTCTGGATAGTTCTCTAAACAATGGTCTTTCTTCGGTCATTGTCCTTTTTTCCCTCCACTTCTTTGCATACATTTTGGTATTAGGCATCAATTTTGGCTTTTTCCAGAATTCTTGTTTCAAGTGGCTCATTTTTATTTGTTTTTTTGCAGTTACTGTTTACCCTATTAGATCTTGATTGTTTACATCATCCTGATTGGTTCCAACTTAGTCATGCAACAGTGATTTATAGATGGTTGTCTGAACATCTGTTTTCGAGGTATGGCATCAAAAGAGATTGCAGTTTTCGAAGATGGGGTTTCGCTTGACCAATACTTGTCTGGGTGATGGCTTTGTTTGTTTTTAAGAAAAGACAATGCTTGTTTCTTTGATTTCTAATTAAAACATATGAAAAATGCATGTTCTTGATGGCATTCTGAAGTCTCATAAGTGGTGCAATTCAATTCGGGATCGGTTTTGTTCTTATTTTACCCCCCATACATTTATGCGTGTTTAACAAATCAATATGCTTGTATTTACAGTGGCGATGGAGTGCTATGCTAATCTTGCTACACATGGGTACTCAAATGAACCTTAATTTGATCCGACTCCAAGCAGGAGGGTAGAGCCTGATTGTAAAGGTATGAACCTGCATATTATACTTCAATAATTGTTTCCACTTCATGAAACTTCTCTATTTTACAAATAAAACCACTTGTTCATGAATGTCAAACTTCCATACATTTCTGCCCTCTCAATTATCTCATTTCTACCTCATGCTAATTACACATGGTCAATTCAACAGTGCGTTTCTGCTGGCATAGATATTGTTGGTTCGAATCAGATACGACTAATATGTTCATATGCATGTTTAAATTAATCTTCACTTGGTTTTAATATTCTGTGAAACTGGTGCAGATCATGGTTGGCTACAACTATACAGAATTCATCATGGATTGACCTATCTTGTGAAGAACACTTTCATCCCAAGGAGTCGGATTGACGATGCCGTGAGGAGGATTCTGCGAGTGAAGTTCATGATGGGTCTGTTCGAAAACCCGTTATCAGATTCGAGAATGGCGAAATATCTTGGATCAGAGGTTTGTATATTCGAGAGGGGCTGCCATCCTAGGAAGTGGAAGATAAGAAGTAGGTAGTCCCAGGTTCATACTTCCCTTTTTGAATGCAAGTACTTTTCCTATTATGATGGTCCATGATTAAAGAATGTTTGTAGGAGACCGTGAGGATTTCTAAAGCAGATGAGGTAGTTGGGAGTGAAGTTACCATGATATCTTTCGGTCAAAGCTTCGAAGGTGATCCAAAAGATGAGGAGTTTGAGGTACCTATATATGTTTCTCGTGTTTTTCATTTAATGGCCACGTTCATTTCCATATCTAGAAGTTAGTGTTGTGTCTATTATGATTTCAGCAAATAGTATTATGGATTTTCAATGTGTGTTATTACTTGATAAAAGTTGTCAAACAAAATAAGGTCTTTCTGGTTCTGCAGCTAGTTTGTGTGGATTTCTATGAAGCGGATGATTTATTGATGACTCGAGGCATGATAAAACTTGTCAAGAAAATCTCTGATGGGTTTACTGCCTACTTTCCGGATAAAACATGTATGTCATGCTATTTTATGTCAATATATCCTTTTCTGAGTATTTGTCATAGATACCAATGTTGGAATTTATTTTCTTTTTATGATATTTAAGGATAGCCATTTGAGTTGAATATGACACATCTTCACCAAGAACTTTATTATTTTGACTTTTTCATTCTTGTTGTTGTTGGCTTTTCTAGTTGTTTGATTTTGAGGTTTAAGAGTCGTCTATAACCTTTTCTGTTTTGTTGGTTTTGACCTTCATACAGTTTACTTTGTTCTTTTGACCTGTTACATTTAGGTTGATTTTCTTTATCGATTAACGGGATTGTTTTTGGGACAAATGCAATCAACTTTGATTCGCTTGCTACTCTAGCAAGCTTCTACTTCTTTTGCTTACTTAGATTTCCTCTACAAAGGTTTGGAAGGATTCTGGTAACCTGCCTTGACCATGAAGTTTTTCTGGCACACTTTGGTTCCAATTATAGAAGGTTTTCTTTGTGCTTGCGGAACTTAGAGGTTTTTTCTACTTATTTTGTTTCGTCGGTTAGGTGGTAAGCTTCTACTTCTTTTGCTTACTTAGATTTCCTCTACAAAGGTTCAGAAGGATTCTGGTAACCTGCCTTGACCATGAAGTTTTTCCGGCACACTTTGGTTCCAATTGTAGAAGGTTTTCTTTGTGCTTGCGGAACTTAGAGGTTTTTCTACTTATTTTGTTTCGTCGGTTAGGTGGTAAGCTTCTACTTATTTTGCTTACTTAGATTTCCTCTACAAAGGTTCAAGGATTCCGGTAAACCTGCCTTGACCATGAGGTTTTTCCAGCACAGTTTGGTTCCAATTGTAGGTTTTCTTTGTGCTTGCGGCACTTAGAGGTTTTTTCTACTTTTTTTTTCTTCGGTTAGGTGGCAAGGTTCATGCATTTTGGCTTCATCCGCCTTTCCGAGTGCAACAAGTATGCCCATCTTTGAATTTCGCTATGCTCTTGGTTTAGAATTTAGGCTTTTTTTAATTTACCTTCTTCTTTGTAATAGGATTGTTTATGTACACGTTATCAAGTTTCTTTTCCATTTCTTCCTCTACTTCATTGATTTTGACTTTTGAAGTTATTGGTTATTTGTTTTCTTGATGTTTTGCATTCCTCTTGATTTTCTCTTCAATGATTAATTGATTTTGTTTTTTTATCATATAACGGGATTGTTTTTGGGATAATTGCACCCAACTTCTAGCAAGCATCTACTTCAATAGTCCAGTTGGATTTCCTTTAGAAATTTGTATATGGCTTAGATTGATGGGAGATGGGTTCCTACTAATTGATTTTATGGATTTTTTTGGCTGTAAGTTGCTTATTCAAGTTCAACTTTTCTCTTGTCAAAATACTTCGTGTTTCTTGTGGCATGTCATGCATGTAGCATGCAACTAAGTTTACATCTAGTTATGGGGGACTAAATAAAGCGTAACTGCATTTATGTTTGTTTGTCAATCACTTGTTTACTAACCTTTCCTTGGTATAACTTTTCGTATGCATGATGCATAATGCATAATTCACCGTTTAATTGTATATGAATAATGCTGTGTGAACAGGGAAATATGTGTTGCTTACAGCCTGAGCATTGGGCAGATGTACCACTACCATGGGATATCTGGTATGTGCATTTTCAGTAACCCCTAAATGCCACATAATTGCTAACACATCGAGGCTGAGAATACCGCTACGTTGCTGGGTTTGATCTACCAAATGTGTTCCACATTCTCATCGAGAATGAAACATGCTCTGTTTTTTAACCTTAGAACAAAGTGAAGCAATAGACGATGATGAAGATGGCAAACTATTCTGGGGGCCAATTTTACTATTAAATCTTATAAAATTCTTGTTCTTCTAAGATGGTAAGCAACTAAAAGTTTATTTTCTGTCTGACAGTTCAGTTCATTTTGGTAATGTTGCAACTCTAAATAATAGATGATAGTGCTATGGATGAACTTGCAAGATATGATTTGACTTTTCATACGAGTTTTAGTTGAAAATCTGGGGAATTTTTTCTATTTGAAGAGTCTGCTGTAAAGTTCAATATATTGATTGAATTTCTCTAAATTTGGGTATCTTTATCTATTTCGAAGTTGAATATTTGCCCATTTGGCCTCAAAAGTCAAAGTGCATCTTTTTTTTAAACATGAGAAATTTGTACCTTATTTTGCGAACATAAAGTTTTCCTTTCCTTTCAACAGAATCTGATTCTTTATCCTTTTCTAGAATGCTTATACTCCTTCAGCGTGTAGAGCAAGGTGAACTTAGGGGTTTGAAAAATAATATATAACACATGAGAAGCTAAACAACACCTACATGGGGTGGTGTTAATAAATGAGGATGAATATGGCCAATTGTCTCTTTACTCTGGTGGCACTTTGTTTGTAATATTAATCTTTTTACGTTGTTATTCTTGTAAGTTGGTACACAGCGTAATTTTTTTCAGTCTTACAGTTCTTTGTTGGGGGCATGCAGGAGCTCTAAATGAAGCAGGGAAGCTGTTTTAGCAAAGCAGCGTGGTAGAAACAGTTACAGCTGATACTAGGAAGCTACACTAGATACCTGTATGTATTTGAGAGTAAGTTTGATGTGGGTCTGTTAGCTGTGTTATCACAATTGCAGTGGCGAGGGTACAACATGGTTCACCTGATTGTAAAGGTATTTACCTGCATATTATAACTATTCTTTTATCCTAGAGATAGACAGAGAAACAAAGAATTGTAATTTGCTGATAGTGTTAAAAAGGAACATCTAACAAGTTACAAGTGGGCGGTGTCAGTTATCATTTTGTCAATTGCCGATCACGTATCATCTTCAAATGACAACATAAAGGAAGGTAACTAATAGTAGTTCTAATTATAATAATGTCAATTCTAATACTACCATTTGGGTTATTTAGTACCATAATTAATCTGAATTACCAAACATACAAACACTTTGGAATGCTTAAGTTTGTATATTCTAAAGAACATACAAAATACTTTGGAATTCCTTCATTTGTATATTCTATTGAGATTTTCATAGTTTATTTCATCAATCCAAAAATTTTCCTTCTATCTTTGGCCCATGGATCAACTACATACTGTAAATGTGTAGACTTTGTGAGATGGATCTATTGCATTAGTGGATATGGGAGCCAATTATCATTTCTCTGGTCTTGGCAACCTGCTCCACTCCTGTTAGTACATGTGCAATAACATGAAATGGAAGATAACTATTTTTGTACTGCTAGACGTGGACTTCAATATATTCTCCTAAGTTTATTTTTGGATTTGCACTGTATTAATTCTCTACCGATTTGCATCTAGCTTGCAGGTTCTGTCCTGAGTCAAGTAGTAGATTGAGAACCTTAACAAAGATGAGCAGTAGGCGCAAGGGACATATATATATATATATATATATATATATATATATATTTACAGCTGGTAACTTTCCTATTCGTTTTCCTTGTTGTTCTGATTTGGTATCGGGTTGGTTCAAAGCAATACTTCAATATATTGTTTCCACTTCATGAAATTTCCCTATTTACAAATAAAACCACCCAGAAGATCATTTCAGATTATGTTTTTCACTCAAAAGCTCATTTAGTAGTGAATGAAGTTACAGCTTCCGCATTGGTCAGAGCTGCCTGGGACTTGTAGCCGATGACAGTCAAAACAGTGATGTAAAGGAACAAATAATGAGATCTGGCATACTTTTGCTCAATCGTACGACTACCTAGGAGACAAATAATGAGGTAGGTCCATCAAAGAGCAAGATGACTACATGAATCATGAATAGATGTTACATCAGGTTTCACCGAGGAACAATTTGCATTTAATGAGAAAGTTGCATCCTTTGAGGCTTAAAAAAAGAATCAGTGGTTGGAGATGGCTCTGCCAACAAAAACAAAAGGAATATTAGACCGATGGTGAACCAGGATTCTAGAAATTGCCCTAAACAAACAATAAGGAAAAGAGGGAAAAGCACATTTGCCAAAAGAAAATGAGAACAACAACGAAGCTCACAGATGAAAATATAATCTAGAAAATCAAAGAATAACGGAGTTTAGGAAAAGCTGATTTCGTTTGCGAGTAAAACTCAATTGGCATGCTATGGTGTTGTTAATGCCTAATAGAATAGGCATGGAATAGATACAAAACAATCATAGATAAATGTATAGCTGATCATACATATACCTGATTCACTTCATGTCTTTATCCCAGTACGATAAACGGACTTCTTCCTGGACAAATACACGTTGTGGAGCCCATTTTGGAAGCTCCAAGACATAAGCCCGTTCTTCCCGGGGGGCAGATGAACTGAAAGTTTGATCTTCAATATCCGCAATAAGAAATTCTGAAGGAAAATAAAACCGTCAAATTCAGGATGGGCATAACTGCATATGCTTTAGAAAATTCCTACCGGCCTTGGGATGATGAAACTAGAAGACTAAATAGAAACTAAATCAAACTTTGTTGCATTTTCATGCATTTTGCATAAATTTATGGCGAAACTTGAAGAAAGAAGGGCACAACGAATGACATACCGACCTTGGGATGATGAAACCAGAAAACAAGTTCCGCAAACAAGTTCCGCAAACAGGTGAAGCAGATGAAACTCATAAACAAATAGTAGTAGAACCACAAAAACTTGGCAGCAGTCCACTCGAATCCCATCATTGGGTACAAAAACAAGGCATAAATAGTAGTCTGGATCGCAATATATACAGACTCTATGGTCACCTGCAAAATGTTATTCATTCGAGTTATTATTTCTCATTTATTTTATAACTTTGAGTGTCCAGGTCAGCTTGCATGCACCTCAACTAATTCCAAGGCTCTAAAGTCACCTTTAACAAATAACTAAATAGTGTTACCTTTTCTTACGGATAAAATATTTATCATAAGAAAATATCATATTTGTTTAAATATGATATTTTACTCAATTATATTTGTGATATTGTCAATGATTTAAATCAACATATTCATGAACATTATTACAATGTATAGTCTTTGTACATGTTTAATTGATATTGATATGAGATAGTCTATGTAGTTGACTTAATTGATCCCCTATGTTTTCGTTGAAGCGTAATTATGATATTGGGTAATCTTCTATTAGTATCACTCTTACGTAATGATTAGTAATAACCACATGTTGAGATGATGCAGTTGACGTGTCCCCAATGGTAAGTATGTTGAACATGCTTGCATAGTTTTTTTTGAAGTATATAACATTTATATACGGCAAATGCAACAATTAAATCTTACATAGTTGCATACTAGGAAGTGTAATATCAAATAGAAAGAGAATGTCAAATAATCATCACTTGTTGGATAATTGTATAAAATTTGTCTCATTTTGAATGTATTGACGAGCTGATTTAATAGTGTAGTTTATAAAAAAATGTATTTTTAATGTATTTTAATTAATATATGATTACAGATTTTCATAAGATAAAGGTGTAAAATGTCATAAAAAGATAAGTGTGTAAAATGAAAAGTAAAACATAAATAACTTAAAGAGTAAATTACACTTTTGGTCCCTATGGTTACCATCTATTATCAACTCTAGTCCTTTTTTGAACTAATTACATTTTTGGTCATTGTGGTGCTTCAATGTTGGCCCATCAACTAACTTCTGTTAAAACTTAAAGGGCATTTTTGTCTTTTTAGTTTTAATTTGGTTTTTAAATTAAAAAAATAGACAAACATATTGTTATTATATATACACACATGGCGATTACGCCGTCCCACCCATCTTCTACGGTAATCTCTTCACCGCCGGCCACAGTCTCCCCTTATAACCCATCTTCTCCGGTGACTGCTTTCATCTCTAAAAACAAACTCATTGATAAACACTTGCAGATGGACATAGGTGGTGGCTGATCTTCATATATCATTTTCAGTTCGCCGTTCGTATTGAAGAATCCCAACATGATGAGTTTTTTGCGAGTATAACCTTGAAGAGTTGGGGTTTAAGCAATATTTTGATAGCTGTAATGGTGTCAAAAAGAGAATCCTAAGTGATGATTTTGTAATAAATTTGTGGTGGGTATAATGAAGGAGAAGCCATGGTTGAAGTGAAAACATGTTTTAATCAAGTAACATTTGCATTAAAATGGCAAAGTAGAAGATAGTTTGTGTTTGTATGTGAGAGATGGATGGGAAGGGAAGTTATGGGTTGTGAAAAATAAATAGTGCAACTGTGCAAGAGGGACTTAGGGGCTGTTTGGTTGGTTTTTCATTAAGTCCTGTATGGATATAGATGTCTGTCTAGATTTATCCGTTTGTCTGAATTCTGAAATCTTGCTGTTTGTTTGTTGTGCTGAACAAACGAGCTGAACGTCATAAATGACTATTTTACCCTCATTGTGTATTAAACACCGATTAACATAACTGTGTGATAAATGTGTTAAACGATTTATTCTTAACAATAAATATTATCAATTTAAACAATTTTTAAAATAAAAAAACTTCATCAAACACAATTATATGAATTCAATATGATGGTCACAACAAAATCCTAAATGATCATGCAATACTAAAAGTATTATTTATTTGAATTCTTATAAAGTTAATCAGAACCAACTGAAAAACTTTTTAAAATAAAAGATAACTATTGAATATATCTACAAAATTATATATAAAAATATTTAGGGATAACCATTTGTTGTGAACCATTCATTCATCCTCATCTAGATTCTAGAGTACCCACCACCACCGCCGCCACCTCTTTTGTTACCAGATCCACCACGGTGAAGACGAAGACAGCAAGATAATACAGGTGAGGAAGGTGTCAAGATCATCAACAGCAACATCGAAAACGAAAACGACAGCAAGATAATACAGATGAGGAAGGTGTCGAGATCATCAACAACAACATCGATATTTCTGGTTGGATTTTCTTCACCTTCTTTTTACCTGCAATTTCCCAACTAATAGATCCATATTTCTCTTCTCGTTTTATGTCCTAGAAAATGAAATCGTTCCTGACAAACCCATGGATGAAGGGAGGGAGCAATGATGAGCCATAGATGAAGGGAGGGAGCAACGATGAGCCATGGATGAAGGGAGAGCAGATCGATGACTTTTCTTTTATTTTCTGTCAAGTGTGAAGATAAGGAGAATGGCATTTTGGGGAGAGTCATGACTGAGTGGATAAAGGGACATCACAAGAGTTGTGCGAATAAGCCATGTGATTTACCATTAAACTCCAAACAAACAACCATGTATGGCTGACCGAATAAGCCATACATGTTATTAAGCTCATTAAGGGCCTGTTTGTTTTTGACTTAATGAGCTTAATGGCATGTATGGCTTATTCGGTCAGCCATACATATGTGTTTGGTAGTGGCTTAGTGAAAAACCTCATGGCTTAGCGATTAAGTTTTGAAGGGTGACACTTATGGGGAAAGACACATATTTCCCAATTTTACCCCTCAAATCTCTCACCATTCTCCTCCCTCCCCTTCTGTTGCCTCACTTCCTCCATCTCAAAACCCAAAAAACATACAGGAGAGAGAGCGCAGGAGATCGATTGGATGGGAAACAAGAACCGTTCGTGGATGGGGTTCTTCGT
Source organism: Saussurea involucrata (assembly GCA_033807775.1). NCBI lineage: Eukaryota > Viridiplantae > Streptophyta > Magnoliopsida > Asterales > Asteraceae > Saussurea > Saussurea involucrata. The sequence goes on along the minus strand of CM066322.1, from coordinate 39,659,322 downwards.
TGGTTTCACCATCACAAACAACCCCGTACTCTTTTATCTCATCTCTCTTTCTCTCTCTATCTCTCAAACACACATGATTCCATTGGATTCACCGCTTCACGGCGAGATGTCTGCAAGTGCACGATTGTTTCTGGCCCTGGTGCCGTCTTCGTGACCTCTGAGATCGGAATTTCAATAATCTCCGACGACTGTGCCATCGACGGTATTCTGATATTTGTTGCAAACTTGTTTAATACATGATTTCGGTTGGGTTCTGATTTGGGGGACTTTCATGTTCTTCTGATTTGGGGGGACTTTCATGTTCTTCCTCAGAATATTTGTTTGAGGAAGAAAAAGACCTAGAAGAAGTAAGAGGGGTAGAAAAAATGAAGAACACGGGAGGACAATATGATGGTCACGGGTCACCTAAAATATGATGATTTTGCTTTAATTTGCTTATGAAAAGTGGCATGTATCCAGATTTGCTCGATGTTTAATGAAGTTTTTTACTTTAAAAACTGTTTAAATTGAGTTAACAATAAACCGTTTAGCACATTTACCAAACAGTTATGGTAATCCATGCTTAATATACAAATAGGGTAAAATAGTCATTTCGGACGTTCAGACCGTTTGTTCAGCACAACAAACAAACAACAAGATATCAGAATCCAGACAGACAGATAAATTCAGACATACATCTATATCCATACAAGACTTAATGAAAAACCAACCAAACAATCCCCAAGTCAAAAACAAACATGCCCTTAGTAGGGAAGAGAAAGAGGGGAAAGTAGTTATAAAAGGATAAATTTTAATCGAAGTAAAATAAGAAAAAAGACAAAATAGAACAAAAGGACCATAAGAGCATCTCCAACAACATTGCTAAAATAGCAAAAAATGGGTTTTGGTTTGCTATTCATCTCCAACAGTTTTGCTATATTGTTTACTAAAATAGAGAATCTTCAAAAAATTTCTAAATATAGAGAAGTCTCTATATTTCTCTAAATAGGAAAGAGAAATATTATTTTAATACTTTTTCCACCAACAGCTTTGCTATATTGTTGGAATATTGAATATATTAAATATTTTAATAATATAAGGTAATGATTGATTCTCTAAAATAGAAAAGCTGTTTGAGTTGAAAGAAAATAATTTTAGCAATTTTGACTTTTCATTCTTTATTTTAGAAAAAATTTAGCAATGCTGTTGGAGATACTCTAATATCCTAGAGAATTTTTTTGAGTGAATTACATAAATGGTCCCTTGTGAATGCCTGCTTTTCACGTATCATCCCTTGAGATCTGAAAGTACATTGATTGATGGTCCAAAAATCATGTTTGTTAGCCCAAAAATCGTTCCTGTCACTGACAACATTAGATGGAGCTCCGTTAAGTCCATCATGTGCCCCTCACGTGAGGGGCATTTTGGTCTTTTCAATTTGTAAATTGAAAAAGAATTCATGGGGCGAGCCCAAGAAATGCCCTAAGGCTCAGAGCAGTAGTATTGGTGGGCTGGGCTGAAAGGTAAACCGATCCAGATGAAAGGAGTCGTTATTTGTTACTGAAAAGCCCTAAATGCTAAATAAATAAATACAGAAGGGTTGGGGGGTTTGGAAGAAGCGAAGCGAAGCGAAGGAAGCCATGGCAGAGCTGAATAGCAACGAAGAAGAACCACATGTATTGCCTTCCAAGCGAAAGCAGCAACCTTCACAAGATGCAGACGATGACGACTCCACAAAGAAACACCGCCTAGATAACCACACCTTGCCGCCTCACAAAATTATCAACGAAAATGGCGGCAAAGATGAAGAAGAAGAGGAAGAAGAAGAAGACTATGAGGGAGAAGACGATGATGATGATGATGATGAAGAAGAAGAAGATGATGATGAAGTTGAGCATTCGAATGGCGGAGGTGAAATTGATCGGAAGGGGAAAGGGATAATGAAGGATGATAAGGGAAAAGGAAAGATGATTGAAGAGTCTGAAGAAGAAGACGATTCCGATGATGATGACGGCGCTAGTGAATCCGACGGTGACGATGATCTTTCCGATGATCCGTTGGCGGAGGTGGATTTGGATAACATTCTTCCTTCCAGGACACGACGTCGTACGGTTGCTCCTGGAGTCCGCATTTCTAGTGATAAAGATAATAAGGACAACGATGCTTAAAATTTCAAGGAGGTTAGCTTCAAGAATTCACCTTTTTAATCAATTTTTTACTTACAACCCTATTTTGTCAAACAATGTTGATCAGCGAACACATTTAAGAAATTCTAAGACCGTTTTTATGGATTTCAATATGCTGTGGTTTCTAATTGAGCTTCCATTGATTAATTTTTGTTTACATAATATGTTGCACACGTATACATATATTCTTCTTGGAACCTTGCTTTAAACAATTACATTACTAGATATGGCTGATTATGGTACAAAAGAGAGCCCCAAAAGTGCAAATGAAAAGAAAGCTGCAACAAACTGCCTGCATAAGTATCTTCTTTCATTGAAATCAAGAACACAGTTTAGGCTATGTTTGGCAAACTAGCTGATAAGCTAGCTTATGACTTATAAGCTAGCTGCTAGCTTATGACTTATAAGCTAGCTGCTAGCTTATGACTTATAAGCTAGCTGCTAGCTGATGAAAAAGTCACGTTTGGCAAAACTAGCTTATAAGCAATGTAAAACGACTAAAAAGGACATATTAAAAAAATAGTAAATAAATAATAATATTAATTAATGGGGGTATTTTTGGAAAAAATAAAATAAAAGCAAAATAAGCTCCTAAACGCTACCATGGCTAGCGTTTTGATAAGCTAGCTTATAAGCTAGTTTTTTTTGCCAAACATGTACCTAGCTTATAAGCTAGCTTTTTTTTGCCAAACAATGCCTTAGCCTCTCTATCAAGTATCAACTTCTTAACCGCTTGGGGCTGTGACTGGTTAAGGTGGCGTTTGTTTTTTAAGAGGTTTGAAGTCTAATTTTACTTCTGATTAATAAGAGGTGGTGCTTTAAGAGGTTATAAGAATTAAGACATTAGGTTACCTCTTCTAATTTCAAACGTAGTACAGACTTAAGAGCCTATGAAATCTGGAAAAAAACAAACGTTCTGAACGTAAAAACGTCTGACCGATCAGAGGTATTAAGAGTTTTTTTTTTTTAAAAACAAACAGCCCCTAAGGCTCTGGGTTGTAGTGGAAATCTCAATCTTTTCCCGGGTTGAATCCAGACATTGCCAAAGCCCCTGTGGCCATGCCATGGTGGTTCATCTGCGATATGACTTGGTGTGTGCGCATAAGCTGGCTTGGAATCCCATGGTTACCCAAAAAATATGAACTTGTTGATCAGAATAACTTCACCATCATGATTTTCAACCTGACCTCCTTCATGTATTTAAGTCTTGATTTTGCTTTGCCTTATTACCCATATGCTCAAAGGGCATTGGATTGTGAACCATCATCTTCACTACATGGAAATGGGGTCATGGGCATATCTTTATATTTGGTAATTTGGCATTGGTCTTGGTCTGCAATTATATTTTTAGGCTTGATATTTAAATCATTGCTAGTTTTCGAATCAGAAATGCCTTTATCAGCCATAGATACTATTGGTATTGTAACGTGAAATAAATCTTTCTCTGCGCAATGAGTCACAATGTGAATGACTACTGAAATTTCAGGTGGAAGAGAACTGTGATTGCTGGTGGAAGTTTTGTTAGTTGCATTGGAGTTGTAAGGATGCTCCATGGAGGAACATGACATTTGTTAATTGAGAAATGTATGGTTGAATCTATTGGTATGTTTCAGTTTTTAGTTAGTATTAAAGTATCAAATGGTATGGGTTGTTGCCATATGGATCATGTTTGGAAATTCTAGTGAACATGAAATACATATATTATGCTGTGTTTGACAAACTAGCTTATAAGTTAGTTGTTGGTTTATAAGTTTGTTGTGATAAACTAGTAATTTTTTTTATAAAAACTAGCTAATAAGTTTTGACAATATATAATAACCTAAATAGATGTTGAAAAGGTAATCTATTCATTGTAAGGGGCATAATTGGTAAAAGGCCAAAAAAAGTACTCTATTACATGTGGGCTAATGGCGACTGGGGCTTTTTTGGGCCTAACTAACCAGGAGATTGTTGGACCCGACCCGACCCAGGACTGCTTAGAGACCGGTTATGGCTCGATGATCTGTGACTGGTTATGCTTTTTATGAAAATTGAAGACCCGACCCGATTCGGTCATAATTAATACTACTTCTGTTTTGTATCTCCAAATCAAATTAAATTTTTGAAACAACCCCGTAGATTTTATCACTGCCTTCTCGACATGACATAGGCAACTAAGGGGCTGTTTGTTATTTTCGCTTATCGGGTGAGTGCTGAGCACGGAAAGGAGCGAGAATCTTGCCCGGTAAGAGACATACCAAGGACCGAGAGTCTTGCTCAGTAAGCGAGGGAAAAGACTCTTACCCAGTAAGCTACCGAGTTTAAGACGCTTACCAACAATCCATTTGATGACCGAGAATGTTACACGATAAGGTAAGTGAGAGTCATATCTTTTGCCGGTAAGCGTTTGGTAAACGGCCCCTAAGTGTTAAAAATTTGGGAAATGAGTCTCCTGAGAAATCAATAGAAGACTTAGATCAGAATCTTAGTCGTGTAGGGAATCAATTTATCGGTTAATATTTTGATCCTTTATATGCCTGGGTTACAGGATAACCGAGCTTCCTACTTGCGTTTTTAGCAGAAAATTGAGAGCCAAAAAGAGACATAAGTTGTTGACTTTCGTATGTAAAAGCGAAAATGAAATTACATTTTAAAGGTAGGTGTTTACTAGAGAGTAATAGCGGTTATTGAAAAGTTATAAGAGGTTACATGGCAGTTAGGAACATAGGAGGATCAATACTTAAGAGAAGTGCGAGGAGGACCAAATCACATGTGATCTACAACACGTCTAGAAAGACACTCATGTGACTAAGGTCGTGTGAGAACTTATTTGTGCAATGGCTATTCAACTTGATCATTATGAACATGTAATCAAATGTGATTTACTATGAATCACATGTGATTTGGTACCCATTGAAGGCACCCATTCACCGTCATCAGTGCCAATGATGTACATGCATCAATGTCAATGAAACACCGACACTAGTCACCGCTGCCATTTGACCACCACCATATGGTGATCCCGAGTTCTTGTGCACTTCCCATCTCTTAACCCATATTATAACACTTAACTAAAACATTGTTCATTCTCTTGTGAATTTAATTACACTAAATGACATGATGATTTACTAAATGCGCCCAACTGATCAAGTAGATAAAAAAAAATTCCTCTGTGTTGGGGTAAAAACTATAGGGTTGTAAGTTTTTATGCGTACAAAAAGTTTGATACTGATAACTTCAATTTGGTTGTTTCGATGTAAAATGGAAACAAATGCATTTGAAAGTTGCGGATGGTAGTGTAACAACTCGACCCAGAAAAAGTTGAGTTGTGAGCTTCTTATAAGCTCATAGTTGTAGGCTACTAATAACTTCCACTATGGTATAAGTTGGACTCGAAGTTATTGAGATAGTCGGTTACCATCCTCTTCATTGAAATTGAATTGAACCCAATCCAAAGACTATTTAGATCCTTGCACGATGATTAAAATACTTGATTTTGATCCATAAAATATAAATAATTTGAGATATATTTCAATCAAGTAGCAATAAATTAATAATTATGTGAAAAGGCTTTAACATGAACATTGTATGTGAATTCAAATCATAAAAAAATGATTGTTTTTTGTAGAGAATGTGAAGGGTGTTTTCATTTTGATATGGGATGTTGGTTTCTATGTTGTGGTTATTTTGTTTATAGATAGGATTAGGAAATAAATGTATACTCACTCTCTTCTTCAACCTCAAATACATACATGTTGATGTTATTGTCAGCAGCCGATATCGAAGTACTTTGGATCTTCAGGAAAATGATATTCCACGTTTAACTGTCATCCGCCACCAATAAATCCGTGTTAGTTCTAATCAAATACAAACTTCAATTTCAGTTAAAGGCATAATAAAAAGGAATTAAGCTAATTATAACACCTCTACCCAGCTCATAAAATTCCCAGAATACAAATACTAATTAAGAAGCAGACCGTTCAAAGACTGTTATTCAGACCTAACATTATTTTTATTAGTAGGGATATTTAGCTCAATGACCTTCTCCAGAAGCTCGTTTTGCAAAATGACCCTCATTTGCATTTCTAAGTGTTCATGGGAGCATACTGTTTCGAACCAGGAGGATGCTGTTTTAAACCAGGGATATGGCAGATGAAGGTCATTGAACCAACTCTTTTTAGAAGATCAAGCTCTTAAATGAAAACTCATTTGAGGTCATTTATCCAAATGACCCTTTATTAGTAGGCTCAATAATAAAAGTTGGTAAATTCCAAGGCCCAGCAGCAATCTGAATGGTTAACAATAAAAAAACCTATATATATCATATAAACAAACATACCTTCCCTTCATCAGCATCTGAATGGCGCTGTGGGAACACCACTCTCAAATCGCTGCATAAGAAAAACTTCCGTTCCCCATCATTATCTAAGCTATTTTGTTGAAGAGGTGTAGTAGATAAAGGATCAGATTTGAACTTCTGAACGGGTTTTGAGCATTTCCTATGAGGGCATAGAAAACGAAGATGAAGAGCATAGCGTAGAGCACCAACAGTGGCAGTGTTTCCATTGACCCTTGAACATACACTATTATCTTTATCGTCACTTCCATGATGGGCCCAGCTGGAAACCAGGTCTCCATCCACCTGACAAGCATAACCATTGCACCCACCACCACGTCCGTTTCCAGTTATGTTTTGACCAGAGCAACAACTTGCTGAACTTTGCACCTCTTCTCTCCCCTGTCTGGAAGTTGGAACGGATGAGGCAAGGGTGACCTTATGGCGTAGGAAAGTCTACAAATTTCAAAATAACTTTGACATATCAATTCTGTTATCATCAGTGGAAGTAAAGTGATTTAGGACATTAATGATGCTTAAGACCCAGAATCTGATAACTAACTACCTTGTTTAAACATGAAAGGGCTGATTGTTTAAGAAATACCATAAGAAAGCAGTAATGCCATTTTAACATGTTTAAATCTTAAAAATCAGCAAGTCTTGATATTATTAACTTGCCTTTGTGCCAGCTGGCATGTCGCTCAAATCATAATTACAGAAGAAGGTATGAAGAGGTGTCTTCTCTGGATTGCTTAGAACCTGTGAGAATCAAATAAGATCCAAAAATTTACATAAGACCTTAAGGTGTTGAAATCAAATGAGACCCCATATGCAACCTTATTTATCAAGGCAGCATACGAAGGCCATAGGAGATATTAGCAAAATAATGCAAATAACTTGTAAAAACCATTCGAACGACTCATATAATCATCTCGGTCTTATGGCAAAGATCCTTAATTACTTCAAAATTAAAGAACATCTCAATCATATACCAGTTGTATCCGCCCTTTCATTGGAATACGCAAACGGCTCTTAGCACTTTGAGAATCATCATTGTGAAGGCCGCTTTTCCGATTTTGCCTTCTGGCCTTGCTTGATGAGGATTTCCCTGCAAGATCTATTGACGCATGGTACAGTAAGTAACTATCTCCATCAACACTGGTAACTGCAAAGGGAAGTTTCTGTACTTTTGGTGAGAAGTTCCCCCCATTTACACATAGTACAGCCAAAAAACCATCAATTTTCTGCAAATAAATGTAGAAAGTTATGTATTAGAGATAAACTCTAGCCGTATGCAACAAACTATATAAACACAATTTCCCAAGCCAAAAACACAGAATCCTAACCTTGCTAATGTCTCCTGATGAAAGCCGGCCAGATAATAGTGATTCTTCAAAAGAACCAACCAATGACCTCCTAACAGGGAAACCCCTTGCTTTTCCCCTTAACATCTGAATATGGGGGATGGATCCCAAATCTTTGTGGAAGGGCCAGCTCTTTCCTGTATAACTCTTAGGAGAACAGGACCCAATTTCATCACATAAATAACCAATTTCTTCAAGTGACTTGCTTGGCATCCTATAATCCACTTCACTGGATGCAAATACAGTACCCAACATCGTTTCTCTATCTGAATTCTCCACTTCGTTGAACGATGAATGTTTTCCTTCTATCCCCTTGGTAAAATTTCTGAAAGCTTCTTCAGTTGCCACTCCCTCAGAAAATCTTGGACCTAGGGGAGACGAAGAACGAGTCAACAAGGTTACCTTGTCTGCAGATATTGGTATAGGCCTGGTCTGCAATCTTGTCTTACTTGATTCTTTAACATCCTTAAACCCAGGTGAAAAGAATGGCGCTAGAACTTCATTTTCCTTCAGAACTGGCCCATCTGTAGAAAGAACAGTGGGCGTACAACTGTAGTTATGCAAGAGACTCTGCTCAGAGTGATCAGATTCAGGCCACACAAAACTAGAGGTATGATTACTGATTCCTGTATTTGCTTTCTTATAATTCTTCACCTTGTGATCATCAGTTTTGGCATGGCCATATACTTGGAAATTGTTGCAGCCAATATCTATATGATCACCATCAAATGGTTGGGAAGAAAGCATAGTGTTCAATGGTGACAACATTCTCTTCCTGGCCATAGACACACTAGTTTCTTTTTCATTCATGTTGGTGGTGTTACCCGCAGATGCATAAACCTGCGTGGTTAAAGCTCCATCAAATGCATCTGAGGATAAATCCTTTTTTCCAGATTCAAATCCCACAATTCGGGAAAATGGTGTCCTAAAACTTTGTACATATTTAGGTGTTGCAATATCAAACTTATTCTTTGAACAGTGAACATCCACCTTGACATCAGTGGACTCTTTAATTACAGCATCCGGAAATTTAAATTTTTCCATGGGGGTTTTACCCCTACTACAATCACCAAATGGAGAATCAAAGCAATGTCCAATGCTTTCTCTCGAATTCTGTGCTTTCAACTCATTCAAATCATCGTTTCGAGGCAAACCATCGTCCAAGATGCTTGATGTCCCTGCAATCTCCGAAGTTCCAATGTAGGGATCTTGTGGCAATCCCATAACTAAGAAATTGTTCTCCAATCACCCAAACTCTTATTACTCTATATCTTGTTCTTCTATCAAACTACTTAACACATGGTTCTTAAGTAACTATCCTATGAGTATTAGTGGTTCAATCACAACATTAAACTAAAAGCAAAACCTAGGTGATTTATCAACTAATCCCTTTCTCCTTTCTGCTGAACCATTGATTGGTTGTGTAGCAGAGAGCTAGCATATCGATATGCACCCACACTCAAGGTGTGCAGCCGAATTAATGTCCATGCCTGAAATGAAACAAAATCATCTATAAGTTTTCCAATGAAAGCAAAATCTGCAGATCATGTGGGGATCGTATTAGAGTGATAATGCAGAAGGAACCAGAAACGTTAAACACAAGAAAGACATTTTGAAGGAAAAGGGCGATGTATGTGAACACATTAGCAGCAATCTAAAGCAAAACAAATGATCACAATTAAAACATCGGAACAGATGTCTTGTAGAGCAGAGAAATGAATAGATTACACAGAGAAGGCAATAATTAATTAGATCGGAGTCCAGTTTGAAGCAAAGAGTAGTGAAATTGATGATCGAGAAAAGGCTAATTATATAAACAAGGAAGGATCTGGATTAGTTGGCGATGTAAAGTATTGAAATCGATGAAGAATATGGAATGACGGTGGCCGGCGATGACTCAATTACGTCGGAAATAATTAGGTGGTAGCTTCATCAATCATCTTATCGTCGGTGATTAATGCAATGATGTACGCAAAGTAAAAATCAAAGAAATGTAGGCAATGTGGAATGCAAAGTAAAAATTGAAGGTTTGAATTTTATTGTGATTGTTTGTATACTAGTTGTTTCTTCATCGGAATCCCAAGGGCTTTCTGTGTCTTTGAATTTTCATTTGTATGTATATAATAAAACAATCAATATCTATCTTCCGCCACCACCTCCGGCTCCGGCTCCTCCTAATTTGGGGTTTTGGAGGAGCAGCTGCAGCACCACCACGGAAACGAACCAACACCAACAAAAGAGAAGGGGAAAAACAGAAGTTGCAGAATACGGTGGGAGCGGTGGTATTTATGTGAGGAAGAAAGGGGTGTAACTGTTATTTGATTGAATTTGGAGGGTTAATTGCAAATAAATAAAAATATTAAACTACACTTTTGGTCCCTATAGTTTGCCAAGAGTCATACTTTTTGTTCCGGCAGTTTTGAAATTAGAAGATGGCTATCGTGGTTTGTAAAACTGTCTGGATTTAGTCCCTCCCTCTAACGGTCTTTAAATAGTTTCATGAAATGAGAGGCACTTTTATCCTCTAATCGATTTTTTTCTTTTACCCAATCAAAAACCACAAGGACCAAAATCATTGATTGGGTAAAAGACGAAAAAAAATAGATAAAAAATGACAAAGTACCTCTCATTTAACAGTTTTTTTAACGATCATTTAAAGAAGGGATCAAATATGAACGTTTTTACAAACTATTATTGCTATTTTATAATTTTAAAACTATAAGAACAAAAACTGCTATTTACTGACAGATTATAAGGACCAAATTTATAGTTTACTCAATAAAAGTGAAAAAGCATTTAAGCTCCAAAATATAAAATTGGGAATTTAATTAAAATACCCAAAGTTTGAATTTGACTTACCAAAATACTCATTTTCTCTCCTACTTTACCAAAATACCCATTTTTTCCGCAATGGGGGTCCGCGATCGCGGACAGGGACTGAAAGTGTAAATATGAAATAATTTTTTTTCAGAATTGGTCCCCATCGCGGGACACCATCACGGGTAGGGACTGAAAGTGTAAATATGAAATAAATTTTTTTCAAAATTGGTCCTCATCGCGGGACACCATCGCGAGCAGGGACTGAAAGTGTAAATATGAAATAAAAAATTTTCAAAATTGGTCCTTGTCCGCGATCGCGGACCCTCATCGTGGGAAAAATGGGTATTTTGGTAAAATAAGAGAGAAAATGGGTATTTTGGTAAGTTAAAGTCCAACTTTGGGTATTTTAATTAAATTCTCTATAAAATTCATATAAAGATGTATCGGTGAAGGGGAGAAATTAGAACTTTTAACTCATATTAATAATATAGACAACGGGTTGGAGATACCGGGGTTTGTAATCCTCATTTTTATTCCCATTTCCTGCTCTCGGTCCTTATCTCTGTTGGGAAATAAGATTCCTTTCCATCCCATCCTTATTGGAGAATTGAGATTTTCTCCTTTACAAAATTTACTTTTTTCAGTAGTATCTTTATAAATGTAATTCCATGTTTATATAATGTGATATCTGTTTGGGCAAAAATTCACCAGTCTCGACCACGACCAAAAAAGGTAAGACACATATTTTGAACCATATCTTGGATTAAGATAAGGTCCCGACAAAGACCCTTGAAACTTCCGTCGCCCCTCCTAAAAGGTAGGTCGAGAGTTCCTCACGACACTCGACCATAGTGTCGTACGTTTCACACGACCATCACATAGAACCATGCGACCTCGACTAACTAACTCGCGATATTGCTGTTACGTTTGTTCAATGTTTAATGCAGGAGTTAATATCATTAATGGACAACGGCTATAACTGATGAAGGTCATTAACAGCACTAAAGACGACGTCCGTTACGACAGTTATCGAAGTATTTAATGAGCCAATTAAAGCGTCCGAAGACTATAAATATCAAGGATAATCATCATTTCAAGGGGACGAAAAAGAACACAGAGACACAACATCGAACAACAGACACAAGCACTCGAAACGAAGAAATCACTCGTAGAAGATCGCTCTCGACGCACGACATCAGCGCACGACACACAGTTCTAACACACGACGCACATTGTTTTTACATTCAAAACATTTGTTACTTTACATTTCGAAGTCTTTCTTTCATTTGTATTGTAATCTCTGTACGATCGACACCAGAAACACAAGGACATCGCCCCTGTTTGGCGACCATAGTGCAGCGACGACTTCCACAGTCGTCTGCGGGTTTTTTCCTCGTTGAGGTTTTTCCCGCGTCACCAAATTCTCTGTCTCATTTACATTTCTGTCTTTGTCGCACGCTTTTTTCAAACGATTCCTTTCTTTAGTTGTTAAAGTCCACATCAACCTTAAGTTGTACTTTGGTGCGATTTTTGGCATTAACAGTTTGGCGCCATCCGTGGGACCCCATCTAGAGAAAATCTTCGACAAACGTGCGTCCTACTAACGGTTTCTTGTAGTCTTCTCTATTCCCTGTTTCAGGAAAATGGCAGCTCCTGGAAATCAAGAGCATATCATTGCCCAGATGTATCAAGAATTGGAGGTCGCGCGGAATCAAATCAATGCCATGGCCGAGCAGAGTCGCAGAGCAGCCGAGGAGATCGCACGGCTGAGAAATCCCTTTGGTCCTCAGCATGGTCCTAGGCCGTCCGTTCAGAATCCAGGCCAAGGATCGTTCGGTCAAAACGGTCCTAGACCATTCGCGCATAATCCAGCTCCAGGACCAGGTCCAGGTCCGTTCGCTCAGAATCAGCATCCAGGTCCGTTCATGCAGAACCAGCAACCGGGACCGTTTAACCCAAATCCCCAGTTCGGGACAGTTCCTCCTCAGCATATAAGGCCACCACCCATGCAGAATGGATCGCAGCCATTTCAGAATGGATCGCAGCCATATTTTGTTCCTTTCAGCGGAGACGCCAATGGATCGTCGCATGGCAATGGCACCAGTACAGGAGTCAATCCTCAGACAGGGGCAAATCCCGGCCCCAATGACCCTGTCGCCCAACGATTGAAAATGCTAGAAGATCAGAACGAGCGCGTCCTATCTTTGCTCGCCAAGCTACCTGGGGCAGCCGTACCCGTAGACGTCGAGCCTTGATCAGGCTTTCAGGCGTCACCTTTTATCGACGAGATCGCGACCGTCGAGGTCCCAAAGAAATATAATATCCCCGCTTTCACGCCCAAATATTCAGGTGTGACCGATCCAACCGAGCACGTCGCGCTGTATAAGCAACTCATGTGGACGGTCTCGATCCCATACATGTACCAGGAAGTGTGCATGTGCAAGAGATTCGGAGCGACCCTCATTGGTCCTGCCCTCTAATGGTTGATCAATCTCAAACCCAAATCCATTGGGTCGTTCGTTGAGTTGGTCAACCAATTCTCTCAGCAGTTCGCCAGCAGTCGCAAGATGGAGAAGCAGACCAGTGACCTATATTATGCCGTGCAGAAGACCAATGAGTCTATTTGAAGTTATTTCAATAGATTCAATGCAGAGATGATCAGTATCCGCAATTGTGACGTCAAGACCGCGATCGAAGCTTATAAGCTTGGTCTGGACGACAGTTCAGGCTTATATACTGATCTAACCAAGTATCCTCCAGAAAATTTCGAGGACGTCCGAGCTCGAACCCTAGCGTATATGAGGGTAGAGGACGACGCTGCTTTTCGTCGCAAGCATACCGACGACAAGAGGTCGTTAGGTGTGAGGAAGCCAGAGTTCAAGACGAATGCAATTTCCAAAATAGAGCCAGCGCGCCAAATCTCAAACGTCCGATTCAAGACGAAAGCAGAGGCTAAGACCGCGAGCAAGTTTCCTCAGTACCCCAAGATATCCTCTTACGGATTCAAAGGGTCGACTAAGGATTTGGTCGAAGCTCTGAAGACCGCCCAGGCGACTATTCGATGGCCTAAGAAGTCCGATCAGGACGACGCTAAGAAAGACAAATCTAAATGGTGCGACTTTCATGTCGACCATGGTCATGCCACAGACGATTGCATAGCTCTCAAAAAGGAGCTAGCATATCACGTCCCGAAAGGAAACCTCAAAGATATCATCGATGATGTCGTTACTTCAGGTAGCGATCATCGACCGCCGACCCCCGAACACGCAAAGGTCGTCAATTGCAACACTGGTGGTTCCGACGTATGTGGTCTGGCGTACTCCGCGGCCAAACGTCACGCCAGTCAAGCACCTGACGATCGGCCTATTCCGCGTTCGTCAAGACCCAAAGGAGATTTGGAGTTGGAAGCTATGAAGATCGTATTCGACCAAGACGACCTCGGCGACTCGTATCAGAAACATCATGACGGGTTGATCATTCAACTCACGATTGGTAATTGTTTAACCCGACGAGTCTTGATCGATGGGGGCAGTTCAGCAAACGTCATTTTCCTTGACACCATCAAGGCCATGGGAATCGATCGTTCAGAAGTCACCCGACGTTCGACGACTTTGGTCGGTTTCAATGGAGAAGCGACGAGCACCTATGGAGATATCATCTTGCCAGTCTACGCTGGAGGGATCAACAAGCAAACCAAGTTCAGCGTCATCGATTGTGCATCGGCCTATAACATCATTTTAGGTCGACCGTGGATCCATGAAATGAAAGTCGTTCCCTCGACGTATCATCAGACCCTGAAATTCCCTACGCCGTGGGGAATCCAAGAAATCAAAAGTGAGCCAAAAGTCGCCCGCGACTGCTATAAGACCACTCTGAAGCCGCGAAAGTAAATCGTCTAGCAGTCGCGGCATGACCATAAGGTCTCGACAGGTTCGTCCTTCTATCCTTAAAGACAAACTTATGCCTTTTCTACAAGAATAAAACGACTATCTTGCCCTGTCGCACGAAAACACAGTCGACATAAACACAACCGCTATTTCTCGGCGTCGATCCGCCATCCATAATCTATTTTTCCCTGAAAGAAATAAGATAATAAATGACGGGGGGCAAATAGACATAGAAGGGAAAAGAGTATAGAAAGGTATGTGTAACACCCTAAAAACAGGGCTAATTTAAACCTTAAAATTTCACAAGTTATGATCAAATAACGCCAAACTTATATAACAAGAGGATCAACAGTAAGGTTTTTATATACAACAGACATCTACTCAAATAACCTATTAATCTAATCATTACATCATAATCAGATTAACTAGGTTATCTAATCATCTGTCCCAAAATAACAAAAGAATAACTAGATCCTCTATCATCTCCAAGTTTGAGTCCTTCAAAAATTTCTCATCTCACATCCCAACTTACTTCCCGGAGCTTGTACCTGGTAAGAAAATTCAACTTGAAACATTAGGCTTTCGCCTAGTGAGAATATTCAAATCAAATTAAAAATTAACAATTAAAATCTCAACAGATGAATCAAACCTGTTCTCGCCCATCTTACCGTACAACAACTCCTTTCAACACTGGGAATCTACCCCACTCCCATACTTATGACTAATTCATCTAGCCATAATAATACTACTAAGAGTTTACCATAAATCATCCCAGATTTAGAGTCAATACTCTTATCCAAGAAATTAAAAGTCAAAACCTGCCTATTTCTTAATCCGGAAGTAGAGATTACAAATTACTTTATGCCTATCTCAAATCTTCCTTTCACCACTGGGAAATCTCCGATCTTCCCTAAAAATGGAAATCTCCGATCTTCCATTCGAAATGGGAATTACAAATCAAAATCTGCCTATTCCACATTTCACATCCTTCCCACCTCAGAATCAATGGTCCCAATGTGATTAATATTTCGCGATACACAATCGGGACCCCCGATGATTCAAGGTACACTCAATCACTAAAAATTACATCCCTTTGGTCAATGGCTAGTAATCGGTTCCCATTTTACCGTACTAAGGTGCCCCTGATGACCGGATGCCTATTTTTAGCAATCACAACATAATACATAAGTATTATACTCTTACTATCGTATGTGCATAACATACCATATATTTATCCCAAAACATATTCTTAAGTTCATATCCAAGATCTATTACCAAAATCTGTAAACTGACTCTTTTTATCCAACTCCCGGTATTCCCAACTCCCGGTATCCTCAACTCCCGGTATTCAACACATGTACCGGGACTTCACCGGAACTCATAAGTACCGGGATTTGCCTCTACCGGAACTTCCAACTACCGGGACTTGCCACTACCGGGACTACGTACAGTTTATTTCAACAAGTCCACAGATCGATTTAAAACATAAAATCAGTTCAATCTACTCATCAATTAAGTTCTACTAACACATTAAGACACACATAATACACATCTATTTCAACATTAATTGCTGAATTTTAAAGAGAGTTTGAATAAACTCACCTGATCAATTTATGTACACTGCGCAGTTCTTCAAAACTTCAAATAAGCTTCCCAGAACAGTTCTAAACAGATAATTATGCAATTAATTACCTTCCTTACAATAAATCAGTAAAAGAAATCGGGTTCCTTACCACAATTTCAAGCCAATTTCTTTCTTTCTTTCTTCTTCTTCTCGTTCTCTCTTTCTCTCTCGATTTCTCTGTCTGATTTTCTAAAAGTGACCGACTTATTCTTGATACCTCAGTATTAAGAAACTCAACTTTCCAACAATAACCATTTAACCCCTCAAGTTAAATTTCACATTTAACTTTACACTTTAACCAAATTACAAACTTAACCCCAAAGTTCATAATTATAATTTACAAAATAATACAACGGAAATTCGAGGTGTTACAATACTCCCCAACTTAAAAAGGATTTCGTCCCCGAAATCAAAGCTAATCAAACAAATGGGGATATCTATTCCTCATGTCTTCCTCCGTTTCTAACGTCACGTTAGCACCTCGATGGTGTTTCCATTGCACTTTTAACATAGACACTTCTTTACCACTTCGCAACTTCTTAACCAACTTTTCTAAGATTGCCTCCGGTTCTTCAACACATCGGCTTCCTTCATCCACCCTAACATCAGTAAGGGGAATCACATCTTGTTCTTCGGCTAAGCATTTTCGAAGATAACACACATGAAATGTATTATGGATCCCTTCCAACTCAGGTGGAAGATCCAATTGATACACTTGTAGACCAACTCTTTTGGTGATAGTGAAAGGTCCTAGAAAACGAGGACTCAATTTCCCACGCTTTCCAAACCGAATCACACCTTTCCATGGGGATATTTTAAGCATTACACGCTCCCCAACTTGAAATTCCTTTGGCCTTCTTTTCGAATCAGCATAGCTTTTCTGTCTATCTTGAGCCGCTTTCATATGTTGCCGAATTTCCTTCACTTTGTCCGCGGTTTGTTGCACAAGTTCCGGACCAGCAAACTGTTTCTCTCCGGCTTCTAACCAGCACACCGGAGTTCTGCATTTCCTACCATATAATGCCTCGAAAGGTGCTCTTCCAATACTGGAATGGTAACTGTTGTTATAAGCAAACTCTACTAATGGAAAATGTGAATCCCAGTTACCCCCAAAATCTAACACACACGATCTAAGCATATCTTCCAAAGTCTGTATTGTTCTTTCACTTTGGCCATCAGTTTGTGGGTGATAAGCAGTACTTAGATTAACCCTCGTACCCAATTCCTCTTGAAGCGACTCGGAAGTAAACCGACTGTCACGATCAGACACAATAGACATCGGTATACCGTGTCGTGACACTACTTCATCAATGTATAGCTTTGCTAACTTATCTATTGGTGATGCTTCTTTCATAGCTAAGAAATGAGCACTCTTCGTCAAAAGATCGACGATTACCCAAATGGCATCGTTACCTCTTTACGTCTTTGGTAACTTTGTCACAAAATCCATAGTAATCTTATCCCATTTCCACTCCGGAATTTCCAAAGATTGAAAACTTCCGTATGGTCTTTGGTGTTCTGCTTTTACTAACGAACAAGTTCCGCATTTCTCTACTATTCGTGCCACATCCACTTTCATAGCTGGCCACCAATACTGTAACTTCAAATCTCTATACATCTTAGTACTCCCCGGATGTATAGAATACTTAGATCTATGCGCATCTTCCAAAATCAACTCCCGATTTCCACATATCTTTGGTACCCAAACACGACCTTGGAATAACTTAATCCCTCGGCTATCTTCAGTCAGCTGAAGATGTTGCTTGCTCATTACTTCTTCTTTCAAGTTGTTCTCTAACAAAGCTTCCACTTAAGCGGCTTTTATTCTTTCAATCAGACTCGACATTACATCAATTCTGGCGTTTGTCGTTTTTAAACACCCACTATACTCTTTTCTGCTCAAGGCATCGGCTACAACATTTGCTTTACCCGGGTGGTAATGCAATTCACAATCGTAGTCCTTCAACAATTCAAGCCATCGCCTTTGCCTCATATTCAGCTCCTTCTGATCAAAAACATGCTGCAAACTCTTGTGATCAGTGAAGAGCGTACACTTCGTTCCATAGAGATAATGACGCCACAGCTTTAAAGCAAACACAACTGCTGCTAACTCCAAATCGTGGGTAGGATAGTTCTTTTCATGCTCTTTCAGTTGCCTTGATGCATAGGCAATCACCTTGCCTCGTTGCATCAATACACATCCTAAACCCATCTTTGATGCGTCACTATAAACTACCAAATCTTCAGTTCCTTCTGGCAGTGCAAGAATAGGAGCTTCACACAACTTCTGTCGTAAGGTTCTGAAAGCTGTCTCTTGTTTTTCGGTCCAAACAAACTTCACATTCTTACGAGTTAACATAGTCAAAGTAGAAGCAATCTTTGAGAAGTCTTTAATAAATCTCCGGTAATAACCTGCTAAACCCAAGAAACTTCTTATTTCCGACGCACTTTTCGGAGTCTCCCAATTCATCATTGCTTCTATCTTTGGTAGATCTACTTTCACACCTTCCGAAGAAATCACATGCCCGAGAAATTGTACCTCTTTCAACCAAAATTCACATTTAGAGAATTTTGCATACAATTTCTCTTTTCGTAACACTTCTAAAATTTCCCGAAGATGGCGTTCATGGTCGTTCTCATTCTTCGAATAAACAAGTATGTCATCAATGAAAACGATAACAGACTTGTCTAGAAACGGTCGACATACTCTATTCATCAGATCCATGAATATAGCTGGAGCATTAGTCAACCCAAATGGCATCACGAGAAATTCATAATGCCCGTATCTAGTTCTAAACGCCGTCTTTGGAACATCCTCCTCTCTTACCCGTACTTGGTGATACCCCGACCTTAGATCAATTTTGGAAAAGCATCCCGCTCCATGGAGTTGATCAAACAAATCATCTATCCTTAGAAGCGGATACTTATTCTTTATCGTCACCTTATTTAGCTCTCGATAATCTATGCACATTCTCATAGTGCCATCTTTCTTCTTGACAAACAATACCGGAGCTCCCCAAGGCGAAGAACTCGGTCTAACAAAACCTTTATCTAAAAGCTCTTGCAGTTGAGACATCACTTCTGTCATTTCAGCTGGCGCAAGACGATAAGGTGCACGAGCTATCGGTGCTGCTCCAGGAATAAGATCGATGCGAAATTCTACTTGTCTTTCAGCTGGTAGACCTGGAAGATCATCCGGAAATACATTCGGAAATTCACGCACCACCTTGATATCTTGCACTTGTTTCTTTTCTAACTTCATATCTATAACATAAGCTAGATAGGACCAACATCCCTTCACTAAACATTTACGCGCCTTTTCCACTGAAATCAACGGAATATTTCCCTTCTGCTTTTCTCCAAAAATAAACACATCATCTTTATCAACCATCGGAATTCGAATCAGCTTCTTTGCACACATTATTTCTGCCTGGTTATTGCTCAACCAGTCCATTCCAACAATAATATCGAATCCCCCAATTTCCATTAACAACAAGTCAATCGGAAATTCTGTTCCCTCTATCAAAATTTTACAATCAACGAGTCTTTCACTAACCAAAGACTGAACTCCATTAGCTATCTATACTACTAAGGCCTCTTCTAAGGTAGTGACAGACATAGCTAGCTTACGATAGAACAACTTGGATACAAAAGAATAATTCGCCCCACAATCAAATAATACATGTGCAGGAATGGAATTTATAAAGAAAGTACCCGAGACAACATCTTTGGATACTTTCGCTTCTTCGGCAGTCATTTGAAATGCACGACCAGTTGGTTTAGGAATAACCAACTTCTTTCCCTGATCCCCTTCTTTCTTCAACTTCGGACAGTCTCTCCGAAAATGACCCGGTTGCCTACATTCAAAACATACTGATCCCGGCATTGGACAGTTCACCGCTATATGCCCCGCCTTCCCGCACTTGAAACATTCATTTCCAACCACCCGACACTGACCAAAATGTTTGCTTTTACATTTCGAACACCAGCTTGGTTCCCGGCGAGATTCGTAACGAATATTCTTGCCAAACAATTTGGTTTTCTGAGAAGATTCCGAACGACCTTCCCACTTTCTCTTTTCTCCCACATGCGCTTTCTCTTCTTTATCTTTGGCGTACATCTCTTCTATTACTTTCGCTTCTTCGATTGTTTCCCTTAAAGTAGCAGCTTTCGAACTTCGGACCCTGGTCATCATATCCGCCGGCAAACCCTTCAAATAAGCTTTAATTTTGTCTTTCTCAGCTGGAGCCACATGCCCCACCAGATTCAATTTCTCCATGAAGGATTCGGTATACTTTCTCACAGTCATATTGCCTTTCTTGAGGTTTCTGAACTCTTCCTCGATTCGGTCCATTTCGGTTTCATTGCAATATTCCTCCAGAATCTTTGCTTTAAACATTTTCCAAGTCATGGCATTCAGAACTGTAGCCGACACAGAAGTTGACAGCACATTCCACCAAGATAATGCGTTACCGCGTAACATTTGTGACCCAAATCTAACTTTCGACTTTTCATCATTACACTCGCAAGCCCGAAAGGCTTGTTCTATTTCTCTTAGCCAGTTCATACAGGCTACAGGACTATCTTCTCCTTTGAATTCAGGCGGCTTACAGCTCAAAAACGTTTTATAGGAGCAATTCCTATCAACCCTTATTTCCACCTCTGGACCTGTGTTACCAGTTGGGTTTATCACACTGGTATCAATCCCTGTTCGGCTCGGTTCCTCACTCCGATCATTAAACATTTTCATAAACATCTCTGTTTGTCTTCCCATAGTGGTGTTCATCATTTCAGCTTGCCTTTCCATTGATGCATTCATCAATCTGGTTACATTGTCCATTATACGACCTTCCATACTCGAATCCGATGGTGTGTGATCGGCAGTACTGGTACCCCCTCTATGTACCCAATTCCGCACTCCTCCTAAGGAAAGAAAATCTGGTGGCGTCTCATGAACTCCGCCTACTCCAGATGGTCTTTCTCCCAGCTCATCAAGCCAAGTCCTATTCATAGAAGAATTTGGAGACCTCGGAGGTGTATTCACCATTGTTCTGATTGAGCACAAAAGAATACTCATCAGTAATGATTTCTACACAACTAAACATACAATACGTACTTTACCGCTAATCAGTCACTGTAACAATTTGAAACAAGTATGCTTGTGTAATAATATATTCATAATAACAGTAGCTAATTGGAATTGCGAACATATCATACATGAGAATCCTTATTACCATCGTTACAGTACTAACTTCGCGTATTTCCGTCGACTCTAAGACTACCCAGTCTTAGTACTTCTACCCATATCTCACAGATCATAACTTAATTCATCACAGCTTAAGTCTAGGTATCTCAAAATCATACCTAGTTCGCTTAAACTACAACTCTGATACCATATTGTAACACCCTAAAAACATGGCTAATTTAAACCTTAAAATTTCACAAGTTATGATCAAATAACGCCAAACTTATATAACAAGAGGATCAACAGTAAGGTTTTTATATACAACAGACATCTACTAAAATAACCTATTAATCTAATCATTACATCATAATCAGATTAACTAGGTTATCTAATCATCTGTCCCAAAATAACAAAAGAATAACTAGATCCTCTATCATCTCCAAGTTTGAGTCCTTCAAAAATTTCTCATCTCACATCCCAGCTTACTTCCCGGAGCTTGTACCTGGTAAGAAAATTCAACTTGAAACATTAGGCTTTCGCCTAGTGAGAATATTCAAATCAAATTAAAAATTAACAATTAAAATCTCAACAGATGAATCAAACCTGTTCTCGCCCATCTTACCGTACAATAACTCCTTTCAACACTGGGAATCTACCCCACTCCCATACTTATGACTAATTCATCTAGCCATAATAATACTACTAAGAGTTTACCATAAATCATCCCAGATTTAGAGTCAATACTCTTATCCAAGAAATTACAAGTCAAAACCTGCCTATTTCTTAATCCGGAAGTAGAGATTACAAATTACTTTATGCCTATCTCAAATCTTCCTGTGTAACACCTTAGGCATATCCCACATCGGTCGTGGACAGGAGAGATGCTGGGTATATTAGTAAACATTGGCCTTACCAGACACAACGCGTTTTGGGGCCACAAGCATGCGGGTTCCTTGGGAACTCTGTGGTTAAGCGTGCTTGGGTGGGAGTAGTACCAGGATGGGTGACCTCCTGGGAAGTCCTTGCGAAGTCCTTGCCAGGTCGCCAAGAACAAAGCCGTGAGCCAGTGGGGCAAAGCGGACAATATTGTGTCGTGGTAAGCGGGGTGTTACAAATGGTATCAGAGCCACTCATGTGCCGTTCGAGATGTGGGGCAAACCTCATCGAGGACGATGAGTCCGTGAGGGGGTGTGTGTGTAACACCTTAGGCATATCCCACATCGGTCGTGGACAGGAGAGATGCTGGGTATATTAGTAAACCTTGGCCTTACCAGACACAACGCGTTTTGGGGCCACAAGCATGCGGGTTCCTTGGGAACTCTGTGGTTAAGCGTGCTTGGGTGGGAGTAGTACCAGGATGGGTGACCTCCTGGGAAGTCCTTGCCAGGTCGCCAAGAACAAAGCCGTGAGCCAGTGGGGCAAAGCGGACAATATTGTGTCGTGGTAAGCGGGGTGTTACAGTATGTATTCTAAATCCTTTCTCATTTTTTCTCTCATACGATCTCTTATCACGAACGATTACTGACTTAAGCATCGGAGGATCGTTGGTTAGCCAACGACCAACCTCTGACATTGTTTTTTCGCGCAGAATCGCACGCCAATAATCACTAAGTCTACTATACAACTCTAGTTTCGCAGTATCGCACGACGTAAACGATCAGGTCTAGAACTTGATCATCTTTCTACAGGGACACACGATTCTAGTTTGTCACACGACTTAGTCGTATGATAATCGCAAAATCTAAACGACCTTATATTCTAAGTTTCTTGACTTAGAAAAATTTCACCCTCTGAATGTATGCTTTGATCGCTCGTTTCTATGTTTGTATACACAATTTAAAAGTCTTATGGCTTGCGTTCTAGTTGTTGTGTTGCAATGATGCCTAAGTCGCATGATTTCTTGGTTATTCTTTACCTAGTGAATCTTACAAATGATATTCTATTTATTCATAAAATCGCAAATTCGACAGAAGTCTAAAAATTCCATTCATAAACTGTCGATTACATTAATAGGAAAGTGGTTCGACCACTAACAGTCAACAAAAAACAGGGAAAGATTAAAAGTTTCCTAAGGCTTAAGAGAATCGTCCGCCTCCTTCGTGCGACTAACGGCCTCTAGCTCGTGCAAAGCGTCATAAAGCTGAATGGCCAACTCATCGGCACGCGCCAAGGCCGACTTCTCCCTGTCCAAAGCCGCTCTTTCCCTTTCTAGCGCCGCATCTTCTCTTTCAAGAGCAGACGCCACCAGATCTTCGATTCTCGACATCTCGGCGTATAACGCCAGGGAAGACTGGAATGTCTGTAAGATGTGGAAAGTTCATTAGAAAATATTCGACAAAATTTGCAAAATAAACAAAGTCATGAAAAATTGACACCTACTGTGAACGCCAGACCGGCAACCTGAGATCCCGTCTCTCTGACCGGAACTCTATGAAAATGCTCCCTGAAAGACGGGAGCAAATATTTCCCCAAATGAGGAAACAACGTCGTCTCGTCTAAGACACCATTCGCCATAAAATCAGACGGCAACATAAAGTTAACCGTCGTGACTTCGGCCGAAGACCCCTCGCCCTTGTCGGCAGACGTTGGGGTCAACACCTTGGGCACTGGTTTCGTCATTGTCGCCGGAGGCGCCGAACTTTCCAGTGTCGCGTCCATCGCACCATGATGGGTGGATGACGCCCTCGCCTCCTTAGGCGTAACAACTCTCAACGAATTGTCAGCCCTCGAAGACGGTTCCTTCAGGACTACCGTCCTTGTCTTCTTTGAGATTCCCGACCCAGCTGTCGGGGCATTCTTTCTTCCTTCCCTGCCTCGAAGGGCAGGCGCGACTTGCGCCGCCTTCTTTCCAGTCGGCACTACTGAAGAAACACACGAAGCGTCAGACAGACAAGATAAAAGGCGAAAACAAAAACTACGTTACGCTTACCAGTCGCCTCTTCATGCTCTCCCTCTCCTTCTTCATCTTCTTCTTCAGAATCTCCTATGTCCACGGCCGCCGATTGTCGTGTGACGAAAGATCGATCATCGACGCTATGACTTAGGAATCTATCGATCTTGGCTTGGGAATCCTCGTTCGGCTTCACGGCGTCGAACTGAATCTCTGAAGGCGACAAAAGAAGAAGAATAATTAAAAAGCATAAAAATGGCACATACTAAAAACAAAGAACGTACCCGTCGTATTCCAATCAGGACGAATCCAGTCGCTGTTGAAATCAAGCGAATCAATACGTACGAATACGTACCTAGACTTCCACCCACGATCGTTGACTCCGGTCCTCAAAACCAAGGTACGATCACCCTTGTACTTGGAATAAGGGCTATAACGCCAGTTCTTGTCTCTCTTGACTTGGTAGGCCAACAAGAAATCATTCATGATCATAGGCGACTCCCACTTTGCGGACAATCGTTCAATAACTAGGAAAACTCTCCAGAGTTGAGGCATTAACTGCCCTGGAGACAGACCAAAATCTCGCATGAAAGCCTTGGATAAGGCCGAGTACGGCCATTCAAACCCTATTATGAAGGGATACTCGTATATTACAAAGTATCCTTCAGGACAACTCCCAGGACGTATACTCCCTGGACATATCAGCTCTATCCCCGCAGGGATTTTCGCTAAACACCTAAAGGTATCTAAATCTTCCCGACTCATGATAGAACTCCCTGGTTCGGTCGACATGGTTTATCAGAGAAAAGAGAGGAACAATGAAAACGAAGATGGGAAGGTAATGCCTTATATAGACACTCTAAGCCTCGAGACGCTAAAATCTCTCGCAAATTTGGAAGGGATTCGGAGAAGAACAGCAAGTCAGGTCGAGTCTCTTGATGATCGCCACGCGTCTTAGTCGTTTCGTGTAAACTACCCGGATCGACGACACCTGGCAATGACAGCTGGTAAGCACAATCGTGCGTCAGTAGGACGTCACGATCTCTTTACCTTTTCAACTTCTAATTCAGTTAGAATTGAACCGATTCAGTTCCAAGGCAATCAAGACACGTGTCACGATTATGAGCACCCGACAAGCAAAATTTAAAATCCGAATTTGTCATTCTACTTTCAAATTTTGGGGGCAAACTGTTTGGGCAAAAATTCACCAGTCTCGACCACGACCAGAAAAGGTAAGACACATATTTTGAACCATATCTTGGATTAAGATAAGGTCCCGACAAAGACCCTTGAAACTTCCGTCGCCCCTCCTAAAAGGTAGGTCGAGAGTTCCTCACGACACTCGACCATAGTGTCGTACGTTTCACACGACCATCGCATAGAACCATGCGACCTCGACTAACTAACGTGCGATATTACTGTTACGTTAGTTCAATGTTTAATGCAGGAGTTAACATCATTAATGGACAACGGCTATAATTGATGAAGGTCATTAACAGCGTCCGTTACGACAGTTATCGAAGTATTTAATGAGCCGATTAAAGCGTCCGAAGACTATAAATATCAAGGATAATCATCATTTCAAGGGGACGAAAAAGAACACAGAGACACAACATCGAACAACAGACACAAGCACTCGAAACGAAGAAATCACTCGTAGAAGATCGCTCTCGACGCACGACACACAGTTCTAACACACGACGCACATTGTTTTTACATTCAAAACATTTGTTACTTTACATTTCGAAGTCTTTCTTTCATTTGTATTGTAATCTCTGTACGATCGACACCAGAAACACAAGGACATCGCCCCTGTTTGGCGACCATAGTGCAGCGACGACTTCCACAGTCGTCCGCGGGTTTTTTCCTCGTTGAGGTTTTTCCCGCGTCACCAAATTCTCTGTCTCATTTACATTTCTGTCTTTGTCGCACGCTTTTGTCGAACGATTCCTTTCTTTAGTTGTTAAAGTCCACATCGACCTTAAGTTGTACTTTGGTGCGATTTTTGGCATTAACAATATCCTAAAACTTTGATTAACGAAAATTTAATTGTTGCATTTGTATAAGAGTAATTTAAAAATAAATATATCAATTATAATACTTAATAACTGAAAATTTATACGTTCAATTATTATATTATCAAAAGTTTCTCCACGAACAATCAAACAATACTATAATATATTTTGAAAGTTTTCTATTCATCGAAGACAGGTTATATTTATTATTGATGTGTGAAGGATCGTATGAGAAGAATAGTTAAACGATTCATGTGTGGGTTTCCCCATCCACGGTTAATTCAGGGATTTCTTTATAAACCCGGGGTCGAATATCAAGTTCTCTCCAAGTACGGGTTTTTTTGGTGATCTTTAATTAATATGTTGAATGTTTATCTTGTATTTGAACATATATATGAGTTACTTGGACAGAATTTAAACGATAATTTTATAAAGTTGTACGTATACAATAATAAGTTATAAACTTAAACTTTTAAAACATATACCAGTATAATATATTTACATTTAAATGTACTCATCATCAAAATTTTAAAAATCCGTTAAAATTGATTTTTTTATTATAAGTATTATATTAAGAAGAATAGAATATTCGTGTATATAATTTCTTTAATCCAAAATTTAATTATATTTTTTAGAAAAAATAAAAAAGATATAATTTCATAAAGTTTTAAGTAGTTATATGTATTCATTGAAAAAAAATAGTTGTATGTTATGTTATAATTACTTATATTTTATAATTTTATAATACATAATATTTAGTAAGTCATTTTTAACAAACTTTGGCTTTAATATTATAAATAGGGAAATTAATTAAAATACCTCAAGTTTGAAAGTGAGTTACCAAAATACCCCAAAAAATTAATTTCTTACCAAAATGCCCTTTTTTCCGCGGAGGGAGCCCTCTATAGCGGGCAGGGACTGAAAGTGTAAAATTTTGCAAGATTATTTACACTTTCAGTCCCCATAGCGGGCCATCGCGGGCCTCGATCGCGGGAGCCAGGGACTGAAAGTGTAAATATATCTTGTAAAAAATTTCACAATTGGTCCCTGCCCGCGATCGCGGGATCTTATTGCGGGGAAAAAGGACATTTTGGTAAGAAATTAATTTTTAGGGTATTTTGGTAAGTCAACTTCAAACTTTGGGTATTTTAATTAATTTCCCTTATAAATATATTAATACGATTTATTTTAGAGCTAAAAAAATAACAACCAATTAATCCATGTTTTTGCCAAATTTCAAATATTTTATTTATAATTTTCAAAAATTAACCATCATCTAATCCAATTTCCGAGTTCAACTACTCATGTCAAAAAGTTCACAATCCCAGATTTCCATGATGCTTGTCTGTCCGTTCGGCAAAAGCACATGTTGATGATTGGAGTCATGACTTGATGATGGGTTTACTTATCAAAGAAACCTCAAGTGGTTTGAAGAATTGTTGTGAGAGACAACTTCAAGTCTTTCAAGTCTTTGGTGGGACCCACTATTTTTTTAATATAATTTTTTTTGATCAAGTCTTTGGAATGGGAAATTAATTAAAATACCCCAAGTTTGACCATCTCTTACCAAAATACCCCAAATCTCTCCCAGTTTACAAAAACACCCAAAAAATCCGCGATGGGCCCCGCGATCGCGGGCCCAGGCCCACGTGGCAAACTGTTTCGGTCAAAAGCCCCGCGAAGCCCCCCAACTTTGCCCGCGTTGGCAAGTTTAGCCCCTGCCCGCGATAGGGCAAAAAAAATTACGTTTTTGGTCCCTGTTTTTTGTGTCTTTTTTCAGTAAAAAAAAATACAAACTGTTAAAAAGAAATTTTAGCAAAACCGAGCTGCATTCGCGTCCGCAGGTCGCGCTCGCACACAAGTTCGACGATTTTAGCTTACGAAATCGTCAATCGGCACCCCACCCTGCGCGCGGGTAGGTGTTGGAGTAAAACCATGCAAGGAGCTTGTCAACTCCTCACACTTCTTTCCTTATAAACCAAATAAAGTTCCTTCCTCCTTCCTATGTGGGACAACTTCCCACACCCAAATTGGTTTTTGCTAATTTCATGGTTTTTACTCAACTTTGAGCATCGATATCTCATTCACACATACTCCGTTTTCGACGCATTATATATCGTTTCGAAGCTCTCATATAGGAGAACATAAACCCACTAAAAGTTAATTATATATACCACATATATATATATTTAAATGTGTCCAAAGTTTCCTAAAAACCATATATATACCATATATATATATATGTGCATCACATGTATGTGTGTGTGCTTACTTAAGGAATTAGGATCACATGGTTTTTTAGCTGTGTGTGTGTGTTTGTATTGTGTGTGTATGTGAGAAAGGTCATCAACTAAAATGGACATTATAAAACATATATTTTTACCATAACAAAAGAATATTTTTTTGACGATTTTGTTCCTCATTTTAAGATATAAGTTTAAAGTAACACCACTTCCAAGATATCATAAGATTGTAGAATGCTTTAAAAATGTCCAAATTTTCCGGACCAAGCGATTCTAGTATATCGCACCCAAGATGGGGTTTAAGAGTGAGATGTACGTAAACCTGACCTCTATTCCAAAGAGTTATGTGAAAAACATGGCCAAATTTATATACTTGAAACAATTGAAAGAGAGCATAATCAGAGATCTTACTTGCATTGTATTCATCAGCAGAGTATACCACAACAAATACATACACATGAAAATTGTATGAAAGATGCCTTAAAATGGCTTAAAATGGCCTGGCAGCCTCTTCCATCATCTTCTTTACTCTCATAAGTTTTTCTAATTCCGTTAAAACCTGCAAAAACCACCGAAAATTGTAACGGTTAGGATTGTATATATCTCATCCTTCCCAGATCCTGCTTTCTTTCAAGCGGGTGTTTGATTTGGTTTAGGGGTGTGTATAGTTTTTCACCTCCAAGCCCATGTCTTCTGCGCTAACAGTTTCTATATCATCATAACCCAACTGACCAGCAACTTCTGCTAACACAAATACAACTTTTACAACTCCATAGATCGATTAATGGTATAAAAAAGAAACTAGTTTTGTGGGGACATACTCTGGAGCGAAATGGTTGCATCTGCTTCTGCATATCCTCCTTTCAATTCTTCATATAGCATGGCTAGCCGACTTAACACCTGCTTGTCGTTCATAATATGGTAAATTGGTCACTAAATCCCATCACAGGCTCAACTTTTAGGTCATGTTAGCTTAACTTATTATTTAAATTATTGAAAGCGTATGTAAGCTGGTTAGTCATAAACCAGCTAATAAGCTAGCCTTTTGAAATGATCCTCCAAGTAGCGTTTCCAATTTTTCAACATATCTTTTTATGTCATTTTACATTGTCATATGACTTATCAGCTAGTTTTTACTAAACATGACTATTTTATGTGCTTAACTTTTCAGTCAATAGCTAGCTTATTAGCTACTTTGCCAAACATAGCTTTAAGCATCCTCTGAAATCTGAGACCTACCTCAGAATGAGATGCAGATGATGAAATCTCTGATTCGATAAACCGAGCCCCATCTTCAACTATTTCCTTGGCTACCATATCCAAGGGAACATCAACCCAGATCGAGATACCATGTCTCAAAAGTGACCTGTAAGATGCTTTGCTTTCAGTTAAATGGGTTATGAAGAAAAGAAATGTAACTTTGGACAACGTTAGCTTTTGGCAAGGGTCTAGCCACACCAAAGATGAAGAGTGTGCGAGTTTTTCCGTATATAGATATTATACACTTTAGGAAAACACATACAAGTTGGTTGAGTTCCGAACAGCACCATCTCCGGCAGAAACAACTAGGCGCCCCATTGACGATAATTGCCTCAACACTTCAGTCTGTAAGTTGCTCAATCCATTACCCCAAGTATAGGGAACAAATGGTAATATATTTCCCTATAATGTGTCCAATATCGGGCATTTGGAAAACTAGATACTTAAGAGAGAGAGAGTAAAAAAATACCTCTGATTCACGAAATCCAACTTTATCCATGTCTAGAAGTTCTTTTGCTGCAGCTTCACCACCAGCGGCTTGCACAACCAA
The DNA here is from genome assembly GCA_033807775.1 of Saussurea involucrata. Classification (NCBI taxonomy): domain Eukaryota; kingdom Viridiplantae; phylum Streptophyta; class Magnoliopsida; order Asterales; family Asteraceae; genus Saussurea; species Saussurea involucrata. The sequence continues at coordinate 39,629,004 of CM066322.1, read as the reverse complement.
ATTATCGCTGCATTTGAGCTACCATGCCTTTAGAATAATCACTCTTCTTTGAGTATAAATCAAAATTGAGAAAAAAGGGTACCTATCAAAAAAGCAATATCGAAGTGCATCTGCCAGAAGTTCCCCCAATCTTGTTTTAATAGTGTTGTTCATACCTTTTTTTTTTAATCAAGAGAAAGAAGAAGCTTATTCATATACACAGATTTCAGCAACAGGGTCCAGAAAACTAGAACTTACCAACAAGATATATGGAAGTTCCTTTCAATCCAGGGGATATCTCTATTGCCTTCTTCTGAATATATATACCAAAAACAGTTGCAATAATATCTTATGAACAAGGGAAAATTGCATGAAAATGATTCGAACCCCATATTGTGTAACATACTTCTGAAACCTTCATTTCAAATGTAACATCTCTGTTATGTAGGTACATGGTCTACATCTTGGAATGCATGAAAACGCAACCGATTCCTATCTTATGTTTTAAATATTCAAAAAGAAGGTTCTGAAAGTACAGTGCACAAAATAGGAATTTCTTCCATTTTGCCCTATAATTATAAACAACAACACATTGAATAACGTTATGTTTTCTATCACTATTTATATCCATTTTGTATCATAATGATAGAAATAATTGAACTTATGCTGAGTTACAGTTATAATGATTCATTTGTGAGTGATGTACCTTGACAGCTAACACGGGATCAATCTCCAAAGCCTTAACTGCAGAACCTTCATTACAAGAAAGAAGATGTAAGGGGTAAATTAAACACAATACAAAGCTCTTAAGGTTTGTGTGCAACAGTTGTAGAAAAATTCCCCTTTTTGCAAATACAAAAATTATTAGTAATTTAACAAGAGCCCTAAAGTGTCACTGAATCGCAGTTTCCTTTATTATCTCTGCTAATTTATGATGGTGCAATTGACTCAAATGAAGGAATTTAATCAAACATGGTAATCTAATAAGAATAAAAGACAGGAAGGAGTGTTGGGTGACCTGAGACAGCAGCATCGTCGAGAAGGGAGCAGGAGGCGGCGAGGAGTTTGCGAGTGTTAATGGAGGTTGGAGATGAAATTCCATTGCGAGGGGTAGTAGTAGTAGTGTTAATGGAGGTTGGAGATGAAATTCCATTGCGAGTGGTGAAAGGGGAACAAAAATGGAAGGGTTTTAAGAAGCCGGAAGAGGTTTGGATGATCTTCATTGCTCCAATCCACGACTAGTTTCAGCTTTTGCCGTTTGTCCAAATCCAACCCTCTTTCCCCTTAAAATATCTATATCTATACTCCTTTATTATTCTTAAGGAGCGGTTTTTTCAAGAATTCAAGAACATTATCGAAGAGACGATTATAATGGTATAACTTGTTAAAATTAAAACGTATTTTTTTAACGTGTTTTAGTTAATAAACGATTATACGTGTTAAATGTAAAATTTAAATAATGAAAGTAAAAGGTATAAAGTAAAGTAAAGTAAATAAGTATAAGGGGTGAAAGTGTAAATATTAAATAAAAATCATAATTTTGTTGAAAAAATTGAAATGTTACACTTTCAACCCCTATACTTATTTACTTACTTTACTTTATACCTTTTACTTTCATTATTTTAATTTTACATTTAACACATATAATCGTTTATTAACTAAAACACGTTAAAAAATACGTTTTAATTTTAACAAGTTACACCATTATAATCGTCTCTTCGATACGTTCGAAATGAGCCTAATCTTGAATTTTTTTATTTATATATTTTAATATATATCATATATACTACCTAAAAAATATTTTTTATCTGTGGAAATTCATTTTTTTAATGTATTCTCAATTTTGTTTTACACTTCTATCGCATTAACTATAAGAGTATCATAAATTAAATAATTAACTATAAAGGTATGAATTGTAAATATTAAAAAAAAAATTATGTAGTATATATGATATATATTAAAATATATAAATCAAAAAAATTCAAGATTGAGCTCATTTCGAACGTATCGAAGAGACGATTATAATGGTGTAACTTGTTAAAATTAAAACGTATTTTTTTAACGTGTTTTAGTTAATAAACGATTATATATGTTAAATGTAAAATTAAAATAATGAAAGTAAAAGGTATAAAGTAAAGTTTATAAATAAGTATAGGGGATGAAAGTGTAAAATTTCATTTAAAAATCATGAAATACAAACAAAAGTGTCGCGGGTATTTTAGCGGTTTCCCCGCGATCGCGGGGTAACAATATTACGAAAATGCCACTGGCCGCGATCGCGGGCTTCTATCGCGGGTATTTGGGGTATTTTTGCAAACTGGAAGAGATTTGTGGCATTTTGGTAACTTTGACTTTGACTTATGGTATTTTAATTAATTTCCCTAAAATATATAAAAAAAAGTAAGATTCAATGATAATGATGTGACACTCTAAGATTTGATTATTCTATATTTCTTGGATGGAGAATTGTTTTTGTCTATCCAACATTGATGGAGAGATGAAAAATTGACAATTGATGTTAGGTATATGAAAGGAGGTTGAGATGTTTATGTTTCAACTCTTAGGTTAGGACCTCTTGGCTAATCCTCTAAAACTTATGTTGTTGGTTCATGTTGGCTAACTCTCCAAATCATAGGGTTGGTTTATTTTTGACAACCCTCTTTTTGAAAAAAAGTTAATCTATAAAGAAAAAAATATCAATATCTTTATATTTATATCTTTATATATATAAAAGTAAGATCCAATGATAATGATGTGGCACTCTAAGATTTGAGTATTCTATATTTCTTGGATGGATAATTGTTTTTGTCTATCCCACATTGATGGAGAGATGGAAAATTGACAATTGATGTTAGGTATATGAAATCTTTATATATATAAAAATAAGATCCAATGATAATGATGTGACACTGTAAGATTTGAGTATTCTATATTTATTGGATGGAGAATTGTTTTTGTCTATCCCACATTGATGGAGAGATGGAAAATTGACAATTGATGTTAGGTATATGAAAGGAGGTTGAGATGTCTATGTTTCAACTTTTGGGTTGGGACCTCTTGGCTAATCTTCTAAAACTTATGTTGTTGGTTCATGTTGGCTAACTCTCCAAATCATGGGGTTGGTTTATTTTTGCCAACCCTCTTTTTGAAAAAAGTTAATCTATAAAGAAAAAAATATCAATATATTTATCTTTATATTATATTATATGTATAAAAGTAAGATCCAATGATAATGATGTGGCATTCTAAGATTTGATTATTCTATATTTCTTGGATGAAGAATTGTTTTTGTCTATCCCACATTGATGGAGAGATGAAAAATTGACCATTGATGTTAGGTATATGAAAGGAGGTTGAGATGTCTATGTTTCAACTCTTGGGTTGGGACCTCTTGGCTAATCTTCTAAAACTTATGTTGTTGGTTCATGTTGGCTAACTCTCCAAATCATGGGGTTGGTTTATTTTTGCCAACCCTCTTTTTGAAAAAAAGTTAATCTATAAAGAAAAAATATCAATATCTTTTCTTTATATCTTTATATCTATGAAAGTAAGATCCAATGATAATGATGTGGCACTCTAAAATTTGAGTATTCTATATTTTATTGGATGGAGAATTGTTTTTGTCTATCCCACATTGATGGAGAGATGGAAAATTGACAATTGATGTTAGGTATATGAAAGGAGGTTGAGATGTCTATGTTGCAACTCTTGGGTTGGGACCTCTTGGCTAATCCTCTAAAACTTATGTTGTTGGTTCATGTTGGCTAACTGTCCAAATCATGGGGTTGGTTTATTTTTGCCAACCTTCTTTTTGAAAAAAAGTTAATCTATAAAGAAAAAATATCAATATCTTTTCTTTATATATATAAAAGTAAGATCCAATGATAATGATGTGACACTCTAAGATTTGAGTATTTTATATTTCTTGGATGAAGAATTATTTTTGTCTATCCCACATTGATGGAGAGATGGAAAATTGACAATTGATGTTAGGTATATGAAAGGAGGTTGAGATGTCTATGTTGCAACTCTTGGGTTGGGACCTCTTGGCTAATCCTCTAAAACTTATGTTGTTGGTTCATGTTGGCTAACTGTCCAAATCATGGGGTTGGTTTATTTTTGCCAACCCTCTTTTTGAAAAAAAGTTAATCTATAAAGAAAAAATATCAATATCTTTTCTTTATATATAAGATCCAATGATAATGATGTGGTACTCTAAGATTTGAGTATTCTATATTTCTTAGATGGAGAATGGTTTTTGTCTATCCCACATTGATGGAGAGATGCAAAATTGACAACTGATGTTAGGTATATGAAAGGAGGTTGAGATGTCTATGTTTCAACTCTTGGGTTGGGACCTCTTGGCTAATCCTCTAAAACTTATGTTGTTGGTTCATGTTGGCTAACTCTCCAATATCTATATATATATTAAAGCAAAACCAAAAGAGAATGACGTGGCATGCTTGGTTGATTAGGAACTACTCTTAGGAATTTTCTTAGAATTTTGATTTTCTAATCAAACTAATTTGTTAAAGACATTAAAATCCCTGTAAAGAAAATTTGTGTTTGATTATGAATGGGCTATATTGGTCATTTTGCAATTGCTTAACCTCCAAACTCTTCACATACTCTTGACCCCTAGCCTTCCTCCTCTTCATCTATGATGCTTCAATATACAGGTCTCTTCATCCCGCTCTCCATCATAAAGCCTTATTATTCCATCTCCATTATCGCCAGGGCTAAAAACTGAAGAACCATCAACCATTATGTGGCAACTGCAACCCATGGTTATCCCTATTATCTTTTTTTTCTTCTCAAGTGGTATATGGTAAATTGTTGTTTAGACTAAAATCACCCCCCCTTTTGTTTTACCTACTTTGCTTCTCCGGATCTAACTAAGTTTTTCCTCAATCTCCTTGCCAGCATGTTCAAGAAAGTCGACCGGCTGTTGGGTTTTTACATTAGGTAATTTCAGATTGCAACCGAAGAGAAGGAGAAGCACATCACAGTCGTAGGTCTGAAAAGCTTTTCTACGATTCGTTAGCCTAGAGTTTTTAATATTATCTCCTATTGGGTTCTTATACTTCAGGTTCGCTTTCTATAAAAAATACCCTGACTCGGTATTGACTATAACAGTATATGTTTTAGTCCGGTTAAAATGTGTTAGGATTAAATCTATATATGAAGACTAAACGAGGACCATGTTTCAGGCTTTTAGCAACTATATGGAGGAAAAAAAGGATGGTTGTTGGATTTTTCCTTTTACTTATGTCTTCTACTCTTTTTTCCAAATGAAGCATTTGCAAATTGTTGTCTTTTAAAAATATTTTTTTATATATATTACCGTATTGAATCCCAAATATGTTCATTGTTGTAAGATAAATATATAATGCCTTGGATCCATTAGTATTAGTATTTAAAGTAGTTTTGAGGGTTGTATCTTTGAGCCATCACTGTCGTCTAAATACACACACACACACACACACATATATATATAGGGGTGGTATCGGGTACAAACCAACTAGTTTGTACAAACCCGTACAAACTCAATCTACCTTCATGAATTTGCAATTTTTTTTAATTTGGCTTCATGAATCTATATTTTGGCTTCATGAATATAAAATTTGGCTTCATGAATATATAGGCTGGGTATCAAATACAAACCAACTAGTTTGTACAAACCCGTACAAACTCAATCTACCTTCATGAATTTGCAATTTTTTTTAATTTGGCTTCATGAATCTATATTTTGGCTTCATGAATATATAATTTGGCTTCATAAATCTATATTTTCCGGTGGAGCCCTAAAATACCCTTATAAATAAATAAAAAAGAAGTTATGGAGCTAAATTATATATTCATGAAGCCAAATTTTATATTCATGAAGCCAAAATATATATATTAGTAGGGTCAGGTTCAGGGAAAAACCCTAAGTAAATGGAAAACCAGAAAACCACGAAAAAACGGATGAAAAAATATATCAATATGGATGTCAAATTAACGAGAAAAATATAGTCGTTTATTTGGTGTAATTTGTTTCGTTCAAAATTTGTTTATTTTTCGTCTTTTTTCGAATAAAAAATAGAGGGGTGAGTTTTTTTTTAATTTAATTAATATTGTTGTAACCGCCTGTTTAATCACATCCATCAGATCATCTAATCTAACGGTCAATAAGGTATTTTTTAGTTTTTCATTTATTTGAGGTTTTCTCCTGAACCTCCCTCTATATTAGTAATATAGCTATCATACGTTTTTTTGGAGTATTACAATGAGATCAATACTAAGTTTCTCATAATGATGAATATCATCTATTTGTTAGAAATAAATCAATCTCATTGCAACCTCATGAATCAAGAGAAAATAAACACCAATTTGGAACCATTTGACAGAGGATGTGTATGATTTTCTTCAACATGGGACTTGGACAATAAAATGAAAACGCTTACCTGATAATAAAATGAAGGGTGTTAAAATATCATATAACCTACAAATAAGATCAACATTGAACGTACATTTCTTATCTTTTTTCTCAATTTATGCAGAAAGATTGGAGCAACCACATCTAGAGGCTGGAATTTCTGTTATTTTCAATTCATTTTTATAGCTTTTATGGTTTTTACACTTTTAACTTTAGAGTGTATAATTTTGGATATTTATCTAATCACACCATTTAAATTTTTATTGATTTACTCACGTAACAATTAAATTAAAGTTGTAAAAATAAATGCATATACGACTATCCTTTCTCTTATGAAAAGGAAAACTACAAGGATATCGATGCCGCAATCAAAAAGACATATTTATTGATATGTACTAAGCCAACTCTTTAGACCAAGGCATATCAAAAAATGAGTTTCGGTATAGGTAGTCTTTGTTTTGCTTACTGTTTATTTTACCTTTATCCAGCTTAAAGAACCGTCATAATTGTTAACCAATAAATTACATTATATCTTAACTTGGTCCAATGTGTTCTTAAAAAAATTATCGCTACATATTCGGTCCTCCTATGGTTATACAGAAACAAAATAATTACATAATTAGTCATCATGGTTTTATTTCCTGTTCCTACCTACTTATAAGTAAATAACTTTGTTTTTAAGCAAATACTACAAGTCATTAAACACTTGAATGAAAGAAAAAAACAAAATTAAATCCAATTTTTGAACGGCAGCAAATTTGTATTACCATACCAAACTTGATCCAGTAACAACCGAGCGTATACAGTGTGCATATACTTACATACAACACACTAAATATTAAGCAACAAATTAAGCCAAACATAGCTCACCAAATGACCAATTTTGCACTCCAAACAAAACGCAGCTGTTTGCAAGGTGTAAACAGCACTCCGTTTCGACAGTTAAGATCGCCCTTTTTGAGACCCACTCGAATGCCTTGCGTTGAAATTCGAAAAAACGCTCCGATATCTTCCCCTTTGAACACCGGGTGAATCCAGATGTGATAAAGTAGAGTCCATTTAACCGCTGTCCCCTTTCGATGGCTATTGTGCTATAGTTCATTTTCTTTTGAATCATAAATGGGAGTAAGCCATTCCTAGCCACCGTTGCTTTCTAAAGAGTATGTCTTTACTTTGGAATAGGCCCGAGGGCTTTGTAAGTGTTAAAAATCTTTTAGATTTTCTTGAAGTCATTTATCGGACGGTGATAAACCATGAACGGTATGTAAAAATATAAGATCTTTTAAGAGAGGGCCTGTTTACTTGGCTCTTACCAGACACTTATCCAAATTAAGAGATACCGGAACTATATTGTTGACTGACTAGCTAGAGAAAGAGGTTAGAACCATGCTTATTTTCTGATGATCATCAAGATCCCACTGATTTCTACACCTAAGCAAACTAAACAAAATCAAGAAAATGTGGTCCTCACAAGTAGATATGAGCTTGAGACCTTTTCCAAACTTGGCCGACACCTCACTCCGTTGAGGGCCTAGATTAAGGGACCAATAATTTCCACGCACCAGTGATATGGTGTACATCAAAGAAGAAGAATAAGAAGAAATGGACAAGGCTTACCAAAAGAAAATTTAAATTAACACCGGAAAAAATAAAGTTATGGAGTAATTATGAGGGAGAGTTAATTAAATTGGTAGCCATCAAATCAAATGATGAACCCTAGTTTAATTTCTAGGTGACAGAGTACATAGTAAAAAAACTAGGGTGTTGCTATGCAAGTTAGGGTGAGGCTAAATACACCCTAAATTTTACTAAATGAACCCTTAAAGTTTTTTTTTTCCGTGCCAATCATTTGATCCAATCATTTTTTATTTAAATAATAATATATATATATATATAATATTGATTTAAATAATAATATATATATATAATATAATAAGATATATATATATATATATATATATTATTTGATATATATTATTTATTTGTTTTATATGTTTATATATATATATATATTGTTATTCTTTTTGTTTAAATATATATATATATATATTATTATTATTATTATTTTGTTATATATATATATATATTAGAAATATATATATATATAGTTATTCTTTTTTTGTACATTTTACGTTCTTATCTATATTTATCTAATATACTCTTTTAAAAATAATTTTTTATTTTTAAATTACATTTTATACCATTATAATTAGTTATTTAATTTACTTTATCTCTTCTTCTTTCATTTTTATGTTACATCTTTCTCATATCAACATACATAAACTAAAATAATTAGAAAAATAAAAAGTAAACATTGAGATTTTACATATAAATAAAGCATAACATATTGTTTATTACATTTTTACTTATTCTAAAATAACATTATCTGTAGTACAATTAACACGTAAAAGACGATTGTACTTCTGTATTCGATCTTTATACGGGGTAGCCCATGCAGCAGCACACGGATAACTGTAACGGAAGAAAATTGATGAAATGGTAGGAAACGGGTATCCTTCTGCTAAAACTAGTTTCACATAATGGTTACCATTGACATACCCAATTGTATAAACAACATGTTGATACCACGCCGGCGGAGTAGATCTAAGCGGTAAGTACGTCTGACAACCTGACGACATAACGTGTAATATCACATTATATTTGCAAGCAATCAAGACGGGTATTTCAGGTATTGTCATCCAGTGGTCAAATGGTGCACCTTGATCTGTTCGAAAGAAGTTTAAAGTGTTATAAGTTGTATTCCAATGTTCACTTCCAAACATGTCGAGGTATTCTGCCTTGTATGCGTCCAACTCTTCCATCAATTGAAACCGAATTGTGGGCCATGCATCTTCATGAAGACCCAGCCATACAGCTATTGCTCGGAATAATTTGACAACTGCTTGTTTTATCATATAATTTCACAAGAACAAATGAAACTTAAAAATACCATATCGGTATAAAATGCTCCTGGATGAGGGTTTCTATAAGCTCCAGATGAATTGTTTGGATGGACATTGTTATCCTACACAAAACATAAACCCTAAGAAATAATATCATATATATACACACACATACACAAAGAGAAATATATATATATATATATATATATATATATTCGACGAAATACCTCATTGTTTGAATTGTGATACGCTGAAAAATCTTCTCCCCAATTAGCCATTTTATAAATCTTATACCAGTAAATTCGAATGTCGATCTGAATAATAAAACATAAATAGTGACATGAATAGTGACATGAATAGTGATATGAATAGTGACATAAATAGTAACATGAATAATTTGATCGATAGTTTATCATAAATGTACTTCGATAATACTGATATTATGTTTAAAAATAAAATGTACCTATCTTAGAAGAATAAACTAGTAATTAACACAAAATTAGCATCAACTGGAAATTAAAGTGGAGATGAGAATCTTGAAGTTTTGAGGCCAACTCACATTTGTAAACTGTAAAACGAAAAGAAAAGTAATAAATCAAGAAGTAACTTACAGATGTTGGAAGAATTTCAGTCGAGGTTTTTAAGGAGATAAAAGAAGAAGATGAATCAAGAGAGAAAAGAGGAAGAAGTATGAGAGAAAAGAAGAAGAAGTATGAGAGAAAAGAAAATGAATCAGAAGAGAAAAGAAGAAGAACTATGAGAGAAAAGAAATGAATCGGGAGATAAAAGACGTCCGACAAAAATCTAATAATAAATTGATATTTACACTTTCAACCCCTATGCTTATTTATTTAGTTTACTTTATACCTTTTACTTTCATAATTTAAATTTTACATTTAACACATATAATCGTTTATTAACTAAAACATGTTAAAAAATATGTTTTAATTTTAACAAGTTACACCATTATAATCGTCTCTTCGACACGTTTGAAATGAGTCCAATCTTAAATTTTTTTGGATTTATATATCTTAATATATATCATATAAACTAAATAAAAATATTTTTTATATTTAAAATTCATAAAGTAATTTGCGATCGCGGGATGATTAAGAGTATATCGCGGGGGATTATGACATTTTTGCAAAATGGAAAAAAATTATGGTATTTCGGTAAGAGATGGTCAAACTTTTGGCTTTTTAATTAATTTCCCTAAAATATATAAATCAAAAAAATTCAATATTAGGCTCATTTCGATCGTATCGAATAGACGATTATAATGGTGTAACTTGTTAAAATTAAAACGTATTTTTTTAACGTATTTTAGTTAATAAACGATTATATGTGTTAAATGTAAATTTAAATTATGAAAGTTAAGGATATAAAGCAAAGTAAGTAAATAAGTATAGGGGGTGAAAATGTAAAATTCAAATAAAAATCACAATTTTGTCGGATAGTAATATATATATTACGATATATATATATATATTTATATTTATATTTCTAATATATATATATATATATATTTATATTTCTAATATATATATATATATATATATATATATATATATATATATATATATGTAAAACAAATAAATAATAATATAAATATATGTCAAATATATATATATATATATATATATATATTTATATTTCTAATATATATATATATATATATAAAACAAATAAATAATAATATAAATATATATTATATATATATATATATTATTTAAATAAAGTAATGATTGGTTCGGAATTTTTAGCAATTAAAAACTTATTTTAAGGGTGCATTAAGTAATTTTAGGGTGCATTTAGCAGCCCCCGCAAGTTATTGTCTCTTCTTACAAACCAAACTTTCCTAATTTTCATTTTACACTTTAATCATATTAACACATATAATTGTATATTAACTAAAATACGTTAAAAAGTACGTTTTAATTTTAACAAATTACACCATTATAATCGTCTCTTCAATACGTTCGAAATGAACCCAATATTGAATATTTTTTGATTTAATTATTTTATTGTATATCATATATACTACATAAAAATATTTTTTATATTTACAATTCATACTCTTATAGTTAATTATTTAATTTATGGTACATCTCTTATAGTTTTTTTGTCTCATTTATTTTTGTAACGCCAATAATTATAGAAACTATTAAGATGTCCAAAAAATATATATATTAAAAGCTATGACATCAATTGTATTTAAAAGTGTTTATCAACTTATGTCGTGCAAATAACGAGTTGGGCGTAAAAATGTAATTTGAACAAATAAATATCAAGAGATCTTGTTAATCATAATCCGCTAACGTTTTAGGACGAATTCTTGATATTTTTTAGCATGAAAATAAAAGTGTTATATTGTTTTATAAGTAAAATATTTATCTTGTGAAGTATTTTCTCTCTAAAAATGTTAAAATTTATCATTTTGCATTTTAAAGGGTATTTGGGATTGCTTATTAAAACAACTTATGCTTGTTTTTAAAAGTGTTTATCAACTTATGTCGTGCTAATAACGAGTTGGACGTAAAAATGTAATTTGAACAAATAAGTTATAAGCAGTTTCAAATAAGGGGGTGTTTGGGATTGCTTATTTAAAATAATTTATGTTTTTTTTTAAAAGTGATTATCAACTTATGTCATGAAAAAAAGAAGTTGGAGGTAAAAATGTAATTTGAACAAATAAGTTATAAGCACTTTCAAATAAGTTAAAATTGATTAACTTATCAAAAACAACTTATTTGTGGTGGAGAAAAGTCATAAACACTTTTCTTTTTTTCAATCCAAACACTTAAAATAACTTATTTGTGGTGAGGAAAAACAATAAGCAAATAAGTCAAAAAAAATAAGCAATCCCAAACACCCCCTAAGCAACTTACAAAATACTTATATTTCAAACAAAAATACTATAAAACATATATTATAGTAAATAAATTTATACTAGAAGTCTACTCGCGCAATGCAGCGTGATATATCTCGATTTTAATGTTCTAAATTATTTTAATTGGTTTTGAGAAAACGATCAAAGTTTTTTTATAAATTTGTTTAAAGAATAACGTTTTTTAAGGAGTTCATGATTTGAGGATTTAAAAATGGTTAGAGGTAAGGATTAATTAATAAGAGTCCACGATTTACGTCAATAAATAACGTAAACGTATGACATATTACATATAATAATATAATAAAATCAAAAAATATTCAATATTGGACTCATTTCGAAGATATCGACGAGACGATTATAATGATATAACTTGTTAAAATTAAAAAATATTTTTTAACGTATTTTAATTAATATACGATTATATGTGTTAATATAATAAAGATGTAAAATGAAAAATAGAAAACTAAAAGGTATAAAGTAAATTTATTAAATAAGTATAGGGGGTGTAAAATGTAACTTTTAAATAAAAAATAAAAAAAATGAAGTGTGTGAGGAGAGGGGTATACAAACTGGCAGGGAAAATGGCAGCGGGATATACTTAGGGCATCCACACACGCTTGCAAATGAAAATTGTGTGCCACATCACCAAACCAATTGCAACATTTGCAATTTCACTTGAATCCACGTGGCCACCAAGTCATCATTTATCCCTATTTTTTTATTTTTTTTTCATAATTTTTTAAATAAACTAATTTTTGATACAAAATAATATATTTTATGAATTAATAATGTTAATTTATATTTTAATTAAATTACTTATTCTTTTTATAAAATATTATATGTACGTATATACATATATATTATTTTTAAATTAATATAAATACAATATAGTTAAATTAGTTTAAATATTAAATATTAATTTTTTTTTATAAATTATTTAAATAATTTTTTTATATCATGTATTTATTAACTAAAAAATAATTAGAATATATATATATAATAATTTATAAAATAATTAATAAATGTTGTAGTGTGGACCACTTTTGAAAGTATAGGTGGATTGCAGGGATGTGGATGATAATTGCAAAAGCTGATGTGGCACAATTGAAAGTGTAAATGAATTGCAGGGATGGGATGTGGATGGTCTTAGGCCTTCGGTACCGCAGGCGGGATGGGGCTCGGGCTCAGCGGGAATGGGGTACGGGTCATGCGGGGTTGGCGGGGCGGGGATGATTCCGGGGATGGGATCCCGGATCATCCCGAAGGTTTTTAAAAAAAAATTTTAATTAAGTTTTTAAAAATTTAACCGTTGAACAGCTATTTGTAAAAAAAAATTATTTTTCTCAATTTAATCCCACTATATATTTAACCCTCAACCTCTTATTTCTCACACCTCTCAACCTCTTATTTCTCACACCTCTCAAATTCTCTCAACCTCTTATTTCTCACACCTCTCAAACTCTCTCAAATTCTCTCAACCTCTTATTTTTCACACCTCTCTCATCATGAATTCAAACAGAACACCTACATCCCGTCGTAACCGACCGAATACACCACAATCGCAAGAAGATCAAGAGCTTGGTTTCCAAGCGTTTACACAACAAGGTTATCATCCGCAATTTTCGCAACAAATTCCGCCACAATGGTCGCAACAAAATCCGCCACAATATCCGCAACAATTTCCCCAACAATTTCACCAACAATTTCACCAACAAATTCCTTACCAATTTACACGTCCCGGGTTGATTGAACAAGGTTTTACTCCGGCCAACTTCAATCTCGACGACGACATTGTTCCGGAAACCCAACCTTCTACCCCGAACACACCACAATCTATCCCGACACAACAATCTAACCCGGAACCATCAAATCCGAGACCAAAGAAAGCCGCCAAACAAACGTGGAGTAAAGCCGAGGAACTCGCGTTAGTGTCGGCGTGGGTTGACGTTTCGGAGGACCCCGTGGTCGGTAACGCACAAAGCGGTGGTAATTATTTTTATTGTTATTATTATTATTATTATTATTATTATTATTATTATTATTATTCTTATACTTAATTTTACATAAATGTAGGAAATTTTTGGGGCCGAATCGGGCATGTGTTCTTTACTCGCATGGGTCGTGAACCAGGTTATAGATCAACCCATCAACTCAATAGCAAGTTCAACGACCTCAATAAAAGAGTTAATTCGTTTGGCGGCATCTACAACAACTTGCTCAATAATAGATCAAACGGGATGAGTGAGGCCGATATATCCCGAACGGCACACGAACGGTATGTAGCACGCCATAAAGTTGCTTTCACTCACGAACAAGCTTGGGACGTCCTAAAAAAATGTCCAAAATGGGGAGCCGTTCCAACGATGACGACAACTTCATCGCGGGGTTCAAAACGTACCCAACCTTCCGATGATGACGATGACGAGCAAATTCAACGACCCATCGGGAGAAACAAGGCAAAAAAATCATCAACGAGTAATACGTCCGGGGCGAATACGGAAGAAAGTGTTACTCAGTTGTTGACGACGTTCAACAACAAGATTGATGATACAATGGAATACAAAATGAAAAAACTCGATCTCGAAATCGAACGCTCAAAACTCGAACGACATAGGTTGGATCAAGAACTCGAAATCGAACGCTCAAACCGATTTGAGAAAGACTTCGAGTTTTTCATAACCCCGCATGATCACCTTACGGGAAACGCTTTGAGGGCTACTTTAGCGAGAAAAGAGCAAATCCAAAAATTTCATAATTGGTAGTGTTTTGTATTTTGTAATTTTTATTTTTAATGAATGATATGAATTTTAATTTTTATTATTTATCTTATTTTTATTTATTAAAAAGTATATAAATATTTTTATTTTGTTAAATAATTAAATGTATAAATAAAAGAATTAAAATAAATGAGGTGGCAAAAGGGTTTGAGGGAATGGGGTACGGGTGTTTAGGGATCGTTAGGGATCGAGTGAGGGATGGAAGAAAAACTGATGTGGCGCTGATGTGGAGTGGAATATTTGAAAGATTCCCTCCATGGGGTACTGATGGCCTTAGAAAACCCCAAAAACTATCAATTTAATATTTGTAAATTGAAAAGTCGAAATATTAAATATATGTAAAATATTTGACAAATAATAAATTTTTTATAATTAAAAGAAGAAAACTATCAATTTAATATTTGTAAACTGAAAAGTCGAAAATATTAAAATATTAAATATATGTAAAATATGATTAATAACAATTAACTTATAATCAATATTTATTTTATAAGGGTATAGTTGACATTTTTACTCGGTCAGCACTTAATACAAAATACTTGGTAAACAATATTTTTCAATCAGTACTTATATTAGTCAGACATCTTATTCTAGTCAGATCTCTTACTACAGTCGGCAATTATCCAAAAAATTTGGTAAACAACCCCTTAGTTTGTATTGCAATATATTTTATTTCTATCCTCCTATGCATAAAATATTGGATGAAATTTACTACCAACAATTGTGCTGATGGTCCAGTCATAGGTAAATGGTAGCTACATATCTCCAACTTTGGATATCTCTTCCCTTTTCCCATCTTTTCTAGAAGTATCTTGTGTTCTATGCGAATGACATTATGTTTGCAACACCATTCGGTTTGCCCAGCCAAGATATGGGCCGAGTTTCACCCACTGCCCAGAAACCTATGCTCAAAAATGCTAAATGCAGAACAAAATCATCACAGACTCGATATTTTTTGGTAACCATAGTGACGACCTCCGATATATCTTCGGATCAAAAAATAAAAACATATTAATCAAAAGCCACACCAAAAGATATGTTCATAAACATCAATATGAGCAACCATGTCGAATTCATATTCAATATCAAATTCAGACATTTTTGCTAACCATGAAGGCCATCTTGTAATTTCGAAACTATAGGGACAAAAAGTGTTATCACAAGGAACCAATATGAGGCTCAGATGTGTAAACAATGAAACAAAGAGGATAAATCCGCCATTGCTGCAAACTTACTACTTCAATGCCCTGCCAAGATGCGAATCATCTCTAACTTTGATCCAATCCCAACTCAGATGCATTCAAATTCATGTTAGCACACATATTTTAACAAAGCTAGTGCACGAAACCGGATTCAAAGTTTAGGAACGTTGTTCGTAGTTGGGTTGTAAACCACATGGACCAAAATTGTAGTTTAAAACAGGGGTTCGGTTGAAAAAATACTAGGCTCAGATGTGCAAACGATGGACAAAGGGGATAAATCCGCCATGGCTGCAAATGGTTGCCCTGCCAAGATGCAAATAATCTCTTAACTTTGATCAAACCCACTGAGATGCATTCAGATTCATCATCACAGCCTCTTAGAATCAGTAAAATTTGTATCTTCTCTTCAATAAAAAATTGTAGAGAGGAAAGTAGAAAACTGAAAACCCCATAAACGACATGAACGAAATCTGTAACTTATAATAGGTCATTTTTAAAACGAGCATTTGTGGAAGGTTATATACCTAAATAACAACAACAACAGTGAGAAAACTGTTGATCTTGTGTTCGGATAATGCTTCCAAACTGAAGGGTTGTTGATTTTATAAAGAAAATCATCGGCAAAAAGGAAGGATGTTTGATTAAGGGTCCGTTTACAAAACGCTTACCCGGGTAAGCGCTTACCAAGTGATAAACATGGCAAGGACCAAGAATCTTACCCGGTAAGAGCTAAGCAAGAACCAAGAGCTAAGCAAGAACCAAGAGCCTTACCTTGTAAGTGAATGCGAAGACTTTTACCACGGTAAGCGCCAACCGGGAAAATTGTTGCATACGATACATTTTGGTGGACTACAATCTGATAACTTTGATAGAAGAAGAAGGAGAAATGCAAGAGAATGATTCTAGGGTTTTATTGATAAGCTAGAAGTGTTCTTACAATGATGCAGAAAGAATAAGTAATAAGAAGACTGATAACCTAAATATATACCTAAAACCTAACCTAACCTAAACTATACAAAAGGCTGGCCCACAAGCCCAAAACTAAACAAAGGCCCAAATATCTATATTATCTAACATCCCCCCTCAAACTCATGATGCGGGAGCAAGAAGCATCGAGAGTTTGCTAACAAGGAAGCGGAAGCGAGAGATCGGGTGAGACTTCGTAAAGAAGTCTGCAAGTTGTAGAGTTGAGCTTACAAACGGTAAGGAAAGAGAGCCACGTTTGAGATGTTGGCGTGTGAAGTGGCAATCAACCTCTATATGCTTGGTGCGTTCATGAAAAACCGAGTTGTGAGCAATCTGAATGGCACTACGATTGTCACAATACATAGGAGTGGGATGGTGAAGAAAAACACCCATATCAGCAAGTAACCAACGTAACCAAATGATCTCCTTGGAAGTAGATGCCATAGCCCGATATTCAGCTTCAGTAGAAGAAAGAGAAACCACAGACTGTTTCTTACTTTTCCACGAGATAAGCGAGTCTCCCAAGAAGACACAAAAACCTGTAACCGATCGTCTGTCTGTAGGATTGCGTGCATAAGAAGCATCAGAGTATGCCCGCAGTTCCAGAGAAGATGTGGAAGATAGCAAGAGACTTCTGAACATGGTACCTCGAAGATAACGTAGAATACGCACAACAGCTGTCCAATGAGTACAAGTCGGAGCTGCAACAAACTGGCTGACAATGTGAACCGCATATGCAATATCTGGTCGAGTAATCGTGAGATAAACCAGGCTGCCAACTATAGTACGATACAAGGTAGGGTCTTTGAGGGGAGAACCATCAGTTGGTGAATACTCGACATTCAATTCAGAGGGAGAGTCCACAACACGAGTGTCAGTGAGGCGAGCTCGATCAATAATTTCAGCAGTATATTTAGATTGAGAAAGCAGATAACCTCTGGGAGAAGAAGCAACCTCAATACCCAAGAAATATCTAAGAGGTCCCAAATCTTTCATCTCAAACTGTGCAGCTAACTTTGACTTTAAGGTATGAATTCCTTGAAGATCATCACCAGTGATAATCATGACATCAACATATAACGAAAGCAATATACGACCTGCAGAAGTATGTTTGACAAAGAGAGCAGAATCATGTTCACTAGCAGAGAATCCAAGAGACAGAATAACATCAGAGAACTTTTCAAACCAAGCTCGTGGGGCCTGTTTAAGCCCATATAGAGCTTTTCTAAGCTTGCAAACTTCACCCGTTTTATGAAGAACACCGGGGGGAGGAGCCATGTATACTTCCTCATTCAAGTCACCATTCAAAAAGGCATTTCGAACATCCATTTGTGAAATATTCCATTTGCGAACATCATCAACGGCAATAAGAGTGCGAATTGTAGTCATTTTGGCAACCGGGGCAAAGGTCTCCTCAAAGTCCAAACCATATTCCTGAGTAAAGCCCTTAGCTACAAGCCTGGCTTTGTAACGTTCAACGGATCCATCAGATTTTGTCTTGATTTTATATACCCATCGGGAACCAATGGCACGTTTACCTTCCGGAAGAGGAACCAAATCCCAAGTATGGGTCTTTTGCAAAGCCTCAAGTTCCTCACTCATGGCATGCTGCCAAAGAGGGTTAGTAACTGCTTCTTTATAAGATGAGGGTTCAGAAAGAGAGTGTACAGAAGCTAAGAAGGAAGTAAAAGAGGGAGAGTAGGTAGAGTAAGCAAATTCTGGTAGACGAGTAGACTTACGAGTACGTTGAGATTGTCGAGGTGGATCCACATTCTTAGGTGCATCTTGAGTGACAGTAGGAGGGGGGGCAACAATGTCAGGCATTGAAGTACCAGTAGCATGTTCGTCCGTTGGAAGAGTATCTAAAGTCTGAGTAGAGTTTACTTGCTCAACGAATGGATCAAGATTAATGACATCTGACTTTGTCAAGTTGTGTTCAGTTTTAGGAATGGAATAGAAAGGAATATGCTCAAGAAACACAACATGCCTAGAAACATATAATTTTTGAGAGGTAGGGTCAAAGCAACGATAACCTTTTTGTCCTTCACCATAACCAAGAAAGACACAGACAGCAGATTTAGAAGATAATTTGTCACGTTCTACATGTAGACGAAGTACAAAGCAAGTGCAACCAAAGACACGTAGAGAGGAATAATCAGGGCAACGACCATAAAGTTTCTGAAAGGGAGAGATACCTGAGGTGATTGAGGATGGAATTTTGTTGATCAGATTGACAGCAGTAAGAACGGCTTCACCCCAGAATTGGTTATGAACCGAAGAAGACAACAAGAGCGAGCGAGCAGTTTCAAGTATATGTCTATGTTTTCTTTCAGCAACACCATTCTGCTCGGGAGTATCTGTACAGGATGTCTGGTAACTAGTTCCATCTAAAGCAAGCAATTCACAGAATTTATTGGAAGTATATTCTCCTCCCAAATCACACCGAAAACATTTAATCACAGAATCATGCTGGGTTTTAATATATGCACGAAAACGACAATAAACATCAAAGAATTCTGAACGATGTTTCATGAGAAAAACCCAACAAAAACGAGTACAATCATCAATGAAAGAAACATAATATCGAGACCCTCCTTTTGTAGGAAAAGGAGATGGTCCCCACACATCAGAATGAATCAAATCAAAAGGTGCAACAGACAGAGATTTGCTTAATTTAAAAGGCAAAGCTGAAAATTTTGCAAGTTTACAACCACTACAAGTAGAAATATCATGAGTTTGCAAATTTCCCAAAATTCCAGAAGAGGCCAAGTATTTTAAACGAGAAGCAGAAACATGTCCAAGGCGTGAATGCCACAAATAGAAAGTAGACGACTTAGACGACAAACGAAAAGAAGATAGATCTGCGGTATGAGCAACTGCTACTGGTAACCGCAACTCATCCAACACATATAAGCCCCCACGCCTACGGCCGGTCCCAATCAGCTTCTGAGTACGTGGATCCTGCACACAACAAGAGTCAAGAGAAAAGAATACTTTATAACCAGAATCAAATAATTGACCAACAGACACAAGATTCAATGAGAGTTTTGGAATATGATAAACATTAGGAAGAGAGAATTTTGGACCCATAATAGGACCAATGCCTGCTAATGGCATAGAAGTACCATCAGCAGTAGTGACAGGCAAGGATGTCATAGGTTTTACAGAAGCAAATAATTTAGCATTAGGAGACATATGAAAAGAAGCACCAGAATCTAAAATCCATGAAGTTGGATTAATACCTGATTCGTTATCAATGGACTGACCTATGGGAGAAGAGACGGACATGGCATGAGACTTAACATCAAGAAGCTTCTGTAGTTGTTCAGTTATGGATGCAAGAGTAGGATTAGTAGTTGACCGAGATGGAGGAACGGTGGCAGCAGTGCTAACTTGAGGAGAGAAGCGATGTGGTTGTCGCGGATGACCGGACTGCATAGAAGAATTTCGACCCATAAGCTCTGGACATTGAGACTTCCAATGTCCCTTTTTCTTACAGAAGCTGCATTCATCAAATCCGACTCTTGGACGACTCTTATTCTGATTTTGAGCAGGATACCTATAAGGAGGAACAGCCATGACAGAAGGACTTGGTATAGGAAGAATACCCTTTCCAGTTTGTGTTTTCAGACGAGTTTCATCAGCTAACAACTCACTTACAACTGAATCAACTGAGGGAAGTGGGGTGCGATGCAATATGTTACTACGAAGTCCCTCAAAGTCGCTTCTTAGAGCCATAAGAAACTGCACCAATCTCCGTTCTTCCCTACGGGTAATGTAGGGTTTAAATGCACGTAAAGCAGCAGGTTCAGTAAGAGCTAACTGATCCCATAAATCTGTCATTGTTGAGTAGAAATCTTGAATACTCATATCTCTCTGTTCGAGTGCTCGGATATCAGCTTCTAACTGATATTGTTTTGCAAAATTAGACTGTGTATACAGTCTCTCAAGATGGTCCCAAACTTCCTTGCCTGTTTCATATTTGGCCAACTGAACACCAATTGAAGGTTCAACAGAATTATTTATCCAAGTGATAATTTTTGAATTCTCAACTTCCCAAGATTCAATTTCTTTTGCTCCTATTGGTTTCACACTGGTACCAGAAATATAACCCCACAATTTCTTTCCCTTCAGAAAGTTTTTCAAGACATAACTCCAATAGGAGTAATTTTTCCCATCTAAACGAACACTAATGGCTTGGAGAGAATCGTTTCCAGCCATTGCAAGCGAGAAAAGTAAGAAAAAAATCGAAATAAACACAGAGATTAAAGATACCTATAGCAGAGACGATTTTCGAGCAGAAGACAATGATTCTCGGAGTTGGATCCGCGCAAAGGAGTGCTTGAGATTAACAGTACTTGAGAGAAGAAACGAGATTAACCTTGCTCTGATACCATGATAACTTTGATAGAAGAAGAAGGAGAAATGCAAGAGAATGATTCTAGGGTTTTATTGATAAGCTAGAAGTGTTCTTACAATGATGCAGAAAGAAGAAGTAATAAGAAGACTGATAACCTAAATATATACCTAAAACCTAACCTAACCTAACCTAAACTATACAAAAGGCTGGCCCACAAGCCCAAAACTAAACAAAGGCCCAAATATCTATATTATCTAACACAATCCTACCCTATAAGTAAGTGATAGTGTTGAATTTTACTAGTAAGCTCTTACCCGGGTAGGCATTTGGTAAACGACCCCTAAATAAAGTCAAAATCAGACCTTGGTATGAACAGAGGGGGGCAACTACCCTTAGAAAGCATCATCTTCATCCCCTCTGAAACTGCCTCATGTTATCTAAGTGTAGTTGTTTATATTACAAAATCCAAATGTTCCCCTTCCATCCACTTATGGAGGAACACTGAAATTGGATGAGGGCTCAGATCTGCAAATCTGAGATCAAATTAAACACCGTCATGGCTGCAACACCATTTAGGTTGCCCTGCCAAGACGTGAAAAAACTATGCTCAGAAATGTTAAATGCAGAAAAATATCATCACAGCCTCAATAGCTTTTCAGTAACCATGTGACGACCTCCGATATATCTCCGAATCAGAAATGTTAAAAGACACAACTTTCAAAGCAATATGCATACAACGGTGAGGGTCTGTTTGTTAGCAGCTTGATAAGCTTTATAGGTCTCACAGCTTACTCGGTCAGCTATACATGACTATCCGGTAGTGGCTTAATGATATAGATAGTGGCTTATTCTGTAAACTTTTAGGGGGGACTATGGAGAAAACCAAGTTCTTTTGGGGAAATATTGGGTACAAAATGATTGGCTCAATAAGACCCGATTCGATCAAGTAGTGGCATGAAAGGGGAAATCACCCTAGAGAAACCACCTATCACCCTCGCCGAAGCCTCTTCCCTTTTTTCGAGCATATCTCCCCCAACTGGCCTTCCGTATGTGCTCTTTGTATTTACAGCGGGAAGTCCTTCAACGCGGTTTTTGTTGCTTTTTACATGACAAAGCATCGTGTGAGAATAGGAGTTAACATGAGAAGTGTAAGAAGGGATTGGATAAACAACATCCTTCCCGATCTATACAGACAGATTAATCCACACAGACAACTTTATCCATAGTCCATACAACACTTAAATGGAAAAAAGTGAGGCTTAGATATGTAAACAATTGAACAAAGAAGATAAGTCTGCCATAACTGTAGAAAATGATAAACTATATTTATTAACGATTCTGAGGATTGAGAAAAAACAAATTACAAATCAAAACTCACTACATGACACACACACTCATATACTTACGTATAAAATCTCACTACAAGATCACTCACACTCATGACCTTCAAGAGGTTTGAAGGTTGAAAGTATAAACCCTAAAACTAAACAAGAACGAGAGAGTGAAAGAGAATCAGAGAGAAAAACTCTCTAAAAAATAAAGCAAATTATTTGAAAACCTAAACATCTCATTGTATATATAACAGTTAGAAATTGTTCTTCAGTCCTCAAAAGTCCCTTATTTGTACCGCTACCCTCAGTGACTTTAACCATTGCAGCGCCATCCAAGAGTTTCTCCCAATTGACACAATCAATCCTCGCATATAATACAAACATACAAATTATAAATAAATAAAATAACACATGTCAAGATTAGTACATATTATGTATACTTTTAACACCCGCCCTCAATCTTGACATCTAAAAAGATCCAACATATTTAATTTTAAACACAAATAATTGTGTTGTTGTACACCAAGTGACTTTGTAAAAGTATCAGCTGGGTTATCTAAAGAAGGTACCTTCACTGTCTTTAGTAATCCAGAAGTTACCTTGTTTCTAACTTGGTGTATATCAAATTCAATATGTTTGTTCTTTCATGGAAAATAGGGTTGTTAGCAATTTGTATAGCAGACTCGTTATCACATTGAAGTTCAACAGGAAGTAGATTATCCAATTTTAAATATGCTAAAATGTTAAGAACCCAAACAATCTCTCATAGGGCAGATGCCATTGCCCTATATTCTGATTCAGCAGAGGAGCATGAAACATCAGACTATTTCTTACTCCTCCAAGACACCATACAATTTCCCAAATATAAGCAATAATCAATAACTGAATGCCGAGTGAATAAACACTTACCCCAATCAGCATTAACGAAAGCAACAAGTTTGAAAACAGCTGAAGAGGAAAAATTAACTCCTTTACCTGGAGAATGCTTTAAATACCTTATCACACGAACAACCAATTTAAGAAGAGATTGCCTTTGAGTTAAACAGTGAACATCAGAGGCCTGGTTGCTAAAAGACAAATTAATCCGCCTATTAACTTTTGATATTCGGTAAAATTCCCTAAAAAATATCCTTTTGGATGGGGACAGGTATCATTTATAAAACACAACTTCATAACACAGTACAACAATTTGCAGTTGTTAGTGCCATTCAATTTTAGGCTCAAAATAGACGTGTCGCTGGTGCCATTGAGAGCCCTCAGCATCACCAAAAAACACAAACACGAGAAAGCAGTCAAAGGCAACATGTCAGGTTTAGCAGATAACTGCATATTTTACAACATTGAACACCTCTAACTATATGAGATCTTAACAATCAGAGAACCAACCCTAATACTCGTTAGACAACATGATACAAGAGAAGACTAGCCACATAGATCATCAACAGAAACACATGATTCATCAAGTCGATGTTAAAAGCATTATCGAAGTCTCGTCACACCAAAAATATGTAAGATACCAGATCCGAAATAAGAGCCAGAAACGAGTAGAAATCAGAAGGATTGCCCATCAACCGAAAACAAATCAAACGGAAGAAAGCAACACTCCAAAACAAAACTAAACGATCTTAAGATGATGAAACCTTTGATCAGAACAAAACCAAAAATGTTTTAGTTTCCAGTGCCAATATCATAGCACAGGATCAAGAAATTGATTGTGCTTGAAAAACTTATGGGAAGCATTGCAAGAACATGAAGAAAGTTTGACAAGAACCGTCTATTTTATCATACGTTTCTTTTAATTCTTGCCATACTTCATAAGCAACTTTGAACTAAACCTTGACTAACAAGGAGATCTTCAGAAATAAATCCAAGGATCCAAGATAAGACTACAGAGTGTCACTAGGGTGTGTCACTAGGGTGCAGGTAAAGAAGATCTCAAAATCCAGTTTTGCAATCATGATAACAATCAATCAAACACACACAGGAAAAGCCTGAGTGACAAAGTGACAAGATTCCTTGCCACTCTATGGTGGTAGGTCAAGACAGTCACTTAAGCCCCCTCGAAAGAAACACTAAGAGAGAAGGAGAGCACACAGAGGATAGGAAGACTTACAGTGACCTTACCAGACGGGCGCAGCGGAAGCAAGAACCTTAGTGATATACCAAGGCCAAACCAACGAACTCGTAATACAAAGAAAAAACAAACAGGAACCAAACCTGAACATATATAACAACTACGAGAAGGAAACAAAACTACCACTCAGAGTAACACCTCAAACACCAGGTTACAGTGTTACCGTGCCAGAGACAAACTAGGCACTTCCCACAAGGATTCTGTAATATAGGAAGAAGTGTATTTTAGACCGGATCTTATAGATCTGTTCCAAAGGTACACTTAAGTCTATAATCCAGAAACCAAAAGGAAGAGAAGGAGAATATTAATAAACAGATATGAGGCAAACAGAAAGGAACATGTCACAGATAACTATATTAATAAAAACAAGTCAATTTAGCCGAAAGCAGGAAAGTCTGTGATCAAAGTGATGAGATCCACTAGATCTAACAGATCTGAAAAACACCTAGATCTGCGTTGACCACATAGAAACAGTGTTCCCCCATGATATCCATGATTTATGAAAAAAGGTTAAGAGAAGAGACTAGATCTTAACAAATCTGGTACAGAAGGTAAACGAAAAATACATGTAGTGTACAAATAATATAGAAGATTACTATATGCAGAAGAATCTAGAGGACGAAGCAACATGATCTAAAAAGATCGAATCACTTGCACATATCAGATCTTACGCATATCTAAGCAGAATACATGTAGCAATGTTTATCAAACTAATCATATGAACAAACTAAGCCTAACATATTACAACATGCATTAAACAGAGTCAAAGTAAGAATCAGTAAAACGATCTTAATCTACATCTGAACATAATTAAGAGACTAGATAGAGTCACAATCTGACACTGAGATGGAGGACATCATCCAAATAAATCACCACAGGTGCAGGTCTGATCAGATCTAGTCAAACGTGGCCTCAACTAAGTCTCACAGGCACACAACGCAAGTATCAACAGAACAAAGAAGGAATACAAGGCCTCAACGAAGTCTCATAGGCAGTAAAGGATATACACAAAAGAAATAACAGTTTGTTATGAACTAATGAAAAATAACAAGATCTGCCAAGAGCCTTCAGAGTGATCGAAGTCTAACAAGATAGCAAAGCGAAGCTAAGTAACAAATCTCAGAAATTATCGAGGTCTGAACTACACCTAAGAATCGTTGTGATCTAACCTGTTAACTACGAGATTACAGTTAAAATTGTTGAGATCTAAAGCTAGGACAAAAGAAACACAATCTTAACAGTCAGACTTAGAATCGTTGAGATCTAACTAGATAACAACGAAACTAGGTGATGAAAGAACAAACTCAGAGATCGTTGAAATCTGAACAGAGAACAAAGTTTGGTACAAGTGAACGAAGAAATGTAGAAAAAACAGATCTGTTTAAGACAAAGAATTCAGAAAACGTTGAGATCTAAACAGAAAACAACGAGTCTAAGCAGTCCAGTAACAGATCTGTATTTAGAAATCTCAGAAGTCGTTGAGATCTAAAAAGAAAACAACAAATCTCAGAAGTTCCGTACACCTAGGCGAAGAAACTTAGAAATACCAGATCTGTTTAAGACGAATGTTTCAGAAAAATAGTTGATAACAAAGTTTGAAAAAGTTTTGTACAAAAACTCAGAGATCGTTGAGATCTAAACAGAAATCAACGAAACGAGGAAGATAGGCCCAAAAAACTCAGAAGTTGTTGGATTTCTGAAAGAAGAGATGAACCTGGACGAGAACTAAAAAGTTCAGATCTCAGGTGAATGAGAGATTGAAACACACCGATCTAAGTGATGAAGAGATGAACCTGGACAAGAACTAAGACGTTCAGATCTCAGGTGAAGATGAACCTGGACAAGAACTAAAACGTTCAGATCTCAGGTGAAGATGAACCTGGACAAGAACTAAAAAGTTCAGATCTTAGGTGAATGAGAGATCGAAACACACCGATCTAAGTGACGAAGAGATGAACCTGGACAAGAACTAAAAAGTTCAGATCTCAGGTGAACGAGAGATGGACCAGGTCTAGAGAGACAAGATCCACAAATCGATAAAACCAAACGAGAAACCATACACGAAACTTGTTCAGATCTATAATGAAGAAGAGAACAAGTGATGGGAATAGATGCAAGTATGTAATAGAAACGAACAACTCAGATACATGCCTAAAGAGGAGAGATCTGAGAAATTACAAACGAAGAAAAAAAATGAGAGAAAAGAACTCGAAGAAGAAACAATCTGAACTATAGCAGATTCATACCAGAAACATCGAGATCTTTGAAGAACTCACCAGATCGCTGCGATGATGAAATGAACGTCTAGAGAGACGAGTTCAAGGAGGACTCTGGTTAAAAACAAATAACCTGTGAACAGATAAAAGTAAATATGACCAGATCTATGATAGAGATCAGATCACAGATTCATGACTAGATCAGATCAGATCTATGTGTAGATATTATAAGATGTTATAAACATTGAACATTTTCTCTTCGATTCATAAGACTTGCTTAGGTCTTCCTCGAGTCACAGAAGTGTGGACAGAGTGAGATTTAACTTGATCAGAACCACAGCCGTATATGCAGTAGCTTCAACCATACAAGGAAGAAGATATGCAAGGCAACGAAAGGTGATCATGAGAGATCTGAATTTGAAACTTCTTTTACACAAATAAAAGTGCAAGAGTGTGAAGATCTGAACCATATCTTAAAAGGATGAGGTTCAGATGTTAGAGATGATGAACAGAACAAAATCTAGAATACAAGACCTAAAATACATATTTTATCGCGTGAAACGAGCAACGATTTAAACCTATACAGGATCTGAATATGATCGAGTCCAGATTCAAGTGCAGGGTCACACGATAAGAACAAGAACAAAGTGATCTGAAACCGATCTACAAGGATAAGATTCAGATCTTTCAGAAAAATCAGTACAAGATCTTATAACAAGAAATAAAACAGATATGAGTAGATATCAGGTGACACGAGCAATAAGTAGATTCTGTACAAGGTCTAAAAGAATCGAGTTCAGATCCAAATGCAGTGTCACAAGATATGAACAAGATCGTAAGGATCTAAACCTGATCTACAAAGATAAGGTCCAGATTTTACGAACAACTCAGTACAAGATCTATAGCAAAAAATGAAAACAGAAACGAAAGCGAAGAACAAGAGAGAGATTGATCTTTAACAATCTGATAGTAACTATCTGAACCACCCCGTTTTGAATGAGACGACGATTTGTTAACTCGAGAGGTTTTGACAACCATAAGACAAAATGAAGAACTCGATGGATCTTTAACAAAAATTAACAAAGCGTCGTTGAAAACATATTTGAGTGCAATATTCTCAGTTGAAAACAGAAATTAACAAAAACGACTTCGAAAGCAATATTCTCAGTGTTTTGAAAACCGAGTTTATCTCATAGAACAGATTAGGGTTTATAAAAAAATGCATGCATCGACTTGAGTCATCAGATTAGGTTAAAGAACCAAAATCCTCGTGAGTTTGAGTTTTGAGAAATCGTAGAATACACTCCTCAGATGTGAGAATACAAACAGACCTGAAGTATCATGAAGAAAATAAAGCAACGAACCTCTGATAAAGAAAAAACAATCCTCAGAGGTGAATAGAAACGTAAATCATACCAGAATCAGGCGTCGATGTTGATGACGATCTTACCATAACGCTCTGATACCATGTAGAAAATGATAAACTATATTTATTAACGATTCTGAGGATTGAGAAAAAACAAATTACAAATCAAAACTCACTACATGACACACCCACTCATATACTTGCATATAAAATCTCACTACAAGATCACTCACACTCATGACCTTCAAGAGGTTTGAAGGTTGAAAGGATAAACCCTAAAACTAAACAAGAACGAGAGTGAAAGAGAATCAGAGAGAAACTCTCTAAAAAATAAAGCAAATTATTTGAAAACCTAAACATCTCATTGTATATATAACAATTAGAAATTGTTCTTCAGTCCTCAAAAGTCCCTTATTTGTACCGCTACCCTCAGTGACTTTAACCATTGCAGCGCCATCCAAGAGTTTCTCCCAATTGACACAATCAATTCTCGCATATAATACAAACATACAAATTATAAATAAATAAAATAACACATGTCAAGATTGGTACATATTATGTATACTTTTAACAATAACTCCATAAAGATAATTTCTAGACTTATCAAAGCTCAGCAACTACACTAAGGCGACGTTTGTTTTTTAAGAGGCGCCGAAGTTCTAATTTCATTATAATTTTTAAGAGGTGGTGCTAAAGTCTGTATCAATAAGATTGTTTGTTTTTGTAAACAGACAAACGTCTGAATATGTATAACTATTTTATCCTAAAAAATTCAACTTAAATACGTCAATTGAAGTGAGCATATGTTGATCTGGAATCAGACAAAGAGATGAGACACCGCCATGGCTGCATCACCATTTGGTTTGCCCCGCCAAGATACGGGCCGAGTTTTCACCCACTGCCCCATTAACCTATGCTCGGAAATGTTCATCACAACCTCGATATTTTTTGGTAACCGTAGTGACAACCTCCGATATATCTCTGGATCAGAAAATAAGGCATCGTTTGGTAAAAATAAGCTAGCTTATACGCTAGTTTATTTTTTGGGTACATGTTTGTTTGGATAGACATGCTAATAATAAGCTAGCTTATACGCTAGTTTATTTTTTGGGTACATGTTTGTTTGGATAGACATATGCTAGCTTATAAGCTTCCGGAGAAAATCATTGGCCACAAAAAAAAACTGTTTGACCAAATAAAGTCAAAATCAGACTTGCGTATCAACGAAGGAGAGCAACCACCCTTAGAAACCATCATCTTCATCCCTCTGAAATTGCCTCATATTCTCTGAGTGGATTTGTTTACATCACATATCCAAGTGTTTGTGTTTCTAAAGAAGAGAACACAACGAAACTTGTATAAGAAGCTCAGATCTACTAATCTGGAATCCGACAAAGTGATCAGACATCGCCATGGCTGCAACGCGTTGCCCCGCCAAGATACGGGCCGAGTTTTACCCGGTGTTCAGAAACCTATGCTCGGAAATTGTTAAATGCAGAAAAATATCTTCACAGTCTCGATACTTTCTCGGTAAGAGTAGTTAGGGGTGTAAACGAGTCGAGCTTTTAACGAGCTATAGTTGTCGAGCTTGAGTCGATCTCGAACACAAAATAAAGCTCGCTTAAGTTAACGAGTCGAGTCGAGCCGAGCCATTCGAGCATACACTTTTTCAAGCTTGACATATTTATATGTTTACAAATTATATAATCAAAATATAAAAAATATCGATCTTGATTACATAAACGAGTTAATCGATCTCGAATTCGAGCTCATAAAACGAGCATCGTGCTCGAGCCTGGTATTAATTTATCGAGCTCGGCTCGAATAATCTGCCACACCCCTAAGAGTGGTGACAATCGCCAATATACCTCCGGATCGGAAAATAAAACCAACCGGATTAACCGGAAGCCTACCAAAAGCGTCATGTTCATAGACAGCCCCTAGAGAAATGGGGTGGGTTCCACTGAGAAGTGGTTATCAACTGTTGCATGAGAAATGAACGCATATTATACCTTGTAAGGGTAAAGGCGCAATCCATTGGAGGGCATTTGATTAAAAAGTGATTAAACGGTCCCGATACATTCACGTTAACCAGAACTTCTCACGTGATCCTTCGCCTATGAACCGAATCCGATCATGTAGTGGCATGAGAGAGGCAATTCTCCCTCGAGATACCACCCGTGTCTTTCACCGGAGCCTCTTCCAATTTATGACAGGAACCAATACGAGGCTCAAATGTGTAAACAATGAAACAAAGAGGATAAATCCGCCATGGCTGCAAACTTATTGCCCTGCCAAGATGCGAATCATCTCAACTTTGATCCAATCCCACTCAGATGCATTCATATGCATCATCACTGCCTCTAAGAACCTTACTATTGGGGATGCTCATTGGTTTTATAAATGGACAAAATCTGTGACATTTTTAACAGAGTTAGGGGTTGTTTGGCGGTTGCTGAATGGTTTGGTGTTAGGATGATTAATAGTCAACACTTTCACTTATCACTTAACTTACCTGATAAGATTTTAGTCCATTAAAACAACCTTGTATGCAACATTTTTATCCGGTAAGTGCTTACCCGATAAGACTCTCAGTGTTTGTCATTGCTCTTATCGGGTAAGATTTTCAAAACTTATCATGTTCATCCGATAAGGTAAAGTGAGCCGGTAAGCACTTACCGAGTAACGAGTTAGTAAACGACCCCTTAGTTGGAAAACCAACCAACCAGCCCCTATGTATTTCTAGACTTGTTGAAGCATAAGACAATTTGAGAAACTAATGCTTACTGCAAATTACAAGGAGAAAAATAGGATTTGCAATGTATATCCATTTTAAAAAAGAACATTCTAAAAATAACCAAGTTCAATGAAGAGCAGTTTACTCCATTCTTTGGAGGATGAATCACTTGAAAGTTATATCCATCATAACAACAAAGAAGCATCAAACCCCATAAAACTTTGTAAGGTTTCAATAAGGAAGAAAAAAATTATAAAAAATGGGCGTCGGGTCGGGTGAAAAAAATACGAGGCTCAGATCTGTAAACAATGGAACAAAGAGGATAAGTCCGCCATGGCTTATGTCAAAGAACAAAGACATTCACGTCTGCTTTCTTTCACATAACCATCCCGGTAGCCCTACCAAGATGCGATAATCTCTTAACTTCGATCCAATCCTACTCGGATGCCTTTAAATTAATCATCACACCTCTAAGAACCAAACTGTTGGAGACACTCAAATGGGTTTTTATAAATGGACTAAAACCAAAAAAAATCCATGTGAATAGCTATTTGAGTCAATTTCCCACTCATTTATGAGACATTATAAACGGAGTTCAGGAACCATTTTCAGAGCAAAATGCAAACCATAAGGAAAATTTCTAGACTTGTCAAAGTTCAGGTACCACAATCAGAGATTGCACTAAACCTCAAGAACCAAAAATGTATTTTACTCTGATAAGAAACCTTCTCATGAATTTAATTAAAATCTCATTTAAGGTTATACACCTGAATGTTTCAAACTGAAGGGTTGTTGATTTCTGGAGAAAATCATTGGCCACAAAGAAGGATATTTGACAAAATAAAGTCAAAATCAGACGTTGGTATCATCAGAGGAAGGCAACCATCCTTAGAAACCATCATCTTCATCCCCTCTGAAGATACAGAGTTTTACCCGGTGTTCAGAAACCTATGCTCGGAAACTGTTTAATGCAAGAAAAATATCATCACAGACTCGTTACTTTTTCGGTAAGAGTGGTGACATATACCTCCGGATCGGAAAATAAAACCAACCGGATTAACCGGAAGCCATACCAAAAGCATCATGTTCATAAACAGCCCCTAGAAATAAATTTATATATATGGGTTGGAATCCAGTATGGCTATCAACCGTTGGATGAGAAATGAACGCACATTATCCCTTCTAAGGCACAATTCCTCGGAGGGTGATCAACGGTTCAGATCCACTTCTAAAGCTTCTCACGTTAACCCGAACTTCTCATACAATGCTTCGCTTATGAACCAAATTCGATCATGTAGTGGCGTGAGAGAGGCAATTCTCAGTCGAGATACCACCCGTCTCTCTCGCCGGAGCCTCTGCCAATTTATGACAGGAACCAATACGAGGCTCAGATGTGTGAACAATGAAACAAAGAGGATAATCCACCATGGCTGCAAACTTATTGCCCTGCCAAGATGCAAATCATCTCAACTTTGATCCAATCCCACTCACATGCATCCATATTCATCATCACTGCCTCGAAGAACCTTGCTATTGGGGATGCTCATTGGATTTTTAACTGGAGAAAAACCAAAAAAATCCACGCCCAGGGACAAATCCACAAAATCTGTGACATTTTATAACAAAGTTAGGGGTTGTTTGGCAGTTGCTAAATGGTTTGGTGCAGGATGATTAAGTGGTCAGAATGATTAAGAGGCTCTTATGATATAGTGCAAAATGAAATAGGGTTGTTTGGTCATTGGTCACAATGAAACTAGGGCACTGAATGGTTAAGGTTTTAGAATCATTAAGAGCAGACTTTTTTTTGCCAAACAAGATTCACCTCTTAGCGATTCAGATGTTGCCTCTTACGCTGTGTTCTCTAATCTGGAATTGGACAAAGGGATGAGACACCACCATGGCTGCAACACCATTCGGTTTGCCCCGCCAAGATACGGGCCGAGTTTCACCCACTGCCCAGAAACCTATGCTCAAAAATGCTAAATGCAGAACAAAATCATCACAGGCTCAATATTTTTTGGTAACCATAGTGACGACCTCCGATATATCTCCGGATCAGAAAATTAAAACAAACAAATTAATCGAAGGCCGCACCAAAAGATATGTTCATAAACATCAATACGGGCCGACCATGTCAAATTCATATTCAATATCAAATTCAAACGTTTTTGCTAACCACGATGGCCATCTTGTCATTTCAAAACTGCAGGGACAAAAAGTGTTATTTTTGACAAACCACAGGAACCAATATGAGGCTCAGATGTGTAAACGATGGAACAAAGAGGATAAATCCGCCATGGCTGCAAATGGTTGCCCTGCCAAGATGCAAATAATCTCTAACTTTGATCAAATCCACTCAGATGCATTCAGATTAATCCATACAACACTTAAGGGGCCGTGTTTACCCAACACTCACCCAATAAGCGCTTACCGGTAATAGTCAACACTTTCACTTAACTTACCTGATAAGATTTTAGTCCATTTAAACATCATATGCACATTAAACCCCCATATATTTTTGTAAGATTTCAATATGGATAAAAATAGATTATAAAAAATGTGTAAAATGGGGGTCGGGTGAAAAATGCGAGGCTTGGATCTGTAAACAATGGAACAAATAGGATAAGTCCACCATGGCTGCAAACTTACTGTTGCAATGTCAAAGAACAGAAAAATTCATGTCTACTTTCTTTCTTTCACAAAACCATCCCGGTTGCCCTGCCAAGATGCGAATAATCTCTAACTTGGATCCAATTACACTCGAATGCATTTAGGGGGTGTTTGGGATGCTTATTTAAAACAACTTATGTTTTTCTGTAAAAGTGCTTATTAACTTATATGGTGTCAAACCAGAGTTTTATAAAAAGTTTTTGGATTAGTTTATGGTGATACCAAAACGTAATAAGCTAATAAGTTGTTATTTAGGAGTGTTTGGTATTTACATGTAAAATAACCAAAAAGCTAATAAGTTGTTTCAAGTAAGTTAATAAGTTAGAATGGATTGACTTATCAAAAACTCCTTTATCACCGGTGCCAAACCGGTATAAGCAGTTTACTTTTTTTCCCATCCAAACACTAAAAACTGCTTATTACCAGTACCACACCTAAAAAATTCGACTTAAATACGTCAATTGAAGTGAGCATCTGGTCATTTGGAATCGGACAAAGGGATGAGACACCGCCATGGCTGCAACACCATTTCACTTTCCCCGCCAAGATACGGGGCCGAGTTTCACCCACTGCCCAGAAACCGATGCTCAAAAATGTTAAATGCAGAACAAAATCTTCACAGCCTCGATATGTTTTGGTAACCGCAGTGACAACCTCCGATATATCTCTGGATCAGAAAATAAGGCATCGTTTGGTAAAAATAATCTAGTTTATTTTTTGGGGACATGTTTGGGTAGACATAAGCTGGCTTATAAATTTCCGGAGAAAATCATTGGCCACAAATAAAATTGCTTGACCAAATAAAGTCAAAATCAGACTTTGGTATCAACAGACAAAATCAATTGACGTATTTCAGTTAAATTTTTTTGGTAAAAATAAGCTAGTTTGGATAGCCATAAGCTAGCTTATAAATCCAACAAAGTGATCAGACACCGCCATGGCTGCAACGCGTT
The DNA here is from genome assembly GCA_033807775.1 of Saussurea involucrata. NCBI lineage: Eukaryota > Viridiplantae > Streptophyta > Magnoliopsida > Asterales > Asteraceae > Saussurea > Saussurea involucrata. The sequence continues at coordinate 39,594,102 of CM066322.1, read as the reverse complement.
GCCCCGCCAAGATACGGGCTGAATTTTACCCAGTGTTCAGAAACCTATGCTCGGAAATTGTTAAATGCAGAAAAATATTTTCACAGCCTCAATACTTTTTCGGTAATAGTGGTGACAACCGCCAATATACCTCCGGATTGGAAAATAAAACCAACCGGATTACCGGAAGCCATACCAAGAATATCAACCGTTGCATGAGAAATAGACGCACATCATCCCTAGGCACAGTTCATCAGAGTGCATTTGATTAAAAAGTGATCAACGGTTCAAATATATTATCCCTTTAACCTGCACTTCTCACATGATTCTTCGCCTATGAACCAAATCCGATCATGTAGGGGCATGAGAGAGGCAATTCTCCCTCAAGATACCACCCGTGTCTTTCGCCGGAGCCTCTTCCAATTTATGACAGGAACCAATACGAGGCTCAGATGTGTAAACAATGAAACAAAGAGAATAAATCAGCCATGGCTGCAAACTTAAACTTATTGCCTTGCCAAGATGCGAATCATCTCAACTTTCATCCAATCCCACTCACATGCATTTATTCACCATCACTGCCTCTAAGAACCTTACTATTGGGGATGCTCATTGGTTTTATAAATGGACAAAAACCAAAAAAAAATCCACCCACAGGGACAAAATCTGTGACATTTTTAACAGAGTTAGGGGCCGTTTAGCAGTTGCTGAATGGTTCTGTATTAAGTGCTCAGAATGATTAAGGGAGACCGAAGATACTAAATCATTCAAAGGGTTTTAGAATCGTTAAGAGAAGACGTTTTTTTGCCAAACAAGATTCACCTCTTAGCAATTCAGAGGTTGCCTCTTAATGAAACTATTATGAGGTAACCAAACAACCCCTTAGTGTCAAGGATCCGGTTCAGAGCACAATGCAAACCACGATGATGATTTCTAAACTAATCAAATAATAGGTCCCACTTTCAAAGATTTCCCCAAACCTCAAGAACCAAAATAGAAGTTTATTCAAATAAGAATAAAAGAAGGTTATTTCGCTAAACATCCCAAATTATATGCGAAAAAAATGAGATTACATTTGCAGTCGCATTCATTTTTAAGGTGAAGCAGCTAAATAAGCCTCTAAAATGAAGAGCTGTTGATTTCTAGAGAAAATCATCGGCAACAAAGAAGGATATTTGACCAAATAAAGTCAAAATCAGAGTTTGGTATCAACAGAGGAGGGCAACCATCCTCTGAAATTGCCTCATGTTCTTTGAGTGGAAATGTTTACAATACAAACTCAAATGTTTTCGTATGGGATTGCTTATTTCGATAAGAGGCTCAGATCTGCAGATCTGGAATCGGACAAAGGGGAGCAGACACCGCCATGGCTGCAAAGCATTGCCCCGCCAAGATACGGACTGTTTCCCCAGTGACCGAAACCCTAGCTCGGAAATGTTGAATGCAGAACATATCATCACAGCCTCGATAAAAACAAACAGATCAATCGGAAGCCGTACAAAACGCATCATAATTTCATATAAACCACAAGGACCAAAAATGTAATTCACTCTATATATAAATGAAAACAATTTCCAATCGAGATAGTGTGTGTGTGTGTGTGAGAGAGAGAGAGAGAGCGCACGCTAGCAAGCGAGAAAAGGAGACCTTAGATCTCGACTGACAAATTGTGGATGCTGTTAATGAATAGAAGGGGACCAAATCATCGGTTCGACATGAAACAGATTAATTGGATCATGTAGTGGCATGAGGGAGGCAATCACCCTCGAGATACCAAATTTTCCGAACATATTTCCCCGATTTCATCTTCCGATTGTGCTTTTTGTAATGTACCCGATGATTGTTTGTTGCTGTTCATCTTCCATACTGTGCTTTTGGGACCTTGGCGCACAACCAAGCCGCATTTGCCTTCAATCTTCTCCGATTCAGTTTCCGCTTCACCAAGAGAGTTGGACCTTCGCGCACTCCATAGGCGCTCCGCTTTGAGCAAAAATTCAGATGAAGCGGGCTGCTGTAAAGTCCACAAAGCAAATAAAAAAAACGAAATGAATACTTAATAAAAAATCTAAACACAAGATCAAGGATGGAAACTGAAGGTAGAATCTTAGAAAAGAAGCACCTGAAAGAGGGTTGAATCGGATAGAGTAAGCGACTCATCTCATCTTCTTTTTGTTGTTGACTCTTTACACAAACTTGAAACAAACAGCAAATGGACACAGTTTTTGTGGGTGGGGAGAAGTAATTAGGAGGTTTTAATGGATGGTGGTTGATCAGGAAAGTCTAATGTAGCTTAAAAACCTTGTCCACAAAGCAAAAAACATTTATACCTCTTAAAATTTCAAGATAACCGAAGTGCTGCATTATGAAAAAGTATACATAGTAAAGAACATACTAAAAAGCATGTTGAAAAAACTCTCGGAAAATGAAGAATAAGGTGATCAACTTATTAGTTTCAACAGTTAGTCTTTGCCTTACATAATTGTTCTCGCGAGTCACAAGCAACCAATACCAATGGCAAAAGGCTATGTAGCCATGAGCAAATATAGTAAAGAACATACACTAAAAAGCATGTTAAAAAAACTCTCAGAAAATGAAGAATAAGGTGATCAACTTATTAGGGGGTGTTTGGGAGTGCTTATACTTTTAACTTATGCTTATTTGCTTATAACTTATCTCCATTCCAGAAAAGTTAGTCTGGAGTTGCTTCTCAAAAAACTCCTTATCTCCTTCTCTGGAACGTGATAAGGAGTTTTTTTTAAATCCAAACACTCACCTCCGGCGTGGAAACGCAATAAGGAGATAAGCTGTTTTCAAACGCAATCCCAAACACCCCCTTAGTTTCAACAGTTAGTCTTTGCCTTACATAGTTGTTCTCACGAGTCATCGAACATGTGTTGGATACTTGTTTTTTTTTCTAGGCACCATATCAGTTGTTGAGTGGTTTAGACGGTGACAGTTTCAGTTCATTGGGTAGTCAATGCGTCCCCATGTTTTCTGATAACTTGTACCGATAGAGAAGAAGTCGTATCAGAGGACTACACTTGTCTAAACCAGAAACAACATTAAGAGAATGCAGAAATAGATCGGCTGTACCACGAAACATACCTGCTATTGTTGCCGCTTCAACATCACCACAAGAAGGAATGCAAATCGTCAACATTTGCTCTCACAAAATGCAACCACCAAACTAAGAATGCAAATCAAATATTGATTAAATCATGAATTGATTTATGAATTTGAACCTAAAGATGGTAGAGCTTCATATTTCTTCACCCAATAGTTTACCTTATTGGTGAAAAGGGAGACCATGCAAACAGGACTTTATAACTATCAAACACGATATCAACTGATGAACCATCAATCATTGTATTTCATATTTATTCCAATCACGCGACAATATTGATTGTTTATAGACCGACAAAATGGCAAAAAGAACGGGATTTCAAAAGCCATACTTCACAGAAATCGATATTCTTCCAATATTATTTTAAATTGCTTACCTCTTCGAGCAATTGATGCAGAGCGGTGACAACGAGAAGTGAATCCAGTGCTTTTCTACCACCATCCACCACTCATCATCATCATCGCACACTTGATCCTGTTATAATTTCCAAATCAATCAAATAAAAAGACACTAACTCAGAAAAAGCCAATGTGCATAAGTTTTCAGCAACCTGATGAAAGTCTTGTAACAAAAGTGCAAGAATAAGTAATTTGAGCAGATCCTATATAGCATATTTGTCACGGTTAGCATATTTGTTAAGGTTGAATCCCGAATTCTGGTATTGTGATGCTTTATTGGTTTGATAAGAAGTGAAGCATGTTCGTGTAATTTGTTGATTTTTGTCAATTCCAATCGAATACTACAGACACGTTAAACCTACAATGATCACCTTATGAAATGAATTCAACCTAACAACAAAAAAACAGAACTAGATTAGGCCAAAAAAATGCTAACCTGATTTATGTATATAAACTAAACCAAAAAAACAGAACTAGATTAGGGCAAAATACATACCTGATTTATGTATATAAACTAAACCAAACTGAGAGAAACTGTGATGGCATCATGACGACGGGACAGCAGCTGAGAAATTGACGAAGGCGGCGGCAAAATAGGTAGAGAATTTGATGAAGGCGACGGCGAGATTGGTGGAGAAATAGACGAAGGAGAGAGAGAGACTGGAGCGATGGGTTTTAAGAGAGAACAAATTTTTCTAATAAATTTGACAAATAATTTACCAAGGTGATCAACTCGTCCCAATTGAAATACATGCCTTTAGGTAGTAAAGAATGAGACATGGTAAAGAAGTTAAAGAAACCTATGTGACTAATATCAACAGTTTATGGAAGCAATTTGTCTCTAGACATGTAAGAAAGACGTGCAAGTTCCAATGTCGATACTGTTAAAGCAGTGGAATAATCAGATTAGCACAATAGATAATAAATAAATCTTCCTCGATTGCTGTTTTTGTTTCCAAGTTACAGATATCTCGTTGATATGCAGTACTGCAAAAAGGCTCTACAAGATAAGAGCACTTACGCTTACTTAAATTTGGAACCGTTGATTTTTCCTTTCTCTTCGAAGGAAAGAAAATCTTAGAAAAGAAGCACCTGAAAGAGGGTTGAATCGGATAGAGTAAGCGACTCATCTCATCTTCTTTTTGTTGTCGACTCTTTACACAAACTTGAAACAAACAGCAAATGGACACAGTTTTTGTGGGTGGGGAGAAGTAATTAGGAGGTTTTAATGGATGGTGGTTGATCAGGAAAGTCTAATGTAGCTTAAAAACCTTGTCCACAAAGCAAAAAACATTTATAACTCTTAAAATTTCAAGATAACCGAAGTGCTGCATTATGAAAAAGTATACATAGTAAAGAACATACTAAAAAGCATGTTGAAAAAACTCTCGGAAAATGAAGAATAAGGTGATCAACTTATTAGTTTCAACAGTTAGTCTTTGCCTTACATAATTGTTCTCGCGAGTCACAAGCAACCAATACCAATGGCAAAAGGCTATGTAGCCATGAGCAAATATAGTAAAGAACATACACTAAAAAGCATGTTAAAAAAACTCTCGGAAAATGAAGAATAAGGTGATCAACTTATTAGGGGGTGTTTGGGAGTGCTTATATTTTTAACTTATGCTTATTTGCTTATAACTTATCTCCGTTCCAGAAAAGTTAGTCTGGAGTTGCTTCTCAAAAACTCCTTATCTCCTTCTCTGGAACGTGATAAGGAGTTTTTTTTTAAATCCAAACACTCACCTCCGGCGTGGAAACGCAATAAGGAGATAAGCTGTTTTCAAACGCAATCCCAAACACCCCCTTAGTTTCAACAGTTAGTCTTTGCCTTACATAGTTGTTCTCACGAGTCACGAGCAACCAATGCCAATGGCAAAAAGCTATGTAGCCATGAGAAAATATAGTAAAGAACATACACTAAAAAGCATGTTAAAAAAAATCTCGGAAAATGAAGAATAAGAAACAGCCAATTAAGAACATATCTAAGCAGTCAAGTTATGCTGCAAAATTGAATCCCTTGAGTAGACGCATATATGTCACACTAATAAGTCCCTTGCGGTGCTCTCTCCATGTCTTAGAAAAGATAAAGCGAATACAATTAAGAAACAGGAACTTCTTGTTTATCCAAACATATAAAATGAAACTTTCTCTAAAAAGTAAAGGTTTTAGTGACAGTTTTTGGTTACATATCTTAAGACCTTCTCTAAAGGTATCATTTGGTTACACTTCCAAAACCTTCTCTAAATGTTATCTTTAGATACATATAATCTAAACCTTCTCTAAAAGTATAGGTTTTAGTGACAGTTTTTGTAAACCTTCTCTAAAAGTATCCTTTAGTAGTTTAGTTACACTTAAAAAATCAAGTTTCTTCTCTAAAGGGTGTCTATATTTACACATACACACACATATATAGTTCATATTTCAGCTATATATTATAATAAAATAAATAACAATACTAAACAAGAAATACAATAAAACAATTTTTTCATATTTGTCATAAAAGACAAGAATTTTTAAAACAAAGCATAATGTTTCGATAATCCACACATCTATTCAAATTTAACAAAAAACACACATCCAAAATCATACTACAACAATCCAAGATCTTCAATATGCCAATTTCTCTCATTCATCTGCAACAAGTCAATAGGACATCAAAGCAGCTTAATGCCATTTCTTTATTTGATTATCAAACACATGCATATGCATACTTGTTATGCGATCTGTAATACAAGCTTCGAGACCAAATAAACCAAAAATAATTTTTTAAGCTTAATGGACCCAATATTAGCATTAAAGTTAAGAAAATCAATTTCTTTAAGACCAGACTTCAGAATCTATAAGCCTCAAAGCCAATAGCACAAGTTTTTTAATTGGGAGCTTCTCTATAACTAGTTAATAATTACTACGTTATTTGGGTTTGGCTAAAATGCTAAAAATTGGATCATGGCATGAGATTCTACTTTAAATAAGAAGACAAGTGTATATAATAAGTACATCAAATTTAAATCTGACCGTTACGTGCCCTTGCCGTAAGCAAAACAGAAAGTCCCATATCCTCCTACCTCGATATTACTATTATGCACTGACGCAGGCCCAAGCCGAAGCCCATACTTAGTAATATTCTAGGATAGTAAAGAAGGGGTAATTTGGGTACTTAGAATAATTTTTAGGATAGAATGCAGGGAGTGTGAAGCATGCAGGAAAAAAAATCATTTCCTTTCTGTTATTGGGTTTGTTTCACCCCGTTAAGCCGGTTCATAACAATTATTAGGTATTCTCAGTTGTATTCCTTTCTAGTATGCCACGATAAGCAGAATTTGCAGACTGTGTCATCTTCTCCAGCAATAACCTCACCAAGTAGTTACCAACCATTACCTTGGCTTGTTTAAATTTAAAATAGATAGGAAAATAGCAGATAATACACAGTTAAGGTGTAAACAAGTTGGTGGGTAGACACCTAAGAGTTCAGAATTTATGTATTTACCTGATTCTGTAAAAGGTCGAGAACTGCTAAACCAACAAAATTACATGATGAAGCCTTCTGTATCACTATTGACAATGCTTGCACTTATCATAGGCTACAAACATAATAAAGACCGTAAATATGAATCAGGGAAAAAGAATTAAACGAGAGGTTGTTTCTAAGAAGACCCGTCTTGAAAGATTTAGTAAACGAAGAGAAAAGAGTGAATTTGGTGAGAAACGTGAGAAGTGCCCAATTTGGTGAGAAACGTGAGAAGTGGTGATCAACCGTTGGGTGAGAAAAGAACGAACATTAGAATGAGATGCACCGAATAAGATCCACCGAGATGCACCGGATCAATTCCCTTTTAAGCCACAATTCATGGGAGGGTATTTGATTATAAGTGATCAACGGTTTAAAAGTAATTCTCACACTTTTCACCAAAAATGGCACTTCCAATTGCTAGATATGCTCTAAACTGTTATATTTATTTTCTACCAAAGCTCGTGCACCTTTCATTTAAAATAATATCACCACTGTTACTCTGTTAGACTACTTGTAGTGTTGTGCGTGTCGTAAAACCTGTTTTTCTGATTTTCCATATATCTCATGTGTCAATGGCGTGCCTTTTTTAATCTATTCTTGAAAATTTTCAATAAAAATCACATGCCTGTTATGAGGCATGAAGGGTTTTTTTGGCCCCCGAGGGGATGTCTTCATGCAAAATTTAGCATTCTAACTTCATCTTTAAAAAAGTTGCAAGTGCCTGGGAATAGTGTAGTCGAGATGGATAAATTGAAACCAAGGATCAGAATAGATCAGTCACACATCACATTAAATGTCAAATATGAATCACTAACGTAAAAGGACAGGTTAGTAAGGGCAGAGGTTTCTTTGCATAGATTTACCCGTAGCTGAATCCGGATAAGGAAGCCAATCCAAGAACCATCAGGCCTTCTCAAGTTGCAAGAGAAACTAGAGGACCAAGTCCGCTGTACGATGCCTAAAACGCAGAAGGTTAACTTTATGCAAGTGCAACTACCATAAAATGTAAACGCATCAGGGGCGGACCATAGGAGCACATGGTGGCACGGGCATGGTTCCATCGCAATGGAAAAGGATTACGTTTCTGAAGGGTGCCACCGTATTGAACTGTTGGGTGTGCTTATATTTATTGAAACTAAACTATTGGCACAAGTCTTTAATGGCGTGGTTGGTAAATGTTGTGCACATCCATACAGAAAGGTTTATTTGGTGTCTAACTAATTTCAAATTTCGAATTATCAAACCCTTATCTCAATTTCAAACTGGAAGTTAAGCAGGTACCCTGTAGAATGAGATGCCATCGAGTCTGCCTTATACTTTGATATATTTGGAGGGTCTGTGGAACATCCTTTTTTCAGCATCAAGCAATATCATCCAGCATCCCCTGCTTGGAAAAACACCATGTGTAAGAAAATCAAAAAGTTGTCGTTTAACTTCATATTACGGTAGATAAGAGAAGCAGCTAATTAAAAAATTTATATCACGCCTACCTGCAATGTCGAGATTATCGCTGTGAATCTTCGTTAATTTATCTGTGGTTTCCATCAGATCAAACACACGCTAACCATTAGAAAAATAAAAAAATTAGGGTTTCTGATTTCTTGGATCAATTCACATACTTTAGTAGTTTTGGTGATTCCAATAACCAAATTCCCTTTTTTCTAACGAAAATATGGGGAATAATCAAGATCATCGTACCTTTCCAAGCGTTCCTGCCATAACCGACATCATCACCGTCATATTCGTATTACAATCAAAGCAATTGCCATGGAGTATCGTAATGCTGTACTGTACTTAGGGTTTCACCTCAAAAAGAACATCTCAGTCAGTTATTGTGTTCTTCTCTGCTATCCTCAATCTCGCTTGGTGCGTAACTTTTGGTTTTGATGAAGGCAACGGAGAGAGAGAGAAAGAGAAGAAACTCCTTCATCAGTGCAGTGTATGGGAAGAAGGATCAGCATATAAATATTATACCGTTGGGTCTGAGGAAAGGAAATGATTTTTAATTAATTTGATTGATTTATGATTTTGGAAATCAATTTCAATCACTGCGAATCATTTACCAAAATGTTATAATTTTTTGTAGAAATACTATTTATTCACTGTTTTCTTTATTGTAAAAATACTGTCCAATTATAATAGAACTTTGAAAAGTTGTTAAAAATAGTCATCCCGAATTTCCCATTTATTTTATAGTTAGTTTTTTATTCAACTAACCAAAATAATCATTTTCTTGTTAAGAAATCTATTTTTTATGAGTTTTATATTTATAAAATAACACTTTAAGAGCATCTCTAACAAATTATTAAAAATTAAGATTTGATGATTTTTGCTCCATTAAATTTTTCAAAACCTTCTATAAAATGAAAAAAATTAGAAGAAAGATATTGAATCTAATTTTTCTTTGAAAACTTGACTTTGAATTCTCTATTTTGGAGAATCTATTAAGGAATAAAGATGCTTTAAAAAATTGGTAAAGTGCTACTTGCGACATAACAAGTAGCATTTTAGCAAGTTGAGTAAATAACATGTTAGCAATTTTGGTCCCTGCCCGCGTTGGGATCCCGCGATCGCGGGCTAACCCGCCACGCGTCGGCACAGGGTTTACCCTAAAAAAATTTGAAGACCAAAACCCTATTTTTATCTCTTCGGCCGCACTATATAAAGGGTGGGGGGACCAAAAACCGCCACTCTCAATATTTTATACACTCTCAATTTTTTTAATCAACTCTCTCTCAATTTTTTCCCACTCTCTCAATTTTGTCGTGTGGAACACGTGTTCGAGTTTTGTGAAGATGTCTCGTATTACCTCTGTGGTATGTTTTCCTTATGTTTTTTGTTATTTTTTGTATGTTATTTTAAGTTAAGATATATGATTTGTATGTTGTTAGAGTGTTTATAACTTTTGTTATGTTTGAATATGTTCTATGTTTAACGTTTTTAAGATATATGATATGTATGGTTTTATGTTTGAATGTGATATTTGTATGTTATAATGTGTATGTTGTTATAGGAGTATATTTATAAAAAAATTGTTAAGAGTGTGTTTTTATAAAAAAATTGTTAAGAATGTGTTTTTATAAAAAAATTGTTAAAAATGTGTTTTTTTATAAAAATAATTCTTAAAAATGTGCTTTTATAAAAAAATGTTAACAATATGTTTTTTTATAAAAAAAATTGTTAAGAGTGTGTTTTTATAAAAAAATTGTTAAGAAGAGGTGACTTCTTCCAAATCGCGTTTGCAATGTAATCCAAATGGAGTTTCAAAAGTGCTTTTGCATTTGCCAAACAAGCTTTTTAACTTATTGACTTCTTGAAAAGCCAATAAGTCAATAAGTTGTTTTAAAACACACTCCCAAACACCCCCTAGGAGGTTTTAATGGATGGTGGTTGATCAGGAAAGTCTAATGTAGCTTAAAATTGCAAATTTCAACAAACCATGGGGACTAAACGTAATATATTATATGGACACTTTTATATTTTTGCCCGTGGACACATAATTTGTATATTTTCTCTAGGTTTGTCAAATTATGTCCAAATAATAGTTTTTTTTTATGGAGATAACCCAAAAAATGATTACTAGATGAGAGTATCAATAAAAAAATTAAAATAAATATTTGAAGAGATAAATTATATTTTAATAGATGAATGCAATATTTTAATATTATAATCAATGTTTGTTTCTCCAAAATGAAAAATATGTTGGAGATGAATGTAACTTTTTTTGGAGTTTTTGATTTTGATTCTTCAGTTTAGAGAAATTTTGAGGAATCTGTTGCAGATGCTCTCATACTAACTTTGTCAAAAAAAATATCGTTAAAACCCCCATTTGACTTGCACATAAGGACATTTTGCTTTTTTTACTTACATTTTCTGATTTTTCACTAAAAACAACAAACCACATAAACCACGCGATCTGATCAAATCCTATGGTTCGAGTTTGGTTTCAATATTAGGTTCAATTGGTATTGACGAGAAGATTGTAATGGTATAATTTGTAAAATAAATGTATTTTTAATGTATTTTAATTCATATATGATTATTTATGTTAATACGATAAATGTGTAAATTGAAAAATGGAAAAAAGTTAAAGATATAAAGTAAATTAAACAATTAAGGGGTTGTTTGGTTCACAGAAAGTGAAGGAATTTGATGGAATTGGAATCTCAAATTCCTTTGATCAGATTCAATTCCATTGTTTGGTTCAAGGTTTTTAAAGGAATTGGAATCTCAAATTCCAACCAATTCCATCAAATAGCCATTTAAACATTCCATCCTAAATACAAAGGATTTCAAAGGAATGGAATTGAGCCGATTTAGCTCAAAAGATAAGGGTGTAAGGTGTAATTTAAAAATAAAAAATGATTTGATTTTGAATTTCATCTCGAATATGTGGAACATCCGAGGTTGTGAAACATTAACATTTTTATGGTCTGCTATAAAGTGGTAACTCTTAAAAATTCAAGAATAACATATTTTTAATGTATTTTCCCGAACAACTTTCCTAAGATGGAAGATAAGGTGGGCATGGATGATAACAATTACTTCAGTGAGTTTGTGAGTCCGTTGAGTTTGTGGGATGAACTCATGACCAACTACCAAACAACTCAACCGAGTACTTCCTTTGATAATTTATCTTGTGAGGATCTCTTTCAGGTATATGTGAGGATCTCTTTCAGGTATAGCTGCAATGACACTATATCCCATCTTATATTTTGAGGCCTAAACTTAATAGTATCTGCAATTGAACATGTAAAAGTGAACAACCAAGATTGTTGTCTTTTTATTTTGAATTTCCTAAAGGATGGGAGTGTTGTGCTCATGATATAATCCATGTATGTGGATGATCTTGGCCAAATCTGTGTGCACGCTCAAAGATAGAGTGCAATAACCATGTGTTATGCAAGTGATGAGTTCAGCATATGCTTATTGTCTTTTACGACCCTTACACTTGTGTCTACTTCCATGCAAGTGTTCTAAGACCATAGTTCGGTAGCAACAGAATTAGTACAAGTGTGCGTATAAGTTGGGTCAGCATGAGTCAAAGGTGGTCAAGACTAGAAAGGTACAAGTTACACAAGTAGAGGGATCACAAATGGTTTTAAATAGTCTATGTTATCCTCAAGCTTGTTATTATATCGTATTAGTAGTCATACGACTGTTGATATGACTCAACTATTTTTCTCATTGGTGAGCATATGTATAAAACTAATTTTGGTATTAGACACAATATGAAAGATTTTTTAGATGGACATATACCTCTTGGAGGGCAACCCCCATTACCTACGTAGTGTAAAACAAGTTTCTTTTAAAGTATATGCCTGCACCATGTATGATGTATAACCATCTATCTTATAGGGCATACAATGATTCTTTCACCACTTCATTTTACTATCCTACAAGCACATTAATAAAAATAATAATGAACGAGTCAAATTTATTTGGAACTTTTGAAGAACCGTATATTGGAATGCTTTAATATTCATTTTTTTTATAACGATGGACATATGGACGAACTTACACACCTCAAAAACCAAACCAAATGAGCCACCACTAACATTCACCACCACCCAATGGCCATTGGCCACTACCACACTACCTACAACCAACCACTAGTTAAGCTCATAACCATATTTTTAACACTTTTACCAATATATTTAACTTTCTTTAAACCATGAAATGAATATTCTTCTTTTTCCAAATGGTCACCACCATGCAGCTACCCTATCCACTTCAATAATGCCTTATTCATTTCTTATTTAAAGCTAACAGAAAGAACCTGCATTCACAAAGGGGAAGGTTCATAAAGCAAGATCTACCCACTTCAATCATGCATTATTCATTTCATGTTTAAAGCTAGAAGAGAAGAATAATAAACTAAAGACCCTGCATTCACAAAGGGGAAGGGCCAAAATTATAAACATAACATCATCATCATTTGTCCGTTCCCATTATTTTCCAAAGGCAAATAGCATCCTCTTTCTAAATGTCCCAAAACAAAAAACAAAAAGAGATGCTCATCAAAACTTGGTTGGAAATAGAAATATCCTATATTTATTGATTCCTTTGAAGAAAAAAGCATCTGATACTCCCCAATCAAACATCATTCTGGTTCCTATTTTGCAGGTTCGATAGCAGCAGGTGCAGGGCCCCCGGTTGTCGGCCTGTACACCAATCAAAATAAAACCAAGTTAAACTTTTAGCTTCACAAATAAGGGAAATTGGGCTTTGACAGATGTGGGACATCAACTTACAATCCAACAAACACTTTAAAAGCATCATAAATTCCCCATTGAGCTCAGAGTTCCAATCATCACAATACGTAGGGGGAGCCCTCGGGTGAACAGACCCCAAAGTCCAAGCTTCTTCACAGCCTGAGAAGAAGAAGAAAATTGATGCAAGTAAATTGAAGTGGTTTTGAGATGATAAATGGTCTCATTAAGATAATGGTCGAGCAGAATCACTCACATCTCCAACACTTGCTCCCTTGGCATTGTTAAGGAAAGAGACAAGATTGTCGGCAGGATGAGATACAATTGCGCACAAAAGACCTGCCACATATCCACCAGCAAAACTAACTCCAAGTTGCAGTGATTTGCTGCACTCGTTCTTCGGTCTAGGGATGGCATACTTGTACATCATCTCCACAATAGTCTCAAATGATGCAAACTTCATCATTGTATCTGTACGTATCAAAAAGTTAGCAATCAAGATACACACGTATAGGTTGAGTGTTGTAACAAATAGTTTGATCTGTGAAGATCCAAAATACACTAGTGTTAGAACAAGTAGATTCCCATTGCCATTTTACTTCCATCTGCAAAATGTAGAATTTTGTAGATGAAGTCTAGTCCTGACTTCATAACAAGATAAGTGTTAGGTTTGTGATATCCCAGTAGTAATAATGGTAGTAGAATTGTAGTGACAAATGGCAATTAACTCGTCATCTCCACAGTGAGGGAGAGAATTTTTTTGAAAAATGGCAATTTCTAGATTTCAAGTAAGAGCCCTTCAGTTAACACTATAACAAGAAACAGTACAAATTGACATAAAGACCAAATGGAAGATAAAAACTGACTGCATAAATGAGAATCAAAAGAAGCCTAATTCTGGCAGTGAACTCCAAAAGTGAAGCACAGAAAAACAAAAGAAGTTTTCCTGCTTCGGAGCTGATGAGATGGGTATTTATTATTCGTTTTAAATAAGCTTTTGCTTCTTTCTTTGTTATTCTTTAGGACAGCATAGGTAGAAAAAAAACCTAGCATCACAAATGCCTCAACTTACATGGTATCTGGCGTCCCCAGAGTGGTACAATTCCCTTGTACAACCTACACAAATACGGCCAAACCCAATGAGGTAACTCCTGGATACCCAAATTCTGACAAAGCTCTAAAGATAACAAAATAAATAAATATTATGTGTACCCAAGTACACCATCGGATTTAACAAACTTTGGAAGTCCATCTCCCAAACCCTGGCAAAACCAGGTTGTGTCTGGACACGGACCTTCACTGCCTCCATAGGACAAAGAGCAACATCAGCAATTACCTCTGCAGATGCTGAACCAGCGAGGTAGATCAAAGTCTTGTACTTTGCTGCATACTCTGGGCCAGCAATGTCGGAGTAATATTTCTTGAAGAATTCATAGAACCCAAACTTGCAGGCACCTTGAGCACTGTAACCAAGCAGGGTAGGGACCCATCCCCTAAAGAATCCCCTTACACCCTGCCCCTTTAGCAATACCCCGAAACCAGACGGGATGCCCTTGTATTTAACAGGATCGATCTAAGTAACCAACAAAGCATGAGATTATTAACATTGTCTCAAACGAACTGCACAAGCGTTATGTTATGATAACACAGAATCAAAGAGAAAACAAAATAGTGTTGCACCTTCGGTATGTGGAACACATCCTTAGTAATGAGGTCAACAATTCTCCAGACGGGACGAAGAATGATATATGAATCTATCAAAGAGAACAAGCATATTTGTCGACATGGAATAAAGCACAGAAGAAATATATAGTACATTTTCTCCTTGATTTTGGATATTTTGTCCTCCCCAACATTTACAGTCCATCAAAGACTACTACTCAATAACCTCGTAAGAAATCTGAACTAGTCATTAATTATATGGGATACAACATTAAGATGGCCATTCAAGTTGTGGAGGTCAAGTATATACACTACAAGAAAAATGACCTTCAGAGAAGGTTTTCTTTTTGTATTTGAAAGTCTGAAAAGCTTCTCTAATGGTTTTAGAGAGAAGCTTTTCACTTCCGTCAAAAAAGCTTCCCTATACAACGATAGCTAAAAGATTCGGAGAGGGTTTTCGTAGGTTACATTTAACCTTTAGAGAAGCTTTTTTTTGGGCATCAGATACGCTTTCAAATCTTCTCTAAAAGTTGCCAGAATTTTTCTCAAAAGCTTCTCTAAAGGTATGTATTAGGGACGTTTTCCACTTTTGTCTAAAACTTATCTAATCTTTTGTCATTCAATTTCTTCTCTACAATGTATCTTTAGATACACTTTTAAAACCTTCTCTGAAAATTCCTTCTCTAAATCCCCTTTTCCTTGTAGTGTACCTGAGAAACCATGTCCTACTACAGAGAAGACAATTCATCAACACCTCCAACTAGAGAGAAAACAATTCATCAAAAGATGTTTACCATATCTATATAGGTGTCACACACATATATAGAAAAACTCGATTAGATAGTCCAAAGGTAAGTCAGACTTAGTAGCAAATGCAATCTCCACACCCTATTCATCATGCCAATAACAAAACCTGCAAATGAAGATATATTGATAATTATGTTTGGTACATACATAAGCAGAAGTCGGAAAAAAGAATTACCCTTCTTTTGTGCTTGGATGCCTTGGATGCTTGTCTGTTTGGAATATCTCCAATGCCTCGTGGGCTGCTGAGTCAACTGTAAGGTAGTTGTTTCTGCGTTTCAAATGGGAAAATTGTAACCAGAACTAGCAAATTCTAGTATGATGAAAGGAAAAATTATGATCAGATGCAAGGAGATTTGCATGACAGAATCGATTGTGATTGATACACTCCCACACTCGTTTTGCTCGATGGTATCCACCATTCATGCGTTCTCCAATATGGCAAGAATTCCTCCACTAGCACAAACTTAAACTTCACTCAATGTCCATCATTGAACTAAGCAACAATAAAAAAAAAAGTAGAATTGACTCGGATCACAATACATTATTTTTGGATGGAACCATTAAAAACCCTATAAATACTAGAGCACAGGTGTCTTAAATAAGAGCAGTTTGCTCAACAAACACTAATGTCGAAGTTAAGACAGGGGAAGAGTGAGAAGAAAAAACACAGCAGCAACGAAACGTAACTAAACTCAAAAGCACGATGCACTTTGGAGGGGTATTTACACATAAATGTCTTCTGTATTTTCAGTCAGCTACCATAGCGATTTACTTAAGAGGCCAAAACTACAATTTCGAAAATGAAGGAACATATGTTCATAAAATCAAATATATATCTTTCCACATGGTAAGAAACCACGTGAATGGAAAAAACTACAATCCACATCATCAGCTTATCAGAGATATCACATACAACAAGAAGAAATGTAATCGTATTAATTCTTCTTTTACCCATATAAGTTAGAGAAAACTCTGCAGTATCGTCTTCCCAATGCCTCGACACATGGAGTTCACATAACAAGAAATTCCAACTCCGAACAACATGATTTTCATAGCGAGTCGCTTGCACAAGAAATTCCAACTCCAGAAAAACCTCATGGGCATACTAGTTGCAGTCCCGGAAAGAGGATGAAGCCAAAATGCATGAACCCTACCACCTAAGCCACCGGGCAAATTAAGTAGAAGGCCAAGTTTGGACTCAAAACCACTAAGTGCCGCAAACTGAAAGAGAACCTTCTACAATTGGAACCAAAGTGACCCGGAAAAACCTCACGGTCAAGGCGGGCTTACCAGAATCATTTGGGAGCTTTGTAAAAGAAATCAGAGTCAACGGAAGAAGTAGATGCTTGCTAGAGTAAAAATAGAATCAAAGTTGGGTGCGTTTATCCCAAGAATATCAACAAGAATGCAACACGTCAAGAAAACAAATAACCAATTACTTAAAAAGACAAAATTAAAGAAGTAGACGAGAAATGAAAAAGAAACTTCATAAGGTGTGCCTAAACAACCCTATTACAAAAAAAAGGTAAACTTAAAAAAAACCAAGTCTACCCTAAAAGCCTAGCAAAATACAACGATGGGCATACTAGTTGCAGTTCGGGAAAGCAGATGAAGCCAAAATTCATGAACCCTGCCATCTAAGCGACCAAGCAAATGAAGTAGAAGTCCAAGTTTGGACTCAAAACCACTAAGTGCCGCAAACCAAAAGAAAACCTTCTACAATCGAAACCAAAGTATGCCGGAAAAACCTCATGGTCAAGGCAGGCTTACCGGAATCATTTGGGACCTTTGTAAAAGAAATCAGAGTCAACGGAAGAAGTAGATGCTTGCAAGAGTAAAAGTAGAATCAAAGTTGGGTGCGTTTATCCCAAGAATATCAACAAGAATGCAATACGTCAAGAAAACAAATGACCAATTTCATAAAAAGTCAAAATTAAAGAAGTAGATGGAGAAATGAAAAAGAAACTTCATAAGGTGTGCCTAAACAACCCTATTAGAAGAAAAAAGGTAACTTAAAAAAAACCAAGTCTAACCTAAAAGCCTAGCAAAATACAACGATGGGCATACTAGTTGCAGTTTGGGAAAGCAGATGAAGCCAAAATGCATGAACCCTACCACCTAAGCTACCAAGCAAATTAAGTAGAAATCCAAGTTTGGACTCAAAACCATTAAGTGCCGCAAACCGAAAGAAAACCTTCTACAATCGGAACCAAAGTGTGCCGGAAAAACCTGACGGTCAAAGCAGGCTTACCGGGATCATTTGGGACCTTTGTAGAAGAAATCAGAGTCAACGGAAGAAGTAGATGTTTGATAGAGTAAAAATAGAATCAAAGTTGGCTGCATTTATCCCAAGAATATCAACAAGAATGCAATACGTCAAGAAAACAAATAATCATTTACTTAAAAAGTCAAAATTAAAAGAAGTAGATGGAGAAATGAAAAAGAAACTTCATAAGGTGTGCATAACCAACCTTATTACAAAAAAAGGTAAACTGAAAAAAAAAACACCAAGTCTAACCTAAACGCCTAGCAAAATACAACGATGGGCATACTAGTTGCAGTTCAGGAAAGCAGATGAAGCCAAAAATGCATGAACCCTAACGCCAAAGTGACCAAGAAAATTAAGTACAAGTCCAAGGTTGGACTCAAACCACTAAGTGCCGCAAACCGAAATAAAACCATCTACAATCGGAACCAAAGTGTGCCGAGAAAACCTCACGGTCAAGGAAGGCTTACCGGAATCATTTGGGACCTTTGTAAAAGAAATCAGAGTCAACAAAAGTAGATGCCTGCTAGAATAAAAATAGAATCATCTAAACCAGAAATAAAACAATAATCATCTGTCAAAGTGTAAGAAAAATGCAGACCAACGTTCTTTTCGTTAATAACTATTTATGAAGAAAAGACAAGTTTAAAATACGAGTCAAGATCTAAGTATGCTTACGTCATATTCCTCTCTTGTTCCTTCAGGCGGGGATAAATCTTGCACCCATTCAACCACGGCAACACGGTACCATGTACCCAACTCGATTTAAATCACTGATCCTCTTCGCACACAGTAATTTTGGTAAATCTGAAACATTCAGGTCAGCACTTCAAACTTCTTAGAGCTATCACCACTACAACGAATCGGCTTTATAAGACACCAAATATGTCTAACTGTCCTAAAATATGTCTTTATAAGACTAAATTTTATTGTGCGTCCTATGTAAAGGTGTTACAATAAGTTGATAGGACGCCTTTGGGCTTGACAAGTTTTTTAGGACAATTTTGAAATAAAGCGCCTTTTTACTCTTTTTACATGACATCATTTATATAAGTGTCTTATAAAAAAATGTTTTATAAAGTGATGTGTTCATGGGACACATCTCAAAAGTGTCCTAAAGTTACGATGCCCAAATATGTCCTAACATCCTATTGTAACACCTAAATATAGGATGCACAGTTGATTGGTACTATAAAATTAAGTCCTATTAAAGCAGTAAAACAGCCCATTTAGACATCATTGACGTCCGATAAAGCCGATTTTTTGTAGTGTACAATCAAGTTATACAAACAAGAGTACTAACCTTAACTCCTGTGCTTGCCTACTGATGTTAACTTGGTTGTGTATGCCTAATTTGATTGTTCACCTATTGACAAGTATGGTCGAATGTGGTATACTATACGTTCACCTGGCTATAAAGATGTACAGACAAAATGTAGTTACCATACTATAAAATAGCAGTTTAATCCGAATTCAACGGGGGTTGCCAAGAACACTGATGGACACACGGTTAAGTTACTATATGACCGGGAAATAAGTAAACGACCCTGATGTTTTCATGAGGGACACAGTGAGACACATATGTTAATCCGTATTATCATCGAACATGTGTTGTGATACTTGTTTTTTTAATCAAATTTCTAGGCACCATATCATCGAACATGTGTTGGATACTTGTTTTTTTTCTAGGCACCATATCAGTTGTTGAGTGGTTTAGACGGTGACAGTTTCAGTTCATTGGGTAGTCAATGCGTCCCCATGTTTTCTGATAACTTGTACCGATAGAGAAGAAGTCGTATCAGAGGACTACACTTGTCTAAACCAGAAACAACATTAAGAGAATGCAGAAATAGATCGGCTGTACCACGAAACATACCTGCTATTGTTGCCGCTTCAACATCACCACAAGAAGGAATGCAAATCGTCAACATTTGCTCTCAAAAAATGCAACCACCAAACTAAGAATGCAAATCAAATATTGATTAAATCATGAATTGATTTATGAATTTGAACCTAAAGATGGTAGAGCTTCATATTTCTTCACCCAATAGTTTACCTTATTGGTGAAAAGGGAGACCATGCAAACAGGACTTTATAACTATCAAACACGATATCAACTGATGAACCATCAATCATTGTATTTCATATTTATTCCAATCACGCGACAATATTGATTGTTTATAGACCGACAAAATGGCAAAAAGAACGGGATTTCAAAAGCCATACTTAACAGAAATCGATATTCTTCCAATATTATTTTAAATTGCTTACCTCTTCGAGCAATTGATGCAGAGCGGTGACAACGAGAAGTGAATCCAGTGCTTTTCTACCACCATCCACCACTCATCATCATCATCGCACACTTGATCCTGTTATAATTTCCAAATCAATCAAATAAAAAGACACTAACTCAGAAAAAGCCAATGTGCATAAGTTTTCAGCAACCTGATGAAAGTCTTGTAACAAAAGTGCAAGAATAAGTAATTTGAGCAGATCCTATATAGCATATTTGTCACGGTTAGCATATTTGTTAAGGTTGAATCCCGAATTCTGGTATTGTGATGCTTTATTGGTTTGATAAGAAGTGAAGCATGTTCGTGTAATTTGTTGATTTTTGTCAATTCCAATCGAATACTACAGACACGTTAAACCTACAATGATCACCTTATGAAATGAATTCAACCTAACAACAAAAAAAACAGAACTAGATTAGGCCAAAAAAATGCTAACCTGATTTATGTATATAAACTAAACCAAAAAAACAGAACTAGATTAGGGCAAAATACATACCTGATTTATGTATATAAACTAAACCAAACTGAGAGAAACTGTGATGGCATCATGACGACGGGACAGCAGCTGAGAAATTGACGAAGGCGGCGGCAAAATAGGTAGAGAATTTGATGAAGGCGACGGCGAGATTGGTGGAGAAATAGACGAAGGAGAGAGAGAGACTGGAGCGATGGGTTTTAAGAGAGAACAATTTTTTCTAATAAATTTGACAAATAATTTACCAAGGTGATCAACTCGTCCCAATTGAAATACATGCCTTTAGGTAGTAAAGAATGAGACATGGTAAAGAAGTTAAAGAAACCTATGTGACTAATATCAACAGTTTATGGAAGCAATTTGTCTCTAGACATGTAAGAAAGACGTGCAAGTTCCAATGTCGATACTGTTAAAGCAGTGGAATAATCAGATTAGCACAATAGATAATAAATAAATCTTCCTCGATTGCTGTTTTTGTTTCCAAGTTACAGATATCTCGTTGATATGCAGTACTGCAAAAAGGCTCTACAAGATAAGAGCACTTACGCTTACTTAAATTTGGAACCGTTGATTTTTCCTTTCTCTTCGAAGGAAAGAAAATCTTAGAAAAGAAGCACCTGAAAGAGGGTTGAATCGGATAGAGTAAGCGACTCATCTCATCTTCTTTTTGTTGTCGACTCTTTACACAAACTTGAAACAAACAGCAAATGGACACAGTTTTTGTGGGTGGGGAGAAGTAATTAGGAGGTTTTAATGGATGGTGGTTGATCAGGAAAGTCTAATGTAGCTTAAAAACCTTGTCCACAAAGCAAAAAACATTTATACCTCTTAAAATTTCAAGATAACCGAAGTGCTGCATTATGAAAAAGTATACATAGTAAAGAACATACTAAAAAGCATGTTGAAAAAACTCTCGGAAAATGAAGAATAAGGTGATCAACTTATTAGTTTCAACAGTTAGTCTTTGCCTTACATAATTGTTCTCGCGAGTCACAAGCAACCAATACCAATGGCAAAAGGCTATGTAGCCATGAGCAAATATAGTAAAGAACATACACTAAAAAGCATGTTAAAAAAACTCTCGGAAAATGAAGAATAAGGCGATCTGTAATACCAGCTTCGAGACCAAATAAACCAAAAATAATTTTTTAAGCTTAATGGACCCAATATTAGCATTAAAGTTAAGAAAATCAATTTCTTTAAGACCAGACTTCAGAATCTATAAGCCTCAAAGCCAATAGCACAAGTTTTTTAATTGGAAGCTTCTCTATAACTAGTTAATAATTACTACGTTATTTGGGTTTGGCTAAAATGCTAAAAATTGGATCATGGCATGAGATTCTACTTTAAATAAGAAGACAAGTGTATATAATAAGTACATCAAATTTAAATCTTACCGTTACGTGCCCTTGCCGTAAGCAAAACAGAAAGCCCCATGTCCTCCTACCTCAATATTACTATTATGCACTGACGCAGGCCCAAGCCGAAGCCCATACTTAGTAATATTCTAGGATAGTAAAGAAGGGGTAATTTGGGTACTTAGAATAATTTTTAGGATAGAATGCAGGGAGTGTGAAGCATGCAGGAAAAAAAATCATTTCCTTTCTGTTATTGGGTTTGTTTCACCCCGTTAAGCCGGTTCATAACAATTATTAGGTATTCTCAGTTGTATTCCTTTCTAGTATGCCACGATAAGCAGAATTTGCAGACTGTCATCTTCTCCAGCAATAACCTCACCAAGTAGTTACCAACCATTACCTTGGCTTGTTTAAATTTAAAATAGATAGGAAAATAGCAGATAATACACAGTTAAGGTGTAAACAAGTTGGTGGGTAGACACCTAAGAGTTCAGAATTTATGTATTTACCTGATTCTGTAAAAGGTCGAGAACTGCTAAACCAACAAAATTACATGATGAAGCCTTCTGTATCACTATTGACAATGCTTGCACTTATCATAGGCTACAAACATAATAAAGACCGTAAATATGAATCAGGGAAAAAGAATTAAACGAGAGGTTGTTTCTAAGAAGACCCGTCTTGAAAGATTTAGTAAACGAAGAGAAAAGAGTGAATTTGGTGAGAAACGTGAGAAGTGCCCAATTTGGTGAGAAACGTGAGAAGTGGTGATCAACCGTTGGGTGAGAAAAGAACGAACATTAGAATGAGATGCACCGAATAAGATCCACCGAGATGCACCGGATCAATTCCCTTTTAAGCCACAATTCATGGGAGGGTATTTGATTATAAGTGATCAACGGTTTAAAAGTAATTCTCACACTTTTCACCAAAAATGGCACTTCCAATTGCTAGATATGCTCTAAACTGTTATATTTATTTTCTACCAAAGCTCGTGCACCTTTCATTTAAAATAATATCACCACTGTTACTCTGTTAGACTACTTGTAGTGTTGTGCGTGTCGTAAAACCTGTTTTTCTGATTTTCCATATATCTCATGTGTCAATGGCGTGCCTTTTTTAATCTATTCTTGAAAATTTTCAATAAAAATCACATGCCTGTTATGAGGCATGAAGGGTTTTTTTGGCCCCCGAGGGGATGTCTTCATGCAAAATTTAGCATTCTAACTTCATCTTTAAAAAAGTTGCAAGTGCCTGGGAATAGTGTAGTCGAGATGGATAAATTGAAACCAAGGATCAGAATAGATCAGTCACACATCACATTAAATGTCAAATATGAATCACTAACGTAAAAGGACAGGTTAGTAAGGGCAGAGGTTTCTTTGCATAGATTTACCCGTAGCTGAATCCGGATAAGGAAGCCAATCCAAGAACCATCAGGCCTTCTCAAGTTGCAAGAGAAACTAGAGGACCAAGTCCGCTGTACGATGCCTAAAACGCAGAAGGTTAACTTTATGCAAGTGCAACTACCATAAAATGTAAACGCATCAGGGGCGGACCATAGGAGCACATGGTGGCACGGGCATGGTTCCATCGCAATGGAAAAGGATTACGTTTCTGAAGGGTGCCACCGTATTGAACTGTTGGGTGTGCTTATATTTATTGAAACTAAACTATTGGCACAAGTCTTTAATGGCGTGGTTGGTAAATGTTGTGCACATCCATACAGAAAGGTTTATTTGGTGTCTAACTAATTTCAAATTTCGAATTATCAAACCCTTATCTCAATTTCAAACTGGAAGTTAAGCAGGTACCCTGTAGAATGAGATGCCATCGAGTCTGCCTTATACTTTGATATATTTGGAGGGTCTGTGGAACATCCTTTTTTCAGCATCAAGCAATATCATCCAGCATCCCCTGCTTGGAAAAACACCATGTGTAAGAAAATCAAAAAGTTGTCGTTTAACTTCATATTACGGTAGATAAGAGAAGCAGCTAATTAAAAAATTTATATCACGCCTACCTGCAATGTCGAGATTATCGCTGTGAATCTTCGTTAATTTATCTGTGGTTTCCATCAGATCAAACACACGCTAACCATTAGAAAAATAAAAAAATTAGGGTTTCTGATTTCTTGGATCAATTCACATACTTTAGTAGTTTTGGTGATTCCAATAACCAAATTCCCTTTTTTCTAACGAAAATATGGGGAATAATCAAGATCATCGTACCTTTCCAAGCGTTCCTGCCATAACCGACATCATCACCGTCATATTCGTATTACAATCAAAGCAATTGCCATGGAGTATCGTAATGCTGTACTGTACTTAGGGTTTCACCTCAAAAAGAACATCTCAGTCAGTTATTGTGTTCTTCTCTGCTATCCTCAATCTCGCTTGGTGCGTAACTTTTGGTTTTGATGAAGGCAACGGAGAGAGAGAGAAAGAGAAGAAACTCCTTCATCAGTGCAGTGTATGGGAAGAAGGATCAGCATATAAATATTATACCGTTGGGTCTGAGGAAAGGAAATGATTTTTAATTAATTTGATTGATTTATGATTTTGGAAATCAATTTCAATCACTGCGAATCATTTACCAAAATGTTATAATTTTTTGTAGAAATACTATTTATTCACTGTTTTCTTTATTGTAAAAATACTGTCCAATTATAATAGAACTTTGAAAAGTTGTTAAAAATAGTCATCCCGAATTTCCCATTTATTTTATAGTTAGTTTTTTATTCAACTAACCAAAATAATCATTTTGGTGTTAAGAAATCTATTTTTTATGAGTTTTATATTTATAAAATAACACTTTAAGAGCATCTCTAACAAATTATTAAAAATTAAGATTTGATGATTTTTGCTCCATTAAATTTTTCAAAACCTTCTATAAAATGAAAAAAATTAGAAGAAAGATATTGAATCTAATTTTTCTTTGAAAACTTGATTTTGAATTCTCTATTTTGGAGAATCTATTAAGGAATAAAGATGCTTTAAAAAATTGGTAAAGTGCTACTTGCGACATAACAAGTAGCATTTTAGCAAGTTGAGTAAATAACATGTTAGCAATTTTCGTAAGTGGCGCTTCCACGTCAACATTTCGTAAATGACGCTTTACAAACTTACAAAATTATAACCACAAAGGATTGTGGCGTATTGATTAAGGCTCTGGGATGTGCTGGAATATCCTATCTGTTCAGGGTTAGAATCCGAACATACACAACATTTGTGGTCACTTAGTTTTAATCAAGGCTGACGTCTTACATCATAATTTACCAATGAATTAGCTTAGGACACCCTTCAAAAAACATTGCAACGTTATTACTTTATAAATATTGTATTTAGAAGATGTGGATTTCATAAGTTGCTAATGTATTATTATGAAACCTTAACTATTTTGATTATTTTCGACAATTTACCTAACCTCCTTTTTACATAACACGAATAGAACGGTAAAGATTTTAACACTAGTACTTATCTTATTGGTTAAGCTTTTACTCCATCAAAACAATATCATATGTAACAATTTATAAAACATTTAACCCGTTTTAACACCTTTATCGAATATGATGATAAGACCATCCACACCCCTGCAAGACAATACTCGTTTTTAAAGTGTCACACCAGCTTTGCAATAACATCTTCCACACCAATGCAAGACCAAACTTATTTCTAAAGTAATAAATTATAATATAAATAATAAAGATAATTATAATATAACTAATAAATTAATTATAAAATATACTTTTTTTATGTTTGTGTACGTTTATCTATTAGTATTTGTATTTTCGTAATTTTTATAATAATGTACTTTTATTTTAGTAGTTTAAATAAAAAACATTTTATAAAAATATCATTTTTTTAAATAAAGTGTGGGTAAGAAATCTTAATAAAAATAATAAAAAAAAAATAATGTTCAAATAATCTAATAAATGAATTAAATTTAATAAACATATTATTAATTAATGTTTAAACAAAAAAATATATTAATTAAATTAAACAAAAATGGATTTGTTTAATATATATGTATTTGTGAAAGATCTTTCTAATTGTGAAAGAAGTGGCTAAAGTTGCAAGACTTTGCAAGCCACATGACATGCCATATCATCTTGTAAGGCCTTGTGCAAGACGTGTGTGGATTCTCTTATATTTTCAACAAAATCTAAATATTAAATTTTGTTAACTAGGGGTTAAATCATGTGAGAATCAAAAAAATATTGAGAACCGTGAGAATCGATCTAAGCCATAATTTGGTTTCGATCCCATGGTTATAATTAAAAGATTGAGAACCGTGAGAACCAATCTAAGCCGTAATAGATTAAATCAATTAATGGTTTAGATCGGTTTTCATGGTTCTCAACCTATTTTTGGTTCTCATTTGATTATCGTCCTTGTTAACTAAACTTCATATATAATATTATATATACATATAAAATATATATAGAAATATAAGGTGAATAGTCTTTTATGGAGATAACCCCAAAAACGATTACTAGATGAGAGCACCAATAGAAATTTTTGAAAATAAATATTTGCAGAGAGAAATTATATTTTAATAGATGAATGCAATATTTTAATATTATAATCAATGTTTGTTTCTCCAAAATGGGAAATATGTTGGAGATGAATGTAACTTTTTTGGAGTTTTTGATTTTGATTCTTCGTTTTAGAAAAATTTTGGGGAATCTGTTGCAGATGCTCTCATACTAACTTTGTCAAAAAAAATTCTCGTTAAAACCCCCATTTGACTTGCACATAAGGACATTTTGCTTTTTTTACTTACATTTTCTGATTTTTCACTAAAAACAACAAACCACATAAACCACGCGATCTGATCAAATCCTATGGTTCGAGTTTGGTTTCAATATTAGGTTCAATTGGTATTGACGAGAAGATTGTAATGATATAATTTGTAAAATAAATGTATTTTTAATGTATTTTAATTCATATATGATTATTTATGTTAATACGATAAATGTGTAAATTGAAAAATGGAAAAAAGTTAAAGATATAAAGTAAATTAAACAATTAAGGGGCTGTTTGGTTCACAGAAAGTGAAGGAATTTGATGGAATTGGAATCTCAAATTCCTTTGACCAGATTCAATTCCATTGTTTGGTTCAAGGTTTTTAAAGGAATTGGAATCTCAAATTCCAACCAATTCCATCAAATAGCCATTTAAACATTCCATCCTAAATACAAAGGATTTCAAAGGAATGGAATTGAGCCGATTTAGCTCTAAAGATAAGGGTGTAAGGTGTAATTTAAAAATAAAAAATGATTTGATTTTGAATTTCATCTCGAAGATGTGGAACATCCGAGGTTGTGAAACATTAACATTTTTACGGTCTGCTATAAAGTGGTAACTCTTAAAAATTCAAGAATAACATATTTTTAATGTATTTTCCCGAACAACTTTCCTAAGATGGAAGATAAGGTGGGCATGGATGATAACAATTACTTCAGTGAGTTTGTGAGTCCGTTGAGTTTGTGGGATGAACTCATGACCAACTACCAAACAACTCAACCGAGTACTTCCTTTGATAATTTATCTTGTGAGGATCTCTTTCAGGTATATGTGAGGATCTCTTTCAGGTATAGCTGCAATGACACTATATCCCATCTTATATTTTGAGGCCTAAACTGTAACGACCAGGACCAAAACGGATTAAATTTAATGTGTTGTGGATAGGTGTAATAAAAGCGAAAGTTGAGGGGATAGTTGGTAATTATGAGATGAAGTATATAAGGGCACAAAACCCTAGACAACATTCCATTTTTCCTGATTTGTGAATGTGGTTGTCGGCTGAGAATTGGTGATAGAGAGAAATAGAGAGTTTCCTTTAGAATTCTAGGGCAAGAGGAGAAGAAGATTTCCAAGTAGCAACTAGAAGAAAAGGGTGTGTTGGGGATTCAATTTCTGCAAGGAACTACCAGGTAATTTCGAATCCACAACCCTGATTAAGTTGTTTTGTTGATTGTTGAATCATTGGAAGGTCTATATTGCTAAAGTTAATGTTTAGGCTCTTCAAGAGGATTTAAACACCTTTAAATCGAGTTTAATCAGTACAGTTTATGGGGAAATGATTAAAGATGCTTAAGTAAGTAATTCGTCACATTATCTCACTGTTTTCGGAGTGTTTAGCAAGATTTCGGACCATAAAGCTCTTCCAGCGTTCGTCCGGAAACCTTCAAGTATGAAGGTGTCCGGGTGAGTGTCCGGGAAACTTCTTGGCCGTGTTGTAGAAGGTGTCCGGACATAGTGTTGTCCGGAAAGATTGTGCCGTCCGGAAAATCTGTGTCGTCCGGATAAGTTTAGTCGTCCGGAAAATCTGTGTCGTCCGGATAAGAGTTGTTGTCCGGGTACTAAGCGGTATCCGGAAAAGTGGGGGTTACCCGATAACCTGTCCGGAAAAGAGTAAAAGAGTAGGGTGGCAAGTGAGAAGTGTCCGGATAGTTCTAGTCAGCTTATAAATCTGTCCCTTCGTTCAGGTAGACAACTGGGAAGTAAAGAGCAGAGTAGGGAAAAGCAAGCAAACGTACCAGGTGAGTTTTTTTAACTAAAATGCGTGATTTTGACGTGTTTTCTAAAGTGAATACATGATGAGAAATGCCATGTTTTGTTTTGTTGCTTTAATTGCATGAAAGTTGTTTAAAGTTGATTTGGGATGTATGCATACATTGGTTTTGATGTAAATTGACTAAGTCGGGGGGTGTGTTCCGCCAGCTCGTGTCGGGGGGTGTGTCCCGTTTATGCCAAGGGAGGTGTGACCCTGTAAGGCAGCATGAGACTGACTCGTTGTCACCTTAGGGTGACTTCAGGGTGCCAATTTACGAGGGGCGGACCTTTATCCGTGAACGATTTTATATGAACGGATTTACGAACGATATGTTCTGAAAATGATAAACTGTTTTAAATGCTTTGATAACTGTTAAGAGGGACTCACTAGACCTCATGGTCTAACCCTCGCATTTTTTCCAAACTAAACCTTTTCAGGTAAGCAGATAGTAGGAGGCTCAGGTAAGTGAGCAAGAGCATGATAGATGACATATGCAGATAGAGACAGTGCCACTTATACTTGTAGTAGCTAGTTCATTCTCAGTTGTGTTTAAGTTGTTTCCGCCAACCTATTTTTGAGACTTA
The DNA here is from genome assembly GCA_033807775.1 of Saussurea involucrata. Classification (NCBI taxonomy): domain Eukaryota; kingdom Viridiplantae; phylum Streptophyta; class Magnoliopsida; order Asterales; family Asteraceae; genus Saussurea; species Saussurea involucrata. Next base: position 39,564,868 of record CM066322.1, on the reverse strand, counting down.
TGTAAGAAATTTTGGGACCCATTTTTGGGATGTTCTAATTTATATGATTTGCATGCTTATTTTAGACTGGGTTGTTACAGATGGTATCAGAGCCATAGTTTAAGGGATTTAGGTGACCGAACGGGCCTAAACTTAAACTTGGGAGTAGAAATCACAACTGAGAATCAGGAAATGCGTTAGGAGGGCACTATTGTAGATACAGGAAATGCGTTAGGAGGACACTATTATAGAGATAGGGCTAATAGGGTACTGAGGACTGTCATGTAAGGTAAGTTTGAGATTTCACCTGGCCAGTGAAATTGCGAACTTACAGGTACATGTATGTGCTTAACCTGCCCTATTGTTCCGAAGTGGTAGTCAGAAGCTAGTGTTTATCTCGTGTTCCAGTACTTCAGCATGTCGGCAAGATCCCTGAGAGGTAGAATGAGACCCCTTGTTGGGGAAGTTTCTTGAGGAGTCCTGGTGATGTGATGTACGTATACATCGTAGAGGAGAAATGTTGTATAGAGTGTTACGAGTCGTCCAGAAGTAGCTCTTCGTGGATTCGGAGAAGAAGAATGGTTGATCTTTGAGTAGGACTCCTGTTTCTAGAGTGTCTCGGTTCTAGAAATCGGGGGATAGATCAGTTTGGTTGGTAAGGAAAGACAATGTCAAAACCTTGAAGGTATCAATGGAGCCCTGGCTTCTTGGATGAGTTTTCCATTAGCAGGATAAATTAAATAAGATACCTATAGTGAAATGAAGCCCTGTAGAAGTGGAAAGTGAAGTAGTTGATCAAAATGAATTAGTATGAATGGTTGAGTAAGTGGACCGTTGAATGTATGTATATCAAGTTATTGCAAGGGCGAGAGAGCGACCATTGGTCGAAGGAAGAGAGTCAATGATAAGTTGCGTTAGTAAAGTGACTGACCTTGTTTGAGTGAGTAGCCTTCAATTGCAAGTAGAAGTTTCATGCATTGAGTTCGTACATGTGTACATGAGTTCTTTTTTATAAGTAAAGTAAATGTGTAAATATCAAATTGGATCGAATATGAGTCGGCGTGTGCAAGCGTATGTTTAAATAAATAATAAAAATCCATTTACATCATATAATGAAGTCTTGAGGTTTACGATTTGCCAAATATTCCACTACCAGGTGAGTTTTTAAACTAAAATGCGCGATTTTGACGTGTTTTCTAAAGTGAATACATGATGAGAAATGCCATGTTTTGTTTTGTTGCTTTAATTGCATGAAAGTTGTTTAAAGTTGATTTGGGATGTATGCATACATTGGTTTTGACGAAAATTGGCTAAGTCAGGGGGTGTGTTCCGCCAGCTCGTGCCGGGGGGGGGGGGGGGGGGGTCCCGTTTATGCCAAGGGAGGTGTGACCCTGTAAGGCAGCATGAGACTGACTCGTTGTCACCTTAGGGTGACTTCAGGGTGCCAATTTACGAGGGGCGGACCTTTATCCGTGAACGATTTTATATGAACGGATTTACGAACGATATGTTCTGAAAATGATAAACTGTTTTAAATGCTTTGATAACTGTTAAGAGGGACTCACTAGACCTCATGGTCTAACCCTCGCATTTTTTCCAAACTAAACCTTTTCAGGTAAGCAGATAGTAGGAGGCTCAGGTAAGTGAGCAAGAGCATGATAGAGGACATATGCAGATAGAGACAGTGCCACTTATACTTGTAGTAGCTAGTTCATTCTCAGTTGTGTTTAGGTTGTTTCCGCCAACCTATTTTTGAGACTTATGTAAGAAATTTTGGGACCCATTTTTGGAATGTTCTAATTTATATGATTTGCATGCTTATTTTAGACTGGGTTGTTACATAAACTTAATAGTATCTGCAATTGAACATGTAAAAGTGAACAACCTAGATTGTTGTCTTTTTATTTTGAATTTCCTAAAGGATGGGAGTGTTGTGCTCATGATATAATCCATGTATGTGGATGATCTTGGCCAAATCCGTGTGCACGCTCAAAGATAGAGCGCAATAACCATGTGTTATGCAAGTGATGAGTTCAACATATGCTTATTGTCTTTTACGACCCTTACACTTGTGTCTACTTCCATGCAAGTGTTCTAAGACCATAGTTCGGTAGCAACAGAATTAGTACAAGTGTGCGTATAAGTTGGGTCAGCATGAGTCAAAGGTGGTCAAGACTAGAAAGGTACAAGTTACACAAGTAGGGTAGGGACCCATCCCCTAAAGAATCCCCTTACACCCTGCCCCTTTAGCAATACCCCGAAACCAGACGGGATGCCCTTGTATTTAACAGGATCGATCTAAGTAACCAACAAAGCATGAGATTATTAACATTGTCTCAAACGAACTGCACAAGCGTTATGTTATGATAACACAGAATCAAAGAGAAAACAAAATAGTGTTGCACCTTCGGTATGTGGAACACATCCTTAGTAATGAGGTCAACAATTCTCCAGACGGGACGAAGAATGATATATGAATCTATCAAAGAGAACAAGCATATTTGTCGACATGGAATAAAGCCCAGAAGCAATATATAGTACATTTTCTCCTTGATTTTGGATATTTTGTCCTCCCCAACATTTACAGTCCATCAAAGACTACTACTCAATAACCTCGTAAGAAATCTGAACTAGTCATTAATTAGATGGGATACAACATTAAGACGGCCATTCAAGTTGTGGAGGTCAAGTATATACACTACAAGAAAAATGACCTTCAGAGAAGGTTTTCTTTTTGTATTTGTAAGTCTGAAAAGCTTCTCTAATGGTTTTAGAGAGAAGCTTTTCACTTCCGTCAAAAAAGCTTCCCTATACAACGATAGCTAAAAGATTCGGAGAGGGTTTTCGTAGGGTACATTTAACCTTTAGAGAAGCTTTTTTTTTGGGCATTAGATACGCTTTCAAATCTTCTCTAAAAGTTGCCAGAATTTTTCTCAAAAGCTTCTCTAAAGGTATGTATTAGGGACGTTTTCCACTTTTGTCTAAAACTTATCTAATCTTTTGTCATTCAATTTCTTCTCTAAAATGTATCTTTAGATACACTTTTAAAACCTTCTCTGAAAATTCCTTCTCTAAATCCCCTTTTCCTTGTAGTGTACCTGAGAAACCATGTCCTACTACAGAGAAGACAATTCATCAACACCTCCAACTAGAGAGAAAACAATTCATCAAAAGATGTTTACCATATCTATATAGGTGTCACACACATATATAGAAAAACTCGATTAGATAGTCCAAAGGTAAGTCAGACTTAGTAGCAAATGCAATCTCCACACCCTATTCATCATGCCAATAACAAAACCTGCAAATGAAGATATATTGATAATTATGTTTGGTACATACATAAGCAGAAGTCGGAAAAAAGAATTACCCTTCTTTTGTGCTTGGATGCCTTGGATGCTTGTCTGTTTGGAATATCTCCAATGCCTCGTGGGCTGCTGAGTCAACTGTAAGGTAGTTGTTTCTGCGTTTCAAATGGGAAAATTGTAACCAGAACTAGCAAATTCTAGTATGATGAAAGGAAAAATTATGATCAGATGCAAGGAGATTTGCATGACAGAATCGATTGTGATTGATACACTCCCACACTCGTTTTGCTCGATGGTATCCACCATTCATGCGTTCTCCAATATGGCAAGAATTCCTCCACTAGCACAAACTTAAACTTCACTCAATGTCCATCATTGAACTAAGCAACAATAAAAAAAAGTAGAATTGACTCGGATCACAATACATTATTTTTGGATGGAACCATTAAAAACCCTATAAATACTAGAGCACAGGTGTCTTAAATAAGAGCAGTTTGCTCAATAAACACTAATGTCGAAGTTAAGACAGGGGAAGAGTGAGAAGAAAAAACACAGCAACAACGAAACGTAACTAAACTCAAAAGCACGATGCACTTTGGAGGGGTATTTACACATAAATGCCTTCTGTATTTTCAGTCAGCTACCATAGCGATTTACTTAAGAGGCCAAAACTACAATTTCGAAAATGAAGGAACATATGTTCATAAAATCAAATATATATCTTTCCACATGGTAAGAAACCACGTGAATGGAAAAAACTACAATCCACATCATCATCTTATCAGAGATATCACATACAACAAGAAGAAATGTAATCGTATTAATTCTTCTTTTACCCATATAAGTTAGAGAAAACTCTGCAGTATCGTCTTCCCAATGCCTCGACACATGGAGTTCACATAACAAGAAATTCCAACTCCGAACAACATGATTTTCATAGCGAGTCGCTTGCACAAGAAATTCCAACTCCAAAAAAACCTCATGGGCATACTAGTTGCAGTCCCGGAAAGAGGATGAAGCCAAAATGCATGAACCCTACCACCTAAGCCACCGGGCAAATTAAGTAGAAGGCCAAGTTTGGACTCAAAACCACTAAGTGCCGCAAACTGAAAGAGAACCTTCTACAATTGGAACCAAAGTGAGCCGGAAAAACCTCACGGTCAAGGCGGGCTTACCAGAATCATTTGGGAGCTTTGTAAAAGAAATCAGAGTCAACGGAAGAAGTAGATGCTTGCTAGAGTAAAAATAGAATCAAAGTTGGGTGTGTTTATCCCAAGAATATCAACAAGAATGCAACACGTCAAGAAAACAAATAACCAATTACTTAAAAAGACAAAATTAAAGAAGTAGACGAGAAATGAAAAAGAAACTTCATAAGGTGTGCCTAAACAACCCTATTACAAAAAAAAGGTAAACTTAAAAAAAAAACAAGTCTACCCTAAAAGCCTAGCAAAATACAACGATGGGCATACTAGTTGCAGTTCGGGAAAGCAGATGAAGCCAAAATGCATGAACCCTGCCATCTAAGCGACCAAGCAAATGAAGTAGAAGTCCAAGTTTGGACTCAAAACCACTAAGTGCCGCAAACCAAAAGAAAACCTTCTACAATCGAAACCAAAGTGTGCCGGAAAAACCTCATGGTCAAGGCAGGCTTACCGGAATCATTTGGGACCTTTGTAAAAGAAATCAGAGTCAACGGAAGAAGTAGATGCTTGCAAGAGTAAAAGTAGAATCAAAGTTGGGTGCGTTTATCCCAAGAATATCAACAAGAATGCAATACGTCAAGAAAACAAATGACCAATTTCTTAAAAAGTCAAAATTAAAGAAGTAGATGGAGAAATGAAAAAGAAACTTCATAAGGTGTTTCTGTCTCGTTTTCACTATATTGAGCTTTACATTGTCATGAATAATGGAATTGCGGTCTTTCCAAACTTCCCATAGGATAAATAAAGCAACAGAATTGCGTAAAAAATAATACTGGGAGCAAATAGTATCAGTCCACCAAGACTCAAGACGCTGCTCGAGAGACTGAGCTTGGGATATTGAGATGTTAAGATGAGACGCGAAGAAGGACCAAAGGGATGCAGCCAGCTCTCCTTGAACAAAGAGATTCGAGATGGATTTACTATGAGGGCTGGAACAGCAAAGACAACAAGAGGGAAACCGAAAACCCAGAGACTTAATACGCTCATCAGTGGATATTGCCTTATGCATAAGTCGCCAAACAAAACCTGCAATTTTTGGGTGTACCCATTTATTCCAAACATATTTCCACCAGTAGACAGAAGGATGAGAAGCCCGCGTCGATTCCCATGCACTAGAAACAGAGAAGGCATCCACCAGGATGAAGTACCAGTGAAGTTTGCCCTCATAAACCTCAGAAAGACAGCCCCGCGTAGATTGAATTTATTGAATGGAGATAGGATCCAAAATACTCAGAATTTCATTCATCAAATTGGGGTCATTGAAGGCCTCTTTGACAGAGATATGAGGCCGAGGAGGGTTGTCTACCTGCAGAGGAGAATTCAACCACATATCATGCCAAAAAAATGTTACCTTTACCGATAGACCACAAGGCGTGGGATAAAACAAAGTCCAGCTGGGCATGGATGGCTCTCCAACAATGAGAAGCACTCCTAGGAATTGAAGAGAGAACAGCCCTGTGAGGGGCACCATATTTGCTTCGCATGAACATAGCCCAAAGAAAAGAGAGTCCCCTTTATAGTATAGAATTCCACGCCTATGTGCAAGGCTTGCATCACTTGATGTAACGAACGAATTCTAACACCCCCTTCCTCCTTAGGACAACAAATGGTCTCCCATGACACCCAATGATGTCTCTCTTCTCCATTAGAGCTCCAAAAGAAATTAGAAAAAATACCCTGCCCAAATATGCGACTCTATAGGGATAAAAAAAAATGAAATTCATAATGGTATTCTAAATAGTATCTTACTTTTGACCTCTTCCCTCTTACTGGGCAGCAGGATAGAGTGGGCTTTATGGTTGATGTCAGCTACTCTCTTCCTGCTTTACCTTCTAGAGAGCCCAGTACATAGTCTAATGGCATGGGCACTCGAAGGAAAGGTATAAAGATTTTCCATTGTCCTAGGGATTCGTATTTCCCATTGTCCTTATGGATGAGGGAATCGAGTTGCGAAAGATGAGGGAATCTACTTAAGTCCCCCTAAAGCAGGGTATTATTCCTATTTTCCCTCTTCCTCCAGCTATCAACACGATAGAGTGGAGCCTCACATAACCCCCTTTAGCACAGAGAAATGTAACCCTATTAGAAGAAAAAAGGTAACTTAAAAAAAACCAAGTCTAACCTAAAAGCCTAGCAAAATACAACGATGGGCATACTAGTTGCAGTTTGGGAAAGCAGATGAAGCCAAAATGCATGAACCCTACCACCTAAGCTACCAAGCAAATTAAGTAGATGTCCAAGTTTGGACTCAAAACCATTAAGTGCCACAAACCGAAAGAAAACCTTCTACAATCGGAACCAAAGTGTGCCGGAAAAACCTGACGGTCAAGGCAGGCTTACCGGGATCATTTGGGACCTTTGTAGAAGAAATCAGAGTCAACGGAAGAAGTAGATGTTTGCTAGAGTAAAAATAGAATCAAAGTTGGCTGCATTTATCCCAAGAATATCAACAAGAATGCAATACGTCAAGAAAACAAATAATCATTTACTTAAAAAGTCAAAATTAAAAGAAGTAGATGGAGAAATGAAAAAGAAACTTCATAAGGTGTGCATAACCAACCTTATTACAAAAAAAGGTAAACTGAAAAAAAAAACACCAAGTCTAACCTAAACGCCTAGCAAAATACAACGATGGGCATACTAGTTGCAGTTCAGGAAAGCAGATGAAGCCAAAAATGCATGAACCCTAACGCCTAAGTGACCAAGAAAATTAAGTACAAGTCCAAGGTTGGACTCAAACCACTAAGTGCCGCAAACCGAAATAAAACCATCTACAATCGGAACCAAAGTGTGCCGAGAAAACCTCACGGTCAAGGAAGGCTTACCGGAATCATTTGGGACCTTTGTAAAAGAAATCAGAGTCAACAAAAGTAGATGCCTGCTAGAGTAAAAATAGAATCATCTAAACCAGAAATAAAACAATAATCATCTGTCAAAGTGTAAGAAAAATGCAGACCAACGTTCTTTTCGTTAATAACTATTTATGAAGAAAAGACAAGTTTAAAATACGAGTCAAGATCTAAGTATGCTTACGTCATATTCCTCTCTTGTTCCTTCAGGCGGGGATAAATCTTGCACCCATTCAACCACGGCAACACGGTACCATGTACCCAACTCGATTTAAATCACTGATCCTCTTCGCACACAGTAATTTTGGTAAATCTGAAACATTCAGGTCAGCACTTCAAACTTCTTAGAGCTATCACCACTACAACAAATCGGCTTTATAAGACACCAAATATGTCTAACTGTCCTATAATATGTCTTTATAAGACTAAATTTTATTGTGCGTCCTATGTAAAGGTGTTACAATAAGTTGATAGGACGCCTTTGGGCTTGACAAGTTTTTTAGGACAATTTTGAAATAAAGCGCCTTTTTACTCTTTTTACATGACATCATTTATACAAGTGTCTTATAAAAAAAATGTTTTATAAAGTGACGTGTTCATGGGACACATCTCAAAAGTGTCCTAAAGTTACGATGCCCAAATATGTCCTAACATCCTATTGTAACACCTAAATATAGGATGCACAGTTGATTGGTACTATAAAATTAAGTCCTATTAAAGCAGTAAAACAGCCCATTTAGACATCATTGACGTCCGATAAAGCCGATTTTTTGTAGTGTACAATCAAGTTATACAAACAAGAGTACTAACCTTAACTCCTGTGCTTGCCTACTGATGTTAACTTGGTTGTGTATGCCTAATTTGATTGTTCACCTATTGACAAGTATGGTCGAATGTCGTATACTATACGTTCACCTGGCTATAAAGATGTACAGACAAAATGTAGTTACCATACTATAAAATAGCAGTTTAATCCGAATTCAACGGGGGTTGCCAAGAACACTGATGGACACACGGTTAAGTTACTATATGACCGGGAAATAAGTAAACGACCCTGATGTTTTCATGAGGGACACAGTGAGACACATATGTTAATCCGTATTATCATCGAACATGAGTTGTGATACTTGTTTTTTTAAACAAATTTCTAGGCACCATATCATCGAACATGTGTTGGATACTTGTTTTTTTTCTAGGCACCATATCAGTTGTTGAGTGGTTTAGACGGTGACAGTTTCAGTTCATTGGGTAGTCAATGCGTCCCCATGTTTTCTGATAACTTGTACCGATAGAGAAGAAGTCGTCTCAGAGGACTACACTTGTCTAAACCAGAAACAACATTAAGAGAATGCAGAAATAGATCGGCTGTACCACGAAACATACCTGCTATTGTTGCCGCTTCAACATCACCACAAGAAGGAATGCAAATCGTCAACATTTGCTCTCACAAAATGCAACCACCAAACTAAGAATGCAAATCAAATATTGATTAAATCATGAACTGATTTATGAATTTGAACCTAAAGATGGTAGAGCTTCATATTTCTTCACCCAATAGTTTACCTTATTGGTGAAAAGGGAGACCATGCAAACAGGACTTTATAACTATCAAACACGATATCAACTGATGAACCATCAATCATTGTATTTCATATTTATTCCAATCACGCGACAATATTGATTGTTTATAGACCGACAAAATGGCAAAAAGAACGGGATTTCAAAAGCCATACTTAACAGAAATCGATATTCTTCCAATATTATTTTAAATTGCTTACCTCTTCGAGCAATTGATGCAGAGCGGTGACAACGAGAAGTGAATCCAGTGCTTTTCTACCACCATCCACCACTCATCATCATCATCGCACACTTGATCCTGTTATAATTTCCAAATCAATCAAATAAAAAGACACCAACTCAGAAAAAGCCAATGTGCATAAGTTTTCAGCAACCTGATGAAAGTCTTGTAACAAAAGTGCAAGAATAAGTAATTTGAGCAGATCCTATATAGCATATTTGTCACGGTTAGCATATTTGTTAAGGTTGAATCCCGAATTCTGGTATTGTGATGCTTTATTGGTTTGATAAGAAGTGAAGCATGTTCGTGTAATTTGTTGATTTTTGTCAATTCCAATCGAATACTACAGACACGTTAAACCTACAATGATCACCTTATGAAATGAATTCAACCTAACAACATACTCATATAATGACTAACCAAATGGAGAATCAGACCATGAAGAAGCAGGTTACGCCAAAAAAACAGAACTAGATTAGGGCAAAATACATACCTGATTTATGTATATAAACTAAACCAAACTGAGAGAAACTGTGATGGCATCATGACGACGGGACAGCAGCTGAGAAATTGACGAAGGCGGCGGCAAAATAGGTAGAGAATTTGATGAAGGCGACGGCGAGATTGGTGGAGAAATAGACGAAGGAGAGAGAGAGAGAGAGAGAGAGAGAGAGACTGGAGCGATGGGTTTTAAGAGAGAACAATTTTTTCTAATAAATTTGACAAATAATTTACCAAGGTGATCAACTCGTCCCAATTGAAATACATGCCTTTAGGTAGTAAAGAATGAGACATGGTAAAGAAGTTAAACAAACCTATGTGACTAATATCAACAGTTTATGGAAGCAATTTGTCTCTAGACATGTAAGAAAGACGTGCAAGTTCCAATGTCGATACTGTTAAAGCAGTGGAATAATCAGATTAGCACAATAGATAATAAATAAATCTTCCTCGATTGCTGTTTTTGTTTCTAAGTTACAGATATCTCGTTGATATGCAGTACTGCAAAAAGGCTCTACAAGATAAGAGCACTTACGCTTACTTTAATTTGGAACCGTTGATTTTTCCTTTCTCTTCGAAGGAAAGAAAATCTTAGAAAAGAAGCACCTGAAAGAGGGTTGAATCGGATAGAGCGAGCGACTCATCTCATCTTCTTTTTGTTGTTGACTCTTTACACAAACTTGAAACAAACAGCAAATGGACACAGTTTTTGTGGGTGGGGAGAAGTAATTAGGAGGTTTTAATGGATGGTGGTTGATAAGGAAAGTCTAATGTAGCTTAAAAACCTTGTCCACAAAGCAAAAAACATTTATACCTCTTAAAATTTCAAGATAACCGAAGTGCTGCATTATGAAAAAGTATACATAGTAAAGAACATACTAAAAAGCATGTTGAAAAAACTCTCGGAAAATGAAGAATAAGGTGATCAACTTATTAGTTTCAACAGTTAGTCTTTGCCTTACATAGTTGTTCTCACGAGTCAGGAGCAACCAATGCCAATGGCAAAAAGCTATGTAGCCATGAGCAAATATAGTAAAGAACATACACTAAAAAGCATGTTAAAAAAAATCTCGGAAAATGAAGAATAAGAAACAGCCAATTAAGAACATATCTAAGCAGTCAAGTTATGCTGCAAAATTGAATCCCTTGAGTAGACGCATATATGTCACACTAATAAGTCCCTTGCGGTGCTCTCTCCATGTCTTAGAAAAGATAAAGCGAATACAATTCTCTAAAAGTATAGGTTTTAGTGACAGTTTTTGTAAACCTTCTCTAAAAGTATCCTTTAGTAGTTTAGTTACACTTAAAAAATCAAGTTTCTTCTCTAAAGGGTGTCTATATATACACATACACACACATATATAGTTCATATTTCAGCTATATATTATAATAAAATAAATAACAATACTAAACAAGAAATACAATAAAACAATTTTTTCATATTTGTCATAAAAGACAAGAATTTTTAAAACAAAGCATAATGTTTCGATAATCCACACATCTATTCAAATTTATCAAAAAACACACATCCAAAATCATACTACAACAATCCAAGATCTTCAATATGCCAATTTCTCTCATTCATCTGCAACAAGTCAATAGGACATCAAAGCAGCTTAATGCCATTTCTTTATTTGATTATCAAACACATGCATATGCATACTTGTTATGCGATCTGTAATACCAGCTTCGAGACCAAATAAACCAAAAATAATTTTTTAAGCTTAATGGACCCAATATTAGCATTAAAGTTAAGAAAATCAATTTCTTTAAGACCAGACTTCAGAATCTATAAGCCTCAAAGCCAATAGCACAAGTTTTTTAATTGGGAGCTTCTCTATAACTAGTTAATAATTACTACGTTATTTGGGTTTGGCTAAAATGCTAAAAATTGGATCATGGCATGAGATTCTACTTTAAATAAGAAGACAAGCGTATATAATAAGTACATCAAATTTAAATCTGACCGTTACGTGCCCTTGCCGTAAGCAAAACAGAAAGTCCCATGTCCTCCTACCTCGATATTACTATTATGCACTGACGCAGGCCCAAGCCGAAGCCCATACTTAGTAATATTCTAGGATAGTAAAGAAGGGGTAATTTGGGTACTTAGAATAATTTTTAGGATAGAATGCAGGGAGTGTGAAGCATGCAGGAAAAAAAATCATTTCCTTTCTGTTATTGGGTTTGTTTCACCCCGTTAAGCCGGTTCATAACAATTATTAGGTATTCTCAGTTGTATTCCTTTCTAGTATGCCACGATAAGCAGAATTTGCAGACTGTCATCTTCTCCAGCAATAACCTCACCAAGTAGTTACCAACCATTACCTTGGCTTGTTTAAATTTAAAATAGATAGGAAAATAGCAGATAATACACAGTTAAGGTGTAAACAAGTTGGTGGGTAGACACCTAAGAGTTCAGAATTTATGTATTTACCTGATTCTGTAAAAGGTCGAGAACTGCTAAACCAACAAAATTACATGATGAAGCCTTCTGTATCACTATTGACAATGCTTGCACTTATCATAGGCTACAAACATAATAAAGACCGTAAATATGAATCAGGGAAAAAGAATTAAACGAGAGGTTGTTTCTAAGAAGACCCGTCTTGAAATATTTAGTAAACGAAGAGAAAAGAGTGAAATTGGTGAGAAACATGAGAAGTGCCCAATTTGGTGAGAAACGTGAGAAGTGGTGATCAACCGTTGGGTGAGAAAAGAACGAACATTAGAATGAGATGCACCGAATAAGATCCACCGAGATGCACCGGATCAATTCCCTTTTAAGCCACAATTCATGGGAGGGTATTTAATTATAAGTGATCAACGGTTTAAAAGTAATTCTCACACTTTTCACCAAAAATGGCACTTCCAATTGCTAGATATGCTCTAAACTGTTATATTTATTTTCTACCAAAGCTCGTGCACCTTTCATTTAAAATAATATCACCACTGTTACTCTGTTAGACTACTTGTAGTGTTGTGCGTGTCGTAAAACCTGTTTTTCTGATTTTCCATATATCTCATGTGTCAATGGCGTGCCTTTTTTAATCTATTCTTGAAAATTTTCAATAAAAATCACATGCCTGTTATGAGGCATGAAGGGTTTTTTTGGCCCCCGAGGGGATGTCTTCATGCAAAATTTAGCATTCTAACTTCATCTTTAAAAAAGTTGCAAGTGCCTGGGAATAGTGTAGTCGAGATGGATAAATTGAAACCAAGGATCAGAATAGATCAGTCACACATCACATTAAATGTCAAATATGAATCACTAACGTAAAAGGACAGGTTAGTAAGGGCAGAGGTTTCTTTGCATAGATTTACCCGTAGCTGAATCCGGATAAGGAAGCCAATCCAAGAACCATCAGGCCTTCTCAAGTTGCAAGAGAAACTAGAGGACCAAGTCCGCTGTACGATGCCTAAAACGCAGAAGGTTAACTTTATGCAAGTGCAACTACCATAAAATGTAAACGCATCAGGGGCGGACCATAGGAGCACATGGTGGCACGGGCATGGTTCCATCGCAATGGAAAAGGATTACGTTTCTGAAGGGTGCCACCGTATTGAACTGTTGGGTGTGCTTATATTTATTGAAACTAAACTATTGGCACAAGTCTTTAATGGCGTGGTTGGTAAATGTTGTGCACATCCATACAGAAAGGTTTATTTGGTGTCTAACTAATTTCAAATTTCGAATTATCAAACCCTTATCTCAATTTCAAACTGGAAGTTAAGCAGGTACCCTGTAGAATGAGATGCCATCGAGTCTGCCTTATACTTTGATATATTTGGAGGGTCTGTGGAACATCCTTTTTTCAGCATCAAGCAATATCATCCAGCATCCCCTGCTTGGAAAAACACCATGTGTAAGAAAATCAAAAAGTTGTCGTTTAACTTCATATTACGGTAGATAAGAGAAGCAGCTAATTAAAAAATTTATATCACGCCTACCTGCAATGTCGAGATTATCGCTGTGAATCTTCGTTAATTTATCTGTGGTTTCCATCAGATCAAACACACGCTAACCATTAGAAAAATAAAAAAATTAGGGTTTCTGATTTCTTGGATCAATTCACATACTTTAGTAGTTTTGGTGATTCCAATAACCAAATTCCCTTTTTTCTAACGAAAATATGGGGAATAATCAAGATCATCGTACCTTTCCAAGCGTTCCTGCCATAACCGACATCATCACCGTCATATTCGTATTACAATCAAAGCAATTGCCATGGAGTATCGTAATGCTGTACTGTACTTAGGGTTTCACCTCAAAAAGAACATCTCAGTCAGTTATTGTGTTCTTCTCTGCTATCCTCAATCTCGCTTGGTGCGTAACTTTTGGTTTTGATGAAGGCAACGGAGAGAGAGAGAAAGAGAAGAAACTCCTTCATCAGTGCAGTGTATGGGAAGAAGGATCAGCATATAAATATTATACCGTTGGGTCTGAGGAAAGGAAATGATTTTTAATTAATTTGATTGATTTATGATTTTGGAAATCAATTTCAATCACTGCGAATCATTTACCAAAATGTTATAATTTTTTGTAGAAATACTATTTATTCACTGTTTTCTTTATTGTAAAAATACTGTCCAATTATAATAGAACTTTGAAAAGTTGTTAAAAATAGTCATCCCGAATTTCCCATTTATTTTATAGTTAGTTTTTTATTCAACTAACCAAAATAATCATTTTCTTGTTAAGAAATCTATTTTTTATGAGTTTTATATTTATAAAATAACACTTTAAGAGCATCTCTAACAAATTATTAAAAATTAAGATTTGATGATTTTTGCTCCATTAAATTTTTCAAAACCTTCTATAAAATGAAAAAAATTAGAAGAAAGATATTGAATCTAATTTTTCTTTGAAAACTTGACTTTGAATTCTCTATTTTGGAGAATCTATTAAGGAATAAAGATGCTTTAAAAAATTGGTAAAGTGCTACTTGCGACATAACAAGTAGCATTTTAGCAAGTTGAGTAAATAACATGTTAGCAATTTTGGTCCCTGCCCGCGTTGGGATCCCGCGATCGCGGGCTAACCCGCCACGCGTCGGCACAGGGTTTACCCTAAAAAAATTTGAAGACCAAAACCCTATTTTTATCTCTTCGGCCGCACTATATAAAGGGTGGGGGGACCAAAAACCGCCACTCTCAATATTTTATACACTCTCAATTTTTTTAATCAACTCTCTCTCAATTTTTTCCCACTCTCTCAATTTTGTCGTGTGGAACACGTGTTCGAGTTTTGTGAAGATGTCTCGTATTACCTCTGTGGTATGTTTTCCTTATGTTTTTTGTTATTTTTTGTATGTTATTTTAAGTTAAGATATATGATTTGTATGTTGTTAGAGTGTTTATAACTTTTGTTATGTTTGAATATGTTCTATGTTTAACGTTTTTAAGATATATGATATGTATGGTTTTATGTTTGAATGTGATATTTGTATGTTATAATGTGTATGTTGTTATAGGAGTATATTTATAAAAAAATTGTTAAGAGTGTGTTTTTATAAAAAAATTGTTAAGAATGTGTTTTTATAAAAAAATTGTTAAAAATGTGTTTTTTTATAAAAATAATTCTTAAAAATGTGCTTTTATAAAAAAATGTTAACAATATGTTTTTTTATAAAAAAAATTGTTAAGAGTGTGTTTTTATAAAAAAATTGTTAAGAAGAGGTGACTTCTTCCAAATCGCGTTTGCAATGTAATCCAAATGGAGTTTCAAAAGTGCTTTTGCATTTGCCAAACAAGCTTTTTAACTTATTGACTTCTTGAAAAGCCAATAAGTCAATAAGTTGTTTTAAAACACACTCCCAAACACCCCCTAGGAGGTTTTAATGGATGGTGGTTGATCAGGAAAGTCTAATGTAGCTTAAAATTGCAAATTTCAACAAACCATGGGGACTAAACGTAATATATTATATGGACACTTTTATATTTTTGCCCGTGGACACATAATTTGTATATTTTCTCTAGGTTTGTCAAATTATGTCCAAATAATAGTTTTTTTTTATGGAGATAACCCAAAAAATGATTACTAGATGAGAGTATCAATAAAAAAATTAAAATAAATATTTGAAGAGATAAATTATATTTTAATAGATGAATGCAATATTTTAATATTATAATCAATGTTTGTTTCTCCAAAATGAAAAATATGTTGGAGATGAATGTAACTTTTTTTGGAGTTTTTGATTTTGATTCTTCAGTTTAGAGAAATTTTGAGGAATCTGTTGCAGATGCTCTCATACTAACTTTGTCAAAAAAAATATCGTTAAAACCCCCATTTGACTTGCACATAAGGACATTTTGCTTTTTTTACTTACATTTTCTGATTTTTCACTAAAAACAACAAACCACATAAACCACGCGATCTGATCAAATCCTATGGTTCGAGTTTGGTTTCAATATTAGGTTCAATTGGTATTGACGAGAAGATTGTAATGGTATAATTTGTAAAATAAATGTATTTTTAATGTATTTTAATTCATATATGATTATTTATGTTAATACGATAAATGTGTAAATTGAAAAATGGAAAAAAGTTAAAGATATAAAGTAAATTAAACAATTAAGGGGTTGTTTGGTTCACAGAAAGTGAAGGAATTTGATGGAATTGGAATCTCAAATTCCTTTGATCAGATTCAATTCCATTGTTTGGTTCAAGGTTTTTAAAGGAATTGGAATCTCAAATTCCAACCAATTCCATCAAATAGCCATTTAAACATTCCATCCTAAATACAAAGGATTTCAAAGGAATGGAATTGAGCCGATTTAGCTCAAAAGATAAGGGTGTAAGGTGTAATTTAAAAATAAAAAATGATTTGATTTTGAATTTCATCTCGAATATGTGGAACATCCGAGGTTGTGAAACATTAACATTTTTATGGTCTGCTATAAAGTGGTAACTCTTAAAAATTCAAGAATAACATATTTTTAATGTATTTTCCCGAACAACTTTCCTAAGATGGAAGATAAGGTGGGCATGGATGATAACAATTACTTCAGTGAGTTTGTGAGTCCGTTGAGTTTGTGGGATGAACTCATGACCAACTACCAAACAACTCAACCGAGTACTTCCTTTGATAATTTATCTTGTGAGGATCTCTTTCAGGTATATGTGAGGATCTCTTTCAGGTATAGCTGCAATGACACTATATCCCATCTTATATTTTGAGGCCTAAACTTAATAGTATCTGCAATTGAACATGTAAAAGTGAACAACCAAGATTGTTGTCTTTTTATTTTGAATTTCCTAAAGGATGGGAGTGTTGTGCTCATGATATAATCCATGTATGTGGATGATCTTGGCCAAATCTGTGTGCACGCTCAAAGATAGAGTGCAATAACCATGTGTTATGCAAGTGATGAGTTCAGCATATGCTTATTGTCTTTTACGACCCTTACACTTGTGTCTACTTCCATGCAAGTGTTCTAAGACCATAGTTCGGTAGCAACAGAATTAGTACAAGTGTGCGTATAAGTTGGGTCAGCATGAGTCAAAGGTGGTCAAGACTAGAAAGGTACAAGTTACACAAGTAGAGGGATCACAAATGGTTTTAAATAGTCTATGTTATCCTCAAGCTTGTTATTATATCGTATTAGTAGTCATACGACTGTTGATATGACTCAACTATTTTTCTCATTGGTGAGCATATGTATAAAACTAATTTTGGTATTAGACACAATATGAAAGATTTTTTAGATGGACATATACCTCTTGGAGGGCAACCCCCATTACCTACGTAGTGTAAAACAAGTTTCTTTTAAAGTATATGCCTGCACCATGTATGATGTATAACCATCTATCTTATAGGGCATACAATGATTCTTTCACCACTTCATTTTACTATCCTACAAGCACATTAATAAAAATAATAATGAACGAGTCAAATTTATTTGGAACTTTTGAAGAACCGTATATTGGAATGCTTTAATATTCATTTTTTTTATAACGATGGACATATGGACGAACTTACACACCTCAAAAACCAAACCAAATGAGCCACCACTAACATTCACCACCACCCAATGGCCATTGGCCACTACCACACTACCTACAACCAACCACTAGTTAAGCTCATAACCATATTTTTAACACTTTTACCAATATATTTAACTTTCTTTAAACCATGAAATGAATATTCTTCTTTTTCCAAATGGTCACCACCATGCAGCTACCCTATCCACTTCAATAATGCCTTATTCATTTCTTATTTAAAGCTAACAGAAAGAACCTGCATTCACAAAGGGGAAGGTTCATAAAGCAAGATCTACCCACTTCAATCATGCATTATTCATTTCATGTTTAAAGCTAGAAGAGAAGAATAATAAACTAAAGACCCTGCATTCACAAAGGGGAAGGGCCAAAATTATAAACATAACATCATCATCATTTGTCCGTTCCCATTATTTTCCAAAGGCAAATAGCATCCTCTTTCTAAATGTCCCAAAACAAAAAACAAAAAGAGATGCTCATCAAAACTTGGTTGGAAATAGAAATATCCTATATTTATTGATTCCTTTGAAGAAAAAAGCATCTGATACTCCCCAATCAAACATCATTCTGGTTCCTATTTTGCAGGTTCGATAGCAGCAGGTGCAGGGCCCCCGGTTGTCGGCCTGTACACCAATCAAAATAAAACCAAGTTAAACTTTTAGCTTCACAAATAAGGGAAATTGGGCTTTGACAGATGTGGGACATCAACTTACAATCCAACAAACACTTTAAAAGCATCATAAATTCCCCATTGAGCTCAGAGTTCCAATCATCACAATACGTAGGGGGAGCCCTCGGGTGAACAGACCCCAAAGTCCAAGCTTCTTCACAGCCTGAGAAGAAGAAGAAAATTGATGCAAGTAAATTGAAGTGGTTTTGAGATGATAAATGGTCTCATTAAGATAATGGTCGAGCAGAATCACTCACATCTCCAACACTTGCTCCCTTGGCATTGTTAAGGAAAGAGACAAGATTGTCGGCAGGATGAGATACAATTGCGCACAAAAGACCTGCCACATATCCACCAGCAAAACTAACTCCAAGTTGCAGTGATTTGCTGCACTCGTTCTTCGGTCTAGGGATGGCATACTTGTACATCATCTCCACAATAGTCTCAAATGATGCAAACTTCATCATTGTATCTGTACGTATCAAAAAGTTAGCAATCAAGATACACACGTATAGGTTGAGTGTTGTAACAAATAGTTTGATCTGTGAAGATCCAAAATACACTAGTGTTAGAACAAGTAGATTCCCATTGCCATTTTACTTCCATCTGCAAAATGTAGAATTTTGTAGATGAAGTCTAGTCCTGACTTCATAACAAGATAAGTGTTAGGTTTGTGATATCCCAGTAGTAATAATGGTAGTAGAATTGTAGTGACAAATGGCAATTAACTCGTCATCTCCACAGTGAGGGAGAGAATTTTTTTGAAAAATGGCAATTTCTAGATTTCAAGTAAGAGCCCTTCAGTTAACACTATAACAAGAAACAGTACAAATTGACATAAAGACCAAATGGAAGATAAAAACTGACTGCATAAATGAGAATCAAAAGAAGCCTAATTCTGGCAGTGAACTCCAAAAGTGAAGCACAGAAAAACAAAAGAAGTTTTCCTGCTTCGGAGCTGATGAGATGGGTATTTATTATTCGTTTTAAATAAGCTTTTGCTTCTTTCTTTGTTATTCTTTAGGACAGCATAGGTAGAAAAAAAACCTAGCATCACAAATGCCTCAACTTACATGGTATCTGGCGTCCCCAGAGTGGTACAATTCCCTTGTACAACCTACACAAATACGGCCAAACCCAATGAGGTAACTCCTGGATACCCAAATTCTGACAAAGCTCTAAAGATAACAAAATAAATAAATATTATGTGTACCCAAGTACACCATCGGATTTAACAAACTTTGGAAGTCCATCTCCCAAACCCTGGCAAAACCAGGTTGTGTCTGGACACGGACCTTCACTGCCTCCATAGGACAAAGAGCAACATCAGCAATTACCTCTGCAGATGCTGAACCAGCGAGGTAGATCAAAGTCTTGTACTTTGCTGCATACTCTGGGCCAGCAATGTCGGAGTAATATTTCTTGAAGAATTCATAGAACCCAAACTTGCAGGCACCTTGAGCACTGTAACCAAGCAGGGTAGGGACCCATCCCCTAAAGAATCCCCTTACACCCTGCCCCTTTAGCAATACCCCGAAACCAGACGGGATGCCCTTGTATTTAACAGGATCGATCTAAGTAACCAACAAAGCATGAGATTATTAACATTGTCTCAAACGAACTGCACAAGCGTTATGTTATGATAACACAGAATCAAAGAGAAAACAAAATAGTGTTGCACCTTCGGTATGTGGAACACATCCTTAGTAATGAGGTCAACAATTCTCCAGACGGGACGAAGAATGATATATGAATCTATCAAAGAGAACAAGCATATTTGTCGACATGGAATAAAGCACAGAAGAAATATATAGTACATTTTCTCCTTGATTTTGGATATTTTGTCCTCCCCAACATTTACAGTCCATCAAAGACTACTACTCAATAACCTCGTAAGAAATCTGAACTAGTCATTAATTATATGGGATACAACATTAAGATGGCCATTCAAGTTGTGGAGGTCAAGTATATACACTACAAGAAAAATGACCTTCAGAGAAGGTTTTCTTTTTGTATTTGAAAGTCTGAAAAGCTTCTCTAATGGTTTTAGAGAGAAGCTTTTCACTTCCGTCAAAAAAGCTTCCCTATACAACGATAGCTAAAAGATTCGGAGAGGGTTTTCGTAGGTTACATTTAACCTTTAGAGAAGCTTTTTTTTGGGCATCAGATACGCTTTCAAATCTTCTCTAAAAGTTGCCAGAATTTTTCTCAAAAGCTTCTCTAAAGGTATGTATTAGGGACGTTTTCCACTTTTGTCTAAAACTTATCTAATCTTTTGTCATTCAATTTCTTCTCTACAATGTATCTTTAGATACACTTTTAAAACCTTCTCTGAAAATTCCTTCTCTAAATCCCCTTTTCCTTGTAGTGTACCTGAGAAACCATGTCCTACTACAGAGAAGACAATTCATCAACACCTCCAACTAGAGAGAAAACAATTCATCAAAAGATGTTTACCATATCTATATAGGTGTCACACACATATATAGAAAAACTCGATTAGATAGTCCAAAGGTAAGTCAGACTTAGTAGCAAATGCAATCTCCACACCCTATTCATCATGCCAATAACAAAACCTGCAAATGAAGATATATTGATAATTATGTTTGGTACATACATAAGCAGAAGTCGGAAAAAAGAATTACCCTTCTTTTGTGCTTGGATGCCTTGGATGCTTGTCTGTTTGGAATATCTCCAATGCCTCGTGGGCTGCTGAGTCAACTGTAAGGTAGTTGTTTCTGCGTTTCAAATGGGAAAATTGTAACCAGAACTAGCAAATTCTAGTATGATGAAAGGAAAAATTATGATCAGATGCAAGGAGATTTGCATGACAGAATCGATTGTGATTGATACACTCCCACACTCGTTTTGCTCGATGGTATCCACCATTCATGCGTTCTCCAATATGGCAAGAATTCCTCCACTAGCACAAACTTAAACTTCACTCAATGTCCATCATTGAACTAAGCAACAATAAAAAAAAAAGTAGAATTGACTCGGATCACAATACATTATTTTTGGATGGAACCATTAAAAACCCTATAAATACTAGAGCACAGGTGTCTTAAATAAGAGCAGTTTGCTCAACAAACACTAATGTCGAAGTTAAGACAGGGGAAGAGTGAGAAGAAAAAACACAGCAGCAACGAAACGTAACTAAACTCAAAAGCACGATGCACTTTGGAGGGGTATTTACACATAAATGTCTTCTGTATTTTCAGTCAGCTACCATAGCGATTTACTTAAGAGGCCAAAACTACAATTTCGAAAATGAAGGAACATATGTTCATAAAATCAAATATATATCTTTCCACATGGTAAGAAACCACGTGAATGGAAAAAACTACAATCCACATCATCAGCTTATCAGAGATATCACATACAACAAGAAGAAATGTAATCGTATTAATTCTTCTTTTACCCATATAAGTTAGAGAAAACTCTGCAGTATCGTCTTCCCAATGCCTCGACACATGGAGTTCACATAACAAGAAATTCCAACTCCGAACAACATGATTTTCATAGCGAGTCGCTTGCACAAGAAATTCCAACTCCAGAAAAACCTCATGGGCATACTAGTTGCAGTCCCGGAAAGAGGATGAAGCCAAAATGCATGAACCCTACCACCTAAGCCACCGGGCAAATTAAGTAGAAGGCCAAGTTTGGACTCAAAACCACTAAGTGCCGCAAACTGAAAGAGAACCTTCTACAATTGGAACCAAAGTGACCCGGAAAAACCTCACGGTCAAGGCGGGCTTACCAGAATCATTTGGGAGCTTTGTAAAAGAAATCAGAGTCAACGGAAGAAGTAGATGCTTGCTAGAGTAAAAATAGAATCAAAGTTGGGTGCGTTTATCCCAAGAATATCAACAAGAATGCAACACGTCAAGAAAACAAATAACCAATTACTTAAAAAGACAAAATTAAAGAAGTAGACGAGAAATGAAAAAGAAACTTCATAAGGTGTGCCTAAACAACCCTATTACAAAAAAAAGGTAAACTTAAAAAAAACCAAGTCTACCCTAAAAGCCTAGCAAAATACAACGATGGGCATACTAGTTGCAGTTCGGGAAAGCAGATGAAGCCAAAATTCATGAACCCTGCCATCTAAGCGACCAAGCAAATGAAGTAGAAGTCCAAGTTTGGACTCAAAACCACTAAGTGCCGCAAACCAAAAGAAAACCTTCTACAATCGAAACCAAAGTATGCCGGAAAAACCTCATGGTCAAGGCAGGCTTACCGGAATCATTTGGGACCTTTGTAAAAGAAATCAGAGTCAACGGAAGAAGTAGATGCTTGCAAGAGTAAAAGTAGAATCAAAGTTGGGTGCGTTTATCCCAAGAATATCAACAAGAATGCAATACGTCAAGAAAACAAATGACCAATTTCATAAAAAGTCAAAATTAAAGAAGTAGATGGAGAAATGAAAAAGAAACTTCATAAGGTGTGCCTAAACAACCCTATTAGAAGAAAAAAGGTAACTTAAAAAAAAGCAAGTCTAACCTAAAAGCCTAGCAAAATACAACGATGGGCATACTAGTTGCAGTTTGGGAAAGCAGATGAAGCCAAAATGCATGAACCCTACCACCTAAGCTACCAAGCAAATTAAGTAGAAATCCAAGTTTGGACTCAAAACCATTAAGTGCCGCAAACCGAAAGAAAACCTTCTACAATCGGAACCAAAGTGTGCCGGAAAAACCTGACGGTCAAAGCAGGCTTACCGGGATCATTTGGGACCTTTGTAGAAGAAATCAGAGTCAACGGAAGAAGTAGATGTTTGATAGAGTAAAAATAGAATCAAAGTTGGCTGCATTTATCCCAAGAATATCAACAAGAATGCAATACGTCAAGAAAACAAATAATCATTTACTTAAAAAGTCAAAATTAAAAGAAGTAGATGGAGAAATGAAAAAGAAACTTCATAAGGTGTGCATAACCAACCTTATTACAAAAAAAGGTAAACTGAAAAAAAAAACACCAAGTCTAACCTAAACGCCTAGCAAAATACAACGATGGGCATACTAGTTGCAGTTCAGGAAAGCAGATGAAGCCAAAAATGCATGAACCCTAACGCCAAAGTGACCAAGAAAATTAAGTACAAGTCCAAGGTTGGACTCAAACCACTAAGTGCCGCAAACCGAAATAAAACCATCTACAATCGGAACCAAAGTGTGCCGAGAAAACCTCACGGTCAAGGAAGGCTTACCGGAATCATTTGGGACCTTTGTAAAAGAAATCAGAGTCAACAAAAGTAGATGCCTGCTAGAATAAAAATAGAATCATCTAAACCAGAAATAAAACAATAATCATCTGTCAAAGTGTAAGAAAAATGCAGACCAACGTTCTTTTCGTTAATAACTATTTATGAAGAAAAGACAAGTTTAAAATACGAGTCAAGATCTAAGTATGCTTACGTCATATTCCTCTCTTGTTCCTTCAGGCGGGGATAAATCTTGCACCCATTCAACCACGGCAACACGGTACCATGTACCCAACTCGATTTAAATCACTGATCCTCTTCGCACACAGTAATTTTGGTAAATCTGAAACATTCAGGTCAGCACTTCAAACTTCTTAGAGCTATCACCACTACAACGAATCGGCTTTATAAGACACCAAATATGTCTAACTGTCCTAAAATATGTCTTTATAAGACTAAATTTTATTGTGCGTCCTATGTAAAGGTGTTACAATAAGTTGATAGGACGCCTTTGGGCTTGACAAGTTTTTTAGGACAATTTTGAAATAAAGCGCCTTTTTACTCTTTTTACATGACATCATTTATATAAGTGTCTTATAAAAAAATGTTTTATAAAGTGATGTGTTCATGGGACACATCTCAAAAGTGTCCTAAAGTTACGATGCCCAAATATGTCCTAACATCCTATTGTAACACCTAAATATAGGATGCACAGTTGATTGGTACTATAAAATTAAGTCCTATTAAAGCAGTAAAACAGCCCATTTAGACATCATTGACGTCCGATAAAGCCGATTTTTTGTAGTGTACAATCAAGTTATACAAACAAGAGTACTAACCTTAACTCCTGTGCTTGCCTACTGATGTTAACTTGGTTGTGTATGCCTAATTTGATTGTTCACCTATTGACAAGTATGGTCGAATGTGGTATACTATACGTTCACCTGGCTATAAAGATGTACAGACAAAATGTAGTTACCATACTATAAAATAGCAGTTTAATCCGAATTCAACGGGGGTTGCCAAGAACACTGATGGACACACGGTTAAGTTACTATATGACCGGGAAATAAGTAAACGACCCTGATGTTTTCATGAGGGACACAGTGAGACACATATGTTAATCCGTATTATCATCGAACATGTGTTGTGATACTTGTTTTTTTAATCAAATTTCTAGGCACCATATCATCGAACATGTGTTGGATACTTGTTTTTTTTCTAGGCACCATATCAGTTGTTGAGTGGTTTAGACGGTGACAGTTTCAGTTCATTGGGTAGTCAATGCGTCCCCATGTTTTCTGATAACTTGTACCGATAGAGAAGAAGTCGTATCAGAGGACTACACTTGTCTAAACCAGAAACAACATTAAGAGAATGCAGAAATAGATCGGCTGTACCACGAAACATACCTGCTATTGTTGCCGCTTCAACATCACCACAAGAAGGAATGCAAATCGTCAACATTTGCTCTCAAAAAATGCAACCACCAAACTAAGAATGCAAATCAAATATTGATTAAATCATGAATTGATTTATGAATTTGAACCTAAAGATGGTAGAGCTTCATATTTCTTCACCCAATAGTTTACCTTATTGGTGAAAAGGGAGACCATGCAAACAGGACTTTATAACTATCAAACACGATATCAACTGATGAACCATCAATCATTGTATTTCATATTTATTCCAATCACGCGACAATATTGATTGTTTATAGACCGACAAAATGGCAAAAAGAACGGGATTTCAAAAGCCATACTTAACAGAAATCGATATTCTTCCAATATTATTTTAAATTGCTTACCTCTTCGAGCAATTGATGCAGAGCGGTGACAACGAGAAGTGAATCCAGTGCTTTTCTACCACCATCCACCACTCATCATCATCATCGCACACTTGATCCTGTTATAATTTCCAAATCAATCAAATAAAAAGACACTAACTCAGAAAAAGCCAATGTGCATAAGTTTTCAGCAACCTGATGAAAGTCTTGTAACAAAAGTGCAAGAATAAGTAATTTGAGCAGATCCTATATAGCATATTTGTCACGGTTAGCATATTTGTTAAGGTTGAATCCCGAATTCTGGTATTGTGATGCTTTATTGGTTTGATAAGAAGTGAAGCATGTTCGTGTAATTTGTTGATTTTTGTCAATTCCAATCGAATACTACAGACACGTTAAACCTACAATGATCACCTTATGAAATGAATTCAACCTAACAACAAAAAAAACAGAACTAGATTAGGCCAAAAAAATGCTAACCTGATTTATGTATATAAACTAAACCAAAAAAACAGAACTAGATTAGGGCAAAATACATACCTGATTTATGTATATAAACTAAACCAAACTGAGAGAAACTGTGATGGCATCATGACGACGGGACAGCAGCTGAGAAATTGACGAAGGCGGCGGCAAAATAGGTAGAGAATTTGATGAAGGCGACGGCGAGATTGGTGGAGAAATAGACGAAGGAGAGAGAGAGACTGGAGCGATGGGTTTTAAGAGAGAACAATTTTTTCTAATAAATTTGACAAATAATTTACCAAGGTGATCAACTCGTCCCAATTGAAATACATGCCTTTAGGTAGTAAAGAATGAGACATGGTAAAGAAGTTAAAGAAACCTATGTGACTAATATCAACAGTTTATGGAAGCAATTTGTCTCTAGACATGTAAGAAAGACGTGCAAGTTCCAATGTCGATACTGTTAAAGCAGTGGAATAATCAGATTAGCACAATAGATAATAAATAAATCTTCCTCGATTGCTGTTTTTGTTTCCAAGTTACAGATATCTCGTTGATATGCAGTACTGCAAAAAGGCTCTACAAGATAAGAGCACTTACGCTTACTTAAATTTGGAACCGTTGATTTTTCCTTTCTCTTCGAAGGAAAGAAAATCTTAGAAAAGAAGCACCTGAAAGAGGGTTGAATCGGATAGAGTAAGCGACTCATCTCATCTTCTTTTTGTTGTCGACTCTTTACACAAACTTGAAACAAACAGCAAATGGACACAGTTTTTGTGGGTGGGGAGAAGTAATTAGGAGGTTTTAATGGATGGTGGTTGATCAGGAAAGTCTAATGTAGCTTAAAAACCTTGTCCACAAAGCAAAAAACATTTATACCTCTTAAAATTTCAAGATAACCGAAGTGCTGCATTATGAAAAAGTATACATAGTAAAGAACATACTAAAAAGCATGTTGAAAAAACTCTCGGAAAATGAAGAATAAGGTGATCAACTTATTAGTTTCAACAGTTAGTCTTTGCCTTACATAATTGTTCTCGCGAGTCACAAGCAACCAATACCAATGGCAAAAGGCTATGTAGCCATGAGCAAATATAGTAAAGAACATACACTAAAAAGCATGTTAAAAAAACTCTCGGAAAATGAAGAATAAGGCGATCTGTAATACCAGCTTCGAGACCAAATAAACCAAAAATAATTTTTTAAGCTTAATGGACCCAATATTAGCATTAAAGTTAAGAAAATCAATTTCTTTAAGACCAGACTTCAGAATCTATAAGCCTCAAAGCCAATAGCACAAGTTTTTTAATTGGAAGCTTCTCTATAACTAGTTAATAATTACTACGTTATTTGGGTTTGGCTAAAATGCTAAAAATTGGATCATGGCATGAGATTCTACTTTAAATAAGAAGACAAGTGTATATAATAAGTACATCAAATTTAAATCTTACCGTTACGTGCCCTTGCCGTAAGCAAAACAGAAAGCCCCATGTCCTCCTACCTCAATATTACTATTATGCACTGACGCAGGCCCAAGCCGAAGCCCATACTTAGTAATATTCTAGGATAGTAAAGAAGGGGTAATTTGGGTACTTAGAATAATTTTTAGGATAGAATGCAGGGAGTGTGAAGCATGCAGGAAAAAAAATCATTTCCTTTCTGTTATTGGGTTTGTTTCACCCCGTTAAGCCGGTTCATAACAATTATTAGGTATTCTCAGTTGTATTCCTTTCTAGTATGCCACGATAAGCAGAATTTGCAGACTGTCATCTTCTCCAGCAATAACCTCACCAAGTAGTTACCAACCATTACCTTGGCTTGTTTAAATTTAAAATAGATAGGAAAATAGCAGATAATACACAGTTAAGGTGTAAACAAGTTGGTGGGTAGACACCTAAGAGTTCAGAATTTATGTATTTACCTGATTCTGTAAAAGGTCGAGAACTGCTAAACCAACAAAATTACATGATGAAGCCTTCTGTATCACTATTGACAATGCTTGCACTTATCATAGGCTACAAACATAATAAAGACCGTAAATATGAATCAGGGAAAAAGAATTAAACGAGAGGTTGTTTCTAAGAAGACCCGTCTTGAAAGATTTAGTAAACGAAGAGAAAAGAGTGAATTTGGTGAGAAACGTGAGAAGTGCCCAATTTGGTGAGAAACGTGAGAAGTGGTGATCAACCGTTGGGTGAGAAAAGAACGAACATTAGAATGAGATGCACCGAATAAGATCCACCGAGATGCACCGGATCAATTCCCTTTTAAGCCACAATTCATGGGAGGGTATTTGATTATAAGTGATCAACGGTTTAAAAGTAATTCTCACACTTTTCACCAAAAATGGCACTTCCAATTGCTAGATATGCTCTAAACTGTTATATTTATTTTCTACCAAAGCTCGTGCACCTTTCATTTAAAATAATATCACCACTGTTACTCTGTTAGACTACTTGTAGTGTTGTGCGTGTCGTAAAACCTGTTTTTCTGATTTTCCATATATCTCATGTGTCAATGGCGTGCCTTTTTTAATCTATTCTTGAAAATTTTCAATAAAAATCACATGCCTGTTATGAGGCATGAAGGGTTTTTTTGGCCCCCGAGGGGATGTCTTCATGCAAAATTTAGCATTCTAACTTCATCTTTAAAAAAGTTGCAAGTGCCTGGGAATAGTGTAGTCGAGATGGATAAATTGAAACCAAGGATCAGAATAGATCAGTCACACATCACATTAAATGTCAAATATGAATCACTAACGTAAAAGGACAGGTTAGTAAGGGCAGAGGTTTCTTTGCATAGATTTACCCGTAGCTGAATCCGGATAAGGAAGCCAATCCAAGAACCATCAGGCCTTCTCAAGTTGCAAGAGAAACTAGAGGACCAAGTCCGCTGTACGATGCCTAAAACGCAGAAGGTTAACTTTATGCAAGTGCAACTACCATAAAATGTAAACGCATCAGGGGCGGACCATAGGAGCACATGGTGGCACGGGCATGGTTCCATCGCAATGGAAAAGGATTACGTTTCTGAAGGGTGCCACCGTATTGAACTGTTGGGTGTGCTTATATTTATTGAAACTAAACTATTGGCACAAGTCTTTAATGGCGTGGTTGGTAAATGTTGTGCACATCCATACAGAAAGGTTTATTTGGTGTCTAACTAATTTCAAATTTCGAATTATCAAACCCTTATCTCAATTTCAAACTGGAAGTTAAGCAGGTACCCTGTAGAATGAGATGCCATCGAGTCTGCCTTATACTTTGATATATTTGGAGGGTCTGTGGAACATCCTTTTTTCAGCATCAAGCAATATCATCCAGCATCCCCTGCTTGGAAAAACACCATGTGTAAGAAAATCAAAAAGTTGTCGTTTAACTTCATATTACGGTAGATAAGAGAAGCAGCTAATTAAAAAATTTATATCACGCCTACCTGCAATGTCGAGATTATCGCTGTGAATCTTCGTTAATTTATCTGTGGTTTCCATCAGATCAAACACACGCTAACCATTAGAAAAATAAAAAAATTAGGGTTTCTGATTTCTTGGATCAATTCACATACTTTAGTAGTTTTGGTGATTCCAATAACCAAATTCCCTTTTTTCTAACGAAAATATGGGGAATAATCAAGATCATCGTACCTTTCCAAGCGTTCCTGCCATAACCGACATCATCACCGTCATATTCGTATTACAATCAAAGCAATTGCCATGGAGTATCGTAATGCTGTACTGTACTTAGGGTTTCACCTCAAAAAGAACATCTCAGTCAGTTATTGTGTTCTTCTCTGCTATCCTCAATCTCGCTTGGTGCGTAACTTTTGGTTTTGATGAAGGCAACGGAGAGAGAGAGAAAGAGAAGAAACTCCTTCATCAGTGCAGTGTATGGGAAGAAGGATCAGCATATAAATATTATACCGTTGGGTCTGAGGAAAGGAAATGATTTTTAATTAATTTGATTGATTTATGATTTTGGAAATCAATTTCAATCACTGCGAATCATTTACCAAAATGTTATAATTTTTTGTAGAAATACTATTTATTCACTGTTTTCTTTATTGTAAAAATACTGTCCAATTATAATAGAACTTTGAAAAGTTGTTAAAAATAGTCATCCCGAATTTCCCATTTATTTTATAGTTAGTTTTTTATTCAACTAACCAAAATAATCATTTTGGTGTTAAGAAATCTATTTTTTATGAGTTTTATATTTATAAAATAACACTTTAAGAGCATCTCTAACAAATTATTAAAAATTAAGATTTGATGATTTTTGCTCCATTAAATTTTTCAAAACCTTCTATAAAATGAAAAAAATTAGAAGAAAGATATTGAATCTAATTTTTCTTTGAAAACTTGATTTTGAATTCTCTATTTTGGAGAATCTATTAAGGAATAAAGATGCTTTAAAAAATTGGTAAAGTGCTACTTGCGACATAACAAGTAGCATTTTAGCAAGTTGAGTAAATAACATGTTAGCAATTTTCGTAAGTGGCGCTTCCACGTCAACATTTCGTAAATGACGCTTTACAAACTTACAAAATTATAACCACAAAGGATTGTGGCGTATTGATTAAGGCTCTGGGATGTGCTGGAATATCCTATCTGTTCAGGGTTAGAATCCGAACATACACAACATTTGTGGTCACTTAGTTTTAATCAAGGCTGACGTCTTACATCATAATTTACCAATGAATTAGCTTAGGACACCCTTCAAAAAACATTGCAACGTTATTACTTTATAAATATTGTATTTAGAAGATGTGGATTTCATAAGTTGCTAATGTATTATTATGAAACCTTAACTATTTTGATTATTTTCGACAATTTACCTAACCTCCTTTTTACATAACACGAATAGAACGGTAAAGATTTTAACACTAGTACTTATCTTATTGGTTAAGCTTTTACTCCATCAAAACAATATCATATGTAACAATTTATAAAACATTTAACCCGTTTTAACACCTTTATCGAATATGATGATAAGACCATCCACACCCCTGCAAGACAATACTCGTTTTTAAAGTGTCACACCAGCTTTGCAATAACATCTTCCACACCAATGCAAGACCAAACTTATTTCTAAAGTAATAAATTATAATATAAATAATAAAGATAATTATAATATAACTAATAAATTAATTATAAAATATACTTTTTTTATGTTTGTGTACGTTTATCTATTAGTATTTGTATTTTCGTAATTTTTATAATAATGTACTTTTATTTTAGTAGTTTAAATAAAAAACATTTTATAAAAATATCATTTTTTTAAATAAAGTGTGGGTAAGAAATCTTAATAAAAATAATAAAAAAAAAATAATGTTCAAATAATCTAATAAATGAATTAAATTTAATAAACATATTATTAATTAATGTTTAAACAAAAAAATATATTAATTAAATTAAACAAAAATGGATTTGTTTAATATATATGTATTTGTGAAAGATCTTTCTAATTGTGAAAGAAGTGGCTAAAGTTGCAAGACTTTGCAAGCCACATGACATGCCATATCATCTTGTAAGGCCTTGTGCAAGACGTGTGTGGATTCTCTTATATTTTCAACAAAATCTAAATATTAAATTTTGTTAACTAGGGGTTAAATCATGTGAGAATCAAAAAAATATTGAGAACCGTGAGAATCGATCTAAGCCATAATTTGGTTTCGATCCCATGGTTATAATTAAAAGATTGAGAACCGTGAGAACCAATCTAAGCCGTAATAGATTAAATCAATTAATGGTTTAGATCGGTTTTCATGGTTCTCAACCTATTTTTGGTTCTCATTTGATTATCGTCCTTGTTAACTAAACTTCATATATAATATTATATATACATATAAAATATATATAGAAATATAAGGTGAATAGTCTTTTATGGAGATAACCCCAAAAACGATTACTAGATGAGAGCACCAATAGAAATTTTTGAAAATAAATATTTGCAGAGAGAAATTATATTTTAATAGATGAATGCAATATTTTAATATTATAATCAATGTTTGTTTCTCCAAAATGGGAAATATGTTGGAGATGAATGTAACTTTTTTGGAGTTTTTGATTTTGATTCTTCGTTTTAGAAAAATTTTGGGGAATCTGTTGCAGATGCTCTCATACTAACTTTGTCAAAAAAAATTCTCGTTAAAACCCCCATTTGACTTGCACATAAGGACATTTTGCTTTTTTTACTTACATTTTCTGATTTTTCACTAAAAACAACAAACCACATAAACCACGCGATCTGATCAAATCCTATGGTTCGAGTTTGGTTTCAATATTAGGTTCAATTGGTATTGACGAGAAGATTGTAATGATATAATTTGTAAAATAAATGTATTTTTAATGTATTTTAATTCATATATGATTATTTATGTTAATACGATAAATGTGTAAATTGAAAAATGGAAAAAAGTTAAAGATATAAAGTAAATTAAACAATTAAGGGGCTGTTTGGTTCACAGAAAGTGAAGGAATTTGATGGAATTGGAATCTCAAATTCCTTTGACCAGATTCAATTCCATTGTTTGGTTCAAGGTTTTTAAAGGAATTGGAATCTCAAATTCCAACCAATTCCATCAAATAGCCATTTAAACATTCCATCCTAAATACAAAGGATTTCAAAGGAATGGAATTGAGCCGATTTAGCTCTAAAGATAAGGGTGTAAGGTGTAATTTAAAAATAAAAAATGATTTGATTTTGAATTTCATCTCGAAGATGTGGAACATCCGAGGTTGTGAAACATTAACATTTTTACGGTCTGCTATAAAGTGGTAACTCTTAAAAATTCAAGAATAACATATTTTTAATGTATTTTCCCGAACAACTTTCCTAAGATGGAAGATAAGGTGGGCATGGATGATAACAATTACTTCAGTGAGTTTGTGAGTCCGTTGAGTTTGTGGGATGAACTCATGACCAACTACCAAACAACTCAACCGAGTACTTCCTTTGATAATTTATCTTGTGAGGATCTCTTTCAGGTATATGTGAGGATCTCTTTCAGGTATAGCTGCAATGACACTATATCCCATCTTATATTTTGAGGCCTAAACTGTAACGACCAGGACCAAAACGGATTAAATTTAATGTGTTGTGGATAGGTGTAATAAAAGCGAAAGTTGAGGGGATAGTTGGTAATTATGAGATGAAGTATATAAGGGCACAAAACCCTAGACAACATTCCATTTTTCCTGATTTGTGAATGTGGTTGTCGGCTGAGAATTGGTGATAGAGAGAAATAGAGAGTTTCCTTTAGAATTCTAGGGCAAGAGGAGAAGAAGATTTCCAAGTAGCAACTAGAAGAAAAGGGTGTGTTGGGGATTCAATTTCTGCAAGGAACTACCAGGTAATTTCGAATCCACAACCCTGATTAAGTTGTTTTGTTGATTGTTGAATCATTGGAAGGTCTATATTGCTAAAGTTAATGTTTAGGCTCTTCAAGAGGATTTAAACACCTTTAAATCGAGTTTAATCAGTACAGTTTATGGGGAAATGATTAAAGATGCTTAAGTAAGTAATTCGTCACATTATCTCACTGTTTTCGGAGTGTTTAGCAAGATTTCGGACCATAAAGCTCTTCCAGCGTTCGTCCGGAAACCTTCAAGTATGAAGGTGTCCGGGTGAGTGTCCGGGAAACTTCTTGGCCGTGTTGTAGAAGGTGTCCGGACATAGTGTTGTCCGGAAAGATTGTGCCGTCCGGAAAATCTGTGTCGTCCGGATAAGTTTAGTCGTCCGGATAAGAGTTGTTGTCCGGGTACTAAGCGGTATCCGGAAAAGTGGGGGTTACCCGATAACCTGTCCGGAAAAGAGTAAAAGAGTAGGGTGGCAAGTGAGAAGTGTCCGGATAGTTCTAGTCAGCTTATAAATCTGTCCCTTCGTTCAGGTAGACAACTGGGAAGTAAAGAGCAGAGTAGGGAAAAGCAAGCAAACGTACCAGGTGAGTTTTTTTAACTAAAATGCGTGATTTTGACGTGTTTTCTAAAGTGAATACATGATGAGAAATGCCATGTTTTGTTTTGTTGCTTTAATTGCATGAAAGTTGTTTAAAGTTGATTTGGGATGTATGCATACATTGGTTTTGATGTAAATTGACTAAGTCGGGGGGTGTGTTCCGCCAGCTCGTGTCGGGGGGTGTGTCCCGTTTATGCCAAGGGAGGTGTGACCCTGTAAGGCAGCATGAGACTGACTCGTTGTCACCTTAGGGTGACTTCAGGGTGCCAATTTACGAGGGGCGGACCTTTATCCGTGAACGATTTTATATGAACGGATTTACGAACGATATGTTCTGAAAATGATAAACTGTTTTAAATGCTTTGATAACTGTTAAGAGGGACTCACTAGACCTCATGGTCTAACCCTCGCATTTTTTCCAAACTAAACCTTTTCAGGTAAGCAGATAGTAGGAGGCTCAGGTAAGTGAGCAAGAGCATGATAGATGACATATGCAGATAGAGACAGTGCCACTTATACTTGTAGTAGCTAGTTCATTCTCAGTTGTGTTTAAGTTGTTTCCGCCAACCTATTTTTGAGACTTATGTAAGAAATTTTGGGACCCATTTTTGGGATGTTCTAATTTATATGATTTGCATGCTTATTTTAGACTGGGTTGTTACAGATGGTATCAGAGCCATAGTTTAAGGGATTTAGGTGACCGAACGGGCCTAAACTTAAACTTGGGAGTAGAAATCACAACTGAGAATCAGGAAATGCGTTAGGAGGGCACTATTGTAGATACAGGAAATGCGTTAGGAGGACACTATTATAGAGATAGGGCTAATAGGGTACTGAGGACTGTCATGTAAGGTAAGTTTGAGATTTCACCTGGCCAGTGAAATTGCGAACTTACAGGTACATGTATGTGCTTAACCTGCCCTATTGTTCCGAAGTGGTAGTCAGAAGCTAGTGTTTATCTCGTGTTCCAGTACTTCAGCATGTCGGCAAGATCCCTGAGAGGTAGAATGAGACCCCTTGTTGGGGAAGTTTCTTGAGGAGTCCTGGTGATGTGATGTACGTATACATCGTAGAGGAGAAATGTTGTATAGAGTGTTACGAGTCGTCCAGAAGTAGCTCTTCGTGGATTCGGAGAAGAAGAATGGTTGATCTTTGAGTAGGACTCCTGTTTCTAGAGTGTCTCGGTTCTAGAAATCGGGGGATAGATCAGTTTGGTTGGTAAGGAAAGACAATGTCAAAACCTTGAAGGTATCAATGGAGCCCTGGCTTCTTGGATGAGTTTTCCATTAGCAGGATAAATTAAATAAGATACCTATAGTGAAATGAAGCCCTGTAGAAGTGGAAAGTGAAGTAGTTGATCAAAATGAATTAGTATGAATGGTTGAGTAAGTGGACCGTTGAATGTATGTATATCAAGTTATTGCAAGGGCGAGAGAGCGACCATTGGTCGAAGGAAGAGAGTCAATGATAAGTTGCGTTAGTAAAGTGACTGACCTTGTTTGAGTGAGTAGCCTTCAATTGCAAGTAGAAGTTTCATGCATTGAGTTCGTACATGTGTACATGAGTTCTTTTTTATAAGTAAAGTAAATGTGTAAATATCAAATTGGATCGAATATGAGTCGGCGTGTGCAAGCGTATGTTTAAATAAATAATAAAAATCCA
Organism: Saussurea involucrata; assembly: GCA_033807775.1. Taxonomy (NCBI): domain Eukaryota; kingdom Viridiplantae; phylum Streptophyta; class Magnoliopsida; order Asterales; family Asteraceae; genus Saussurea; species Saussurea involucrata. Next base: position 39,529,488 of record CM066322.1, on the reverse strand, counting down.
TTTACATCATATAATGAAGTCTTGAGGTTTACGATTTGCCAAATATTCCACTACCAGGTGAGTTTTTAAACTAAAATGCGTGATTTTGACGTGTTTTCTAAAGTGAATACATGATGAGAAATGCCATGTTTTGTTTTGTTGCTTTAATTGCATGAAAGTTGTTTAAAGTTGATTTGGGATGTATGCATACATTGGTTTTGACGAAAATTGGCTAAGTCAGGGGGTGTGTTCCGCCAGCTCGTGCCGGGGGGGGGGGGGGGGGGGGGGTCCCGTTTATGCCAAGGGAGGTGTGACCCTGTAAGGCAGCATGAGACTGACTCGTTGTCACCTTAGGGTGACTTCAGGGTGCCAATTTACGAGGGGCAGACCTTTATCCGTGAACGATTTTATATGAACGTGTTGGACAACCTAAGGGGGGGTAAGGTTGTATTTAAAATCTTTTTCTTTCAAAAAAAATCTTTGAACAAATAAATACAGTACAAACAATACAGTAAAAATAAAGCAGAGTATAAACAAGTAAATATACAACAATTATATAAACAGATATAATTTAAATGCACAGCGGAAATGTAAAGAGATAAGGGAAAGAGAATACTTGACAACGAGATTTTTAAAGTGGTTCACCAAACACAAAGTTGGCTAGTCCACCTCGAGAAAATAACACTTCTCGGAGATCCAATACGAAACGTGTTCTTTACGGTAGAAACACAAACCTTAATACAACAAACGCGAATCACTCTACTTTGAGAGATTAAGGTGGATCACTCACTCTAATTCAAACACTTACAAGAGGGTATAAATTTAATATGAATAATCACTCTTGAATAAGGTTTATCACTTGGATATTTTTAGAGAGTTTGATCACTTGAGTTGTGTTGCTGATTCAACTAATCGTGAGATTTTAATCTGCTATCAACTCAAGATTTCTTGCTCAAAAAATTAATTTATCAGTTTAAGTGATTTAGTGTGAGTAAGAAAGCAGCAGAATAATAATCAAATGCTGAGGGAGAACTTAATGCTGAAGTTGGTGTAGAGTTGAATGCTGCTGGAGGCTTGTATTTATACTGGATGAAAATCAGCCTTGAAGATTTCGCGGTATACCGCCGAACCATCGCGGTATACCTGCGTCATAAAAAGTGTACAGCAAGGAGAAGGTCAACCTGCAAAAACTCAACGGCTTTGTGTACCCGCGGTATACCGCGTTGCACATGGCGGTATACCGCCTGACAAACTTTCCTGACAAAAGAAGCTTCTCATGCAGAACAGTTGATGGGAAACAGTACCCGCGGTATACCGCGAATACCTTGGCGGTATACCGCCTAAAGATCTGTCCAATGAGAGCATGGCAACGCAGGAAACTTCGGCTGATCACAATCTTGCAACAGTAACAGTAGCAGACAGCATATATATATCAGAGATTTATATATAAAAGATATTATATATATATTTGATTCAAATATATTTATATAGATACGAAATATCCAAGTGATAAAATATTTTAGGGTGTTTATCATTTTAAAATAAAATGACGAAACTCTTCAGACTTGGATTCTTCAGATAAAAAAAATTATCGAGATCATTTAAATATCTGCACACTCAGATAAAATATTAGATAACAAATAATGCGGTGTGTTTTGTAATCATCAAAATAAATATGGAGATGTGATTTTATGTGTACCAAAAATATATCACAATATTTAAAGCTGGGTACACTTGCACCAACAATCTCCCCCTTTTTGATGATGACAAACACAACGCTAAACACGAGAGCATACTCGGTTTCTCTCCCCCTTTTGTCGAAGCAAAAAGGGTTTAAGAAAACCGCTTATGCTCCCCCTCGAAAGATGCTCCCCCTCAAAATATGAAATATTTGAGAGTTAGTATTTATCAAGGGTTATACTCAAGCATGCCTAAACCAAGTCTTAATTTAAAGAACGCTTTCTTGTTTAGAGCTTTAGTAAAAATATCGGCCAAATTATCTTCCGAATCAACTTTTTCAAGCACGATTTTGCCTTTTTGAACATTATCTCGTAAAAAGTGATGTCTCAATTCAATATGTTTGGTACGAGAATGTAAAACGGGATTTTTACTTAAGTTTATGGCACTTGAGTTATCACACATAATTGGAATTTTGGTTAGGTGTACCTCAAAATCGGTAAGTGTGTGTTTCATCCATAGGACTTGAGCACATGCTCTTGCGGCGGCTACATATTCCGCTTCGGTGGTAGACAAAGCTACGGATTGTTGTTTCTTAGAGAACCAAGATACAAGTGAGAGACCTATAAAGGCACATACCCCACTAGTACTTTTTCGGTCAACAATAGATCCACCAAGATCGGAATCGGCAAAACACGTTACTTCTAACTCGGGTTGCTTTGCGTACCATAAGCCAAGATTAGTAGTACCTCGTAAATATCGAAAAATACGCTTGACAGCTTCATAGTGAGATTGTTTAGGTGAAGATTGAAAACGAGCACATAAACATACACTAAACATAATATCAGGTCTACTAGCAGTTAAATATAACAAGCTACCAATCATACCACGATAAATCTTTTCATTAAAATCGTTTCCCTCCTCGTCACGCGATAATTGCAAATTTGTGGTCATTGGAGTTTCAACGGGTTTGACATTTTCAAAGTTAAACTTTTTCAACATATCTTTACAATATTTAGATTGACTAATAAAAATACCAGTTTCACATTGTTTTATTTGCAATCCTAAGAAGTATTTTAACTCTCCCATCATGCTCATTTCAAATTCGCTAGTCATTTTCGCAGAAAATTCATTACACAGTTTTTCATTAGTGGAACCAAAAATAATATCATCAACATATACTTGCACAACCACAATATCATTTTGAACATATTTCACAAATAAAGTATTATCTATTTTACCCATAATATAACCACTAACAATTAAAAAGGTTTTTAATCTATCATACCAAGCACGCGGAGCCTGCTTTAAACCATAAAGCGCCTTTTTCAATTTATAAACATGTGTCGGGTTTTCAAAACTTTCAAAACCGGGAGGTTGAGAAACGTATACCTCCTCATTTATAATACCATTTAAGAAAGCACTTTTAACATCCATTTGAAATAATTTAAAATCTTTAGCATTTGCAAAAGCGAGAAGCATTCGAATAGACTCCAACCTTGCAACCGGTGCAAAGGTTTCGTCATAATCTATACCTTCTTGTTGACTGTACCCCTTGGCAACTAAACGTGCCTTGTTTCGTGTGACTCCACCGTTCTCGTCTACCTTGTTACGGAAGACCCATCTTGTGCCAATAATGGTTTGACTACTAGGGCTTGGCACTAAGTCCCATACATCATTCCTAGTAAATTGATTTAACTCATCTTGCATGGCCAATATCCAATCCTCATCACCTAAAGCTTCATCTATGGTTTTAGGTTCTATGGTTGAGATAAAGGCATGGAAAGCACAATGGGTAAGGATTTGTGATCTAGTTGTCCTTTGGTTTAGGTCACCTATAATTTGATCTACGGGATGTCCTCGAGCGGTTCTAAGGTTAGGATCATCTATACCTTGTGGAATAAAGCACGGAGGGGCATCACTAGATTCAATATTATTTGTGGAAGGTTGGGTACCTAAATCCAAGGTACTAAGTTGTTGGGCTAAGACGTCTCCTTCACGGATATTATCATTTGCTAAGGGTGCACTCGGTTTGGGAGGACTCTCGTCAAAACTAACATTAAGGGATTCTTCCACTACCATGGTCTCCTTATTTAGGATTCTATAGGCTTTGCTATTCCAAGAGTAACCTAGGAAAACTCCCTCATAGGCTTTGGGGTCTAATTTGGTTAGGTAGGATTTGGTGTTTAAAATGAAACATTTACAACCAAAAACTTTTAGGTGAGCTAGGGAAGGTTTTCTACCTCGGTAAAGTTCATAGGGTGTCTTATTTAGGATACCTCTAATTAGGACACGGTTAAGCACATAGGTCGCGGTAGCAACGGCATCACACCAAAACTTTTGGGGAACTTGATGTTCGTTTAGCATAGTCCTACTCATTTCTTGCAACGTTCGATTTTTCCTTTCAACAACCCCGTTTGACTGAGGAGTTCGAGGAGCCGAAAAGTTATGAGTTATACCATGTTTATCACAAAAGGCACCAAATTGTACATCATTATCGAATTCTCGTCCATGGTCCGTACGTATGGAAACAATCGTACAACCTTGTTGGTTTTGAATTCGTTTTCCCAAAATTTTAAACTTTTCAAAAGCCTCATTTTTATGTCTCAAAAATAAAGTCCAAGTATAACGGGAATAGTCATCCACAATAACCAAAGTATAAAAATTTCCTCCAAAACTTTGAATAGCCATCGGGCCAAAAAGATCCATATGTAAAAGTTCTAAAACTCTTTGAGTAGAAATAACATTTTTTGATTTATGAGAAACGTGATGTTGTTTGCCGACACGACAAGCATCACAAAAATGATTATCAAACTTTAATTTTGGCAGGTCACTCACAAGCTCCTTATTTTTTAAGTTTTGCATTAATCTTAGATTAGCGTGACCTAAACGCCTATGCCATAAAGTAGAAACATCATTAATAGAAGATAAGCATACATTATCAGATACAACAGTTTTACAAATATATAAATTTCCTTTTACAAAGCCATTTAAAAGAACTTTGCCATTTTTTATGATTTTACAAGAATCTTCTTCGAAGACAACAGTTGTATTATTTTTACACAATTGGCGAACACTTAACAAATTAAAATGTAAATTATCAACATGATTCACATTAAGAAATTGAACATTATTGCAAGAGACTGTACCTCTACCAATTATATTTCCTTTGGAGTTTCCTCCAAAGATTACCTGTCCACCATCACATGACTTATATGATGAAAAGAGATTATTGTTTCCGGTCATGTGACGTGTGCAACCACTATCGAGTATCCAGTCCATATCAAGATCAATCTACAATAATGAAGATATAACTTTTATGGTCCCCATTTCTCGTGGGTCCTTGACAATTAGTTTCAAAAGTCAACCAACATACATATATATAAAGTCAAACAGAATATATATATATATAATACATTACACAATATATAATACATCAAACCATATTAATAAATATATATAACACATTAAACATAATATATATATATATAAGAATTAAAAGAATTAAATAAAATGTATATATATATGTGCAGTACGTATGTATATATATATATGAATAGTATTATATATTACTTATATATATAACATATACAACAGAATATATTTAAACTATATATATATATATAACACATTTAAAACCATAAACGCATACCACCGGGATTATCATTACTAAACATTCCTTTTGGAATCCATTTATTTACCATTTTAATTTTGCGATTATATTTATCATATACATAAAAACAAGCATTTACATTCGCATTATTATTAGGTTTAGAATATTTATCATGGTACATGCGAGCATACGGTTTTCTCGTATTATAATTTACATTATTTATTTTACGCACATATGGAGGTTTTTGCACATATTGATTTCTTGTATTTACTTTAGGTGATTCATAAAATCTTTTGATGGGTATACAAGAACATTTATCAACACAAGTATTGGAACCAATGCCTTTTCTACATTTTATACGGTTAGGCATATTAAGCATGTTAAGAACCTTTTTATTACTACTTTCAAAAGCTTTAGCTAGCATGTTATCTTTTTCATATGAAGCACATTTAGCCTTTAAGCATGTAATTTCATTCTCAAGAATATCACAGTTTGTACAAATAATATTTTCATGTGATTTTTTATTTAAGCATGCAATTTCTTTATTTAAAATATCACAAGATTTACAAAAATCTTTTTCTCCTAATTTAGTTTCTAATTTAGCAATTATATCCATATCATTTTCAGATTTTTGTTTAACATTTTTTATTTCCTTTTTACATGCATTTACAGTTTCTTTTAACATAGCATTCTCATCTTGGTAACGATTTGCAAGAGCGGCCATTTTATGAAACGATTCATATAGTTCTTCAAGATTATTTTCATTATCATTTTCATAATCACTATCGTAATCTGAGTAAGAAGATTTTACCTCGTCGTCGCTATCGGCCATAAGACAAATGGCTTGATAGTCATCTTCTTCTTCACTCTCGCTCCACGCGCCTCCAATGAAGGCTTTCTCCTTCTTCTTTTGGAATTTGTTCTTTTTAGGACATTCATTGGCGTAGTGGTCTTTGTCACCACATGAGTAGCAAAAGCCTCTCTTTGGCTTAGCTTTATCGTCTTCACTCGAGTCGCCATTTTTCTTAATTTTTTCGTCTCGTTTATGGAACTTACGACTTCGATTATCACCACCACGACGGTAGTTACCGTTTCTTTGAAATCTGCCATTGTTAGAAAATTTATTATTATTATTAAGAAATTTGGAAAAGTTTCTTACCAACATGGCGACTTCATCGAGAGTTTCGGAAGGATCTTTCGAGGAGCTAGCTTTCTCCTTTTTCTTCTCATCTTTTGGTGTTGAGACATTGAGAGCGATTGATTTCTTTTTAACTTGCTCCCGATCTTTGTTTCTTTTAAGTGCAATTTCATGCACTTTAAGATTACCGATTAAGTCATCTATCTTCATTATGGAGAGGTCACGGGAGTCTTCTAAGGATGTTATCTTTTGCATCCACTCCGAAGGAAGGGCTCGTAGGATTTTCCTTATATAGTCCTCGTTAGGATAAGTGCGATCCAAACCTTTCAAAGTAGTCACAATAAGGTTAAATCTTTTAAACATTGAGTCAATTGACTCATCTTGTTTCATTTCGAATAGTTCATAATCGTGAACTAAAATATTTACTTTACTAGATTTAACCTCCGTGTTTCCACGATGAGTATTATTTAAACTTTCCCATATTTGATTTGCAGTTTTATAAGTATATACTCTTTCGATTTCGTCAGTTGTTAAAGCAGCATATAATATATTTTTAGCTTCAAAGTTTAAACAAAAATGGGCTTCATCAGAAGTAGTCCAGTCATCTAGGGGTTTATCAATATAAACATCATCTTTCACAATGGTGGGTTTAAAATTCCCTTTTTCTATGATGTTCCAAATCTTTTGATTTTTGCCACGCACGTGACATTCAAATAGCTCGGCCCAAATGCCAAACTTTTCAGTATCTATCAAAGGAGGTTTTGAAAACACGATATTAGTTTGTTGAGCCATTTAGAAGAATAAGAGAAAAATATGCAGAATATTTTTTTGAAAGACCTGCTCTGATACCAAATGTTGGACAACCTAAGGGGGGGTAAGGTTGTATTTAAAATCTTTTTCTTTCAAAAAAAATCTTTGAACAAATAAATACAGTACAAACAATACAGTAAAAATAAAGCAGAGTATAAACAAGTAAATATACAACAATTATATAAACATATATAATTTAAATGCACAGCGGAAATGTAAAGAGATAAGGGAAAGAGAATACTTGACAACGAGATTTTTAAAGTGGTTCACCAAACACAAAGTTGGCTAGTCCACCTCGAGAAAATAACACTTCTCGGAGATCCAATACGAAACGTGTTCTTTACGGTAGAAACACAAACCTTAATACAACAAACGCGAATCACTCTACTTTGAGAGATTAAGGTGGATCACTCACTCTAATTCAAACACTTACAAGAGGGTATAAATTTAATATGAATAATCACTCTTGAATAAGGTTTATCACTTGGATATTTTTAGAGAGTTTGATCACTTGAGTTGTGTTGCTGATTCAACTAATCGTGAGATTTTAATCTGCTATCAACTCAAGATTTCTTGCTCAAAAAATTAATTTATCAGTTTAAGTGATTTAGTGTGAGTAAGAAAGCAGCAGAATAATAATCAAATGCTGAGGGAGAACTTAATGCTGAAGTTGGTGTAGAGTTGAATGCTGCTGGAGGCTTGTATTTATACTGGATGAAAATCAGCCTTGAAGATTTCGCGGTATACCGCCGAACCATCGCGGTATACCTGCGTCATAAAAAGTGTACAGCAAGGAGAAGGTCAACCTGCAAAAACTCAACGGCTTTGTGTACCCGCGGTATACCGCGTTGCACATGGCGGTATACCGCCTGACAAACTTTCCTGACAAAAGAAGCTTCTCATGCAGAACAGTTGATGGGAAACAGTACCCGCGGTATACCGCGAATACCTTGGCGGTATACCGCCTAAAGATCTGTCCAATGAGAGCATGGCAACGCAGGAAACTTCGGCTGATCACAATCTTGCAACAGTAACAGTAGCAGACAGCATATATATATCAGAGATTTATATATAAAAGATATTATATATATATTTGATTCAAATATATTTATATAGATACGAAATATCCAAGTGATAAAATATTTTAGGGTGTTTATCATTTTAAAATAAAATGACGAAACTCTTCAGACTTGGATTCTTCAGATAAAAAAAATTATCGAGATCATTTAAATATCTGCACACTCAGATAAAATATTAGATAACAAATAATGCGGTGTGTTTTGTAATCATCAAAATAAATATGGAGATGTGATTTTATGTGTACCAAAAATATATCACAATATTTAAAGCTGGGTACACTTGCACCAACAGAACGGATTTACGAACGATATGTTCTGAAAATGATAAACTGTTTTAAATGCTTTGATAACTGTTAAGAGGGACTCACTAGACCTCATGGTCTAACCCTCGCATTTTTTCCAAACTAAACCTTTTCAGGTAAGCAGATAGTAGGAGGCTCAGGTAAGTGAGCAAGAGCATGATAGAGGACATATGCAGATAGAGACAGTGCCACTTATACTTGTAGTAGCTAGTTCATTCTCAGTTGTGTTTAGGTTGTTTCCGCCAACCTATTTTTGAGACTTATGTAAGAAATTTTGGGACCCATTTTTGGAATGTTCTAATTTATATGATTTGCATGCTTATTTTAGACTGGGTTGTTACATAAACTTAATAGTATCTGCAATTGAACATGTAAAAGTGAACAACCTAGATTGTTGTCTTTTTATTTTGAATTTCCTAAAGGATGGGAGTGTTGTGCTCATGATATAATCCATGTATGTGGATGATCTTGGCCAAATCCGTGTGCACGCTCAAAGATAGAGCGCAATAACCATGTGTTATGCAAGTGATGAGTTCAACATATGCTTATTGTCTTTTACGACCCTTACACTTGTGTCTACTTCCATGCAAGTGTTCTAAGACCATAGTTCGGTAGCAACAGAATTAGTACAAGTGTGCGTATAAGTTGGGTCAGCATGAGTCAAAGGTGGTCAAGACTAGAAAGGTACAAGTTACACAAGTAGGGTAGGGACCCATCCCCTAAAGAATCCCCTTACACCCTGCCCCTTTAGCAATACCCCGAAACCAGACGGGATGCCCTTGTATTTAACAGGATCGATCTAAGTAACCAACAAAGCATGAGATTATTAACATTGTCTCAAACGAACTGCACAAGCGTTATGTTATGATAACACAGAATCAAAGAGAAAACAAAATAGTGTTGCACCTTCGGTATGTGGAACACATCCTTAGTAATGAGGTCAACAATTCTCCAGACGGGACGAAGAATGATATATGAATCTATCAAAGAGAACAAGCATATTTGTCGACATGGAATAAAGCCCAGAAGCAATATATAGTACATTTTCTCCTTGATTTTGGATATTTTGTCCTCCCCAACATTTACAGTCCATCAAAGACTACTACTCAATAACCTCGTAAGAAATCTGAACTAGTCATTAATTAGATGGGATACAACATTAAGACGGCCATTCAAGTTGTGGAGGTCAAGTATATACACTACAAGAAAAATGACCTTCAGAGAAGGTTTTCTTTTTGTATTTGTAAGTCTGAAAAGCTTCTCTAATGGTTTTAGAGAGAAGCTTTTCACTTCCGTCAAAAAAGCTTCCCTATACAACGATAGCTAAAAGATTCGGAGAGGGTTTTCGTAGGGTACATTTAACCTTTAGAGAAGCTTTTTTTTTGGGCATTAGATACGCTTTCAAATCTTCTCTAAAAGTTGCCAGAATTTTTCTCAAAAGCTTCTCTAAAGGTATGTATTAGGGACGTTTTCCACTTTTGTCTAAAACTTATCTAATCTTTTGTCATTCAATTTCTTCTCTAAAATGTATCTTTAGATACACTTTTAAAACCTTCTCTGAAAATTCCTTCTCTAAATCCCCTTTTCCTTGTAGTGTACCTGAGAAACCATGTCCTACTACAGAGAAGACAATTCATCAACACCTCCAACTAGAGAGAAAACAATTCATCAAAAGATGTTTACCATATCTATATAGGTGTCACACACATATATAGAAAAACTCGATTAGATAGTCCAAAGGTAAGACAGACTTAGTAGCAAATGCAATCTCCACACCCTATTCATCATGCCAATAACAAAACCTGCAAATGAAGATATATTGATAATTATGTTTGGTACATACATAAGCAGAAGTCGGAAAAAAGAATTACCCTTCTTTTGTGCTTGGATGCCTTGGATGCTTGTCTGTTTGGAATATCTCCAATGCCTCGTGGGCTGCTGAGTCAACTGTAAGGTAGTTGTTTCTGCGTTTCAAATGCGAAAATTGTAACCAGAACTAGCAAATTCTAGTATGATGAAAGGAAAAATTATGATCAGATGCAAGGAGATTTGCATGACAGAATCGATTGTGATTGATACACTCCCACACTCGTTTTGCTCGATGGTATCCACCATTCATGCGTTCTCCAATATGGCAAGAATTCCTCCACTAGCACAAACTTAAACTTCACTCAATGTCCATCATTGAACTAAGCAACAATAAAAAAAAAGTAGAATTGACTCGGATCACAATACATTATTTTTGGATGGAACCATTAAAAACCCTATAAATACTAGAGCACAGGTGTCTTAAATAAGAGCAGTTTGCTCAACAAACACTAATGTCGAATTTAAGACAGGGGAAGAGTGAGAAGAAAAAACACAGCAGCAACGAAACGTAACTAAACTCAAAAGCACGATGCACTTTGGAGGGGTATTTACACATAAATGTCTTCTGTATTTTCAGTCAGCTACCATAGCGATTTACTTAAGAGGCCAAAACTACAATTTCGAAAATGAAGGAACATATGTTCATAAAATCAAATATATATCTTTCCACATGGTAAGAAACCACGTGAATGGAAAAAACTACAATCCACATCATCAGCTTATCAGAGATATCACATACAACAAGAAGAAATGTAATCGTATTAATTCTTCTTTTACCCATATAAGTTAGAGAAAACTCTGCAGTATCGTCTTCCCAATGCCTCGACACATGGAGTTCACATAACAAGAAATTCCAACTCCGAACAACATGATTTTCATAGCGAGTCGCTTGCACAAGAAATTCCAACTCCAGAAAAACCTCATGGGCATACTAGTTGCAGTCCCGGAAAGAGGATGAAGCCAAAATGCATGAACCCTACCACCTAAGCCACCGGGCAAATTAAGTAGAAGGCCAAGTTTGGACTCAAAACCACTAAGTGCCGCAAACTGAAAGAGAACCTTCTACAATTGGAACCAAAGTGACCCGGAAAAACCTCACGGTCAAGGCGGGCTTACCAGAATCATTTGGGAGCTTTGTAAAAGAAATCAGAGTCAACGGAAGAAGTAGATGCTTGCTAGAGTAAAAATAGAATCAAAGTTGGGTGCGTTTATCCCAAGAATATCAACAAGAATGCAACACGTCAAGAAAACAAATAACCAATTACTTAAAAAGACAAAATTAAAGAAGTAGACGAGAAATGAAAAAGAAACTTCATAAGGTGTGCCTAAACAACCCTATTACAAAAAAAAGGTAAACTTAAAAAAAAACAAGTCTACCCTAAAAGCCTAGCAAAATACAACGATGGGCATACTAGTTGCAGTTCGGGAAAGCAGATGAAGCCAAAATGCATGAACCCTGCCATCTAAGCGACCAAGCAAATGAAGTAGAAGTCCAAGTTTGGACTCAAAACCACTAAGTGCCGCAAACCAAAAGAAAACCTTCTACAATCGAAACCAAAGTGTGCCGGAAAAACCTCATGGTCAAGGCAGGCTTACCGGAATCATTTGGGACCTTTGTAAAAGAAATCAGAGTCAACGGAAGAAGTAGATGCTTGCAAGAGTAAAAGTAGAATCAAAGTTGGGTGCGTTTATCCCAAGAATATCAACAAGAATGCAATACGTCAAGAAAACAAATGACCAATTTCTTTAAAAGTCAAAATTAAAGAAGTAGATGGAGAAATGAAAAAGAAACTTCATAAGGTGTTTCTGTCTCGTTTTCACTATATTGAGCTTTACATTGTCATGAATAATGGAATTGCGGTCTTTCCAAACTTCCCATAGGATAAATAAAGCAACAGGATTGCGTAAAAAATAATACTGGGAGCAAATAGTATCAGTCCACCAAGACTCAAGACGCTGCTCGAGAGACTGAGCTTGGGATATTGAGATGTTAAGATGAGACGCGAAGAAGGACCAAAGGGATGCAGCCAGCTCTCCTTGAACAAAGAGATTCGAGATGGATTTACTATGAGGGCTGGAACAGCAAAGACAACAAGAGGGAAACCGAAAACCCAGAGACTTAATACGCTCATCAGTGGATATTGCCTTATGCATAAGTCGCCAAACAAAACCTGCAATTTTTGGGTGTACCCATTTATTCCAAACATATTTCCACCAGTAGACAGAAGGATGAGAAGCCCGCGTCGATTCCCATGCACTAGAAACAGAGAAGGCATCCACCAGGATGAAGTACCAGTGAAGTTTGCCCTCATAAACCTCAGAAAGACAGCCCCGCATAGATTGAATTTATTGAATGGAGATAGGATCCAAAATACTCAGAATTTCATCCATCAAATTGGGGTCATTGAAGGCCTCTTTGACAGAGATATGAGGCCGAGGAGGGTTGTCTACCTGCAGAGGAGAATTCAACCACATATCATGCCAAAAAAATGTTACCTTTACCGATAGACCACAAGGCGTGGGATAAAACAAAGTCCAGCTGGGCATGGATGGCTCTCCAACAATGAGAAGCACTCCTAGGAATTGAAGAGAGAACAGCCCTGTGAGGGGCACCATATTTGCTTCGCATGAACATAGCCCAAAGAAAAGAGAGTCCCCTTTATAGTATAGAATTCCACGCCTATGTGCAAGGCTTGCATCACTTGATGTAACGAACGAATTCTAACACCCCCTTCCTCCTTAGGACAACAAATGGTCTCCCATGACACCCAATGATGTCTCTCTTCTCCATTAGAGCTCCAAAAGAAATTAGAAAAAATACCCTGCCCAAATATGCGACTCTATAGGGATAAAAAAAATGAAATTCATAATGGTATTCTAAATAGTATCTTACTTTTGACCTCTTCCCTCTTACTGGGCAGCAGGATAGAGTGGGCTTTATGGTTGATGTCAGCTACTCTCTTCCTGCTTTACCTTCTAGAGAGCCCAGTACATAGTCTAATGGCATGGGCACTCGAAGGAAAGGTATAAAGATTTTCCATTGTCCTAGGGATTCGTATTTCCCATTGTCCTTATGGATGAGGGAATCGAGTTGCGAAAGATGAGGGAATCTACTTAAGTCCCCCTAAAGCAGGGTATTATTCCTATTTTCCCTCTTCCTCCAGCTATCAACACGATAGAGTGGAGCCTCACATAACCCCCTTTAGCACAGAGAAATGTAACCCTATTAGAAGAAAAAAGGTAACTTAAAAAAAACCAAGTCTAACCTAAAAGCCTAGCAAAATACAACGATGGGCATACTAGTTGCAGTTTGGGAAAGCAGATGAAGCCAAAATGCATGAACCCTACCACCTAAGCTACCAAGCAAATTAAGTAGATGTCCAAGTTTGGACTCAAAACCATTAAGTGCCACAAACCGAAAGAAAACCTTCTACAATCGGAACCAAAGTGTGCCGGAAAAACCTGACGGTCAAGGCAGGCTTACCGGGATCATTTGGGACCTTTGTAGAAGAAATCAGAGTCAACGGAAGAAGTAGATGTTTGCTAGAGTAAAAATAGAATCAAAGTTGGCTGCATTTATCCCAAGAATATCAACAAGAATGCAATACGTCAAGAAAACAAATAATCATTTACTTAAAAAGTCAAAATTAAAAGAAGTAGATGGAGAAATGAAAAAGAAACTTCATAAGGTGTGCATAACCAACCTTATTACAAAAAAAGGTAAACTGAAAAAAAAAACACCAAGTCTAACCTAAACGCCTAGCAAAATACAACGATGGGCATACTAGTTGCAGTTCAGGAAAGCAGATGAAGCCAAAAATGCATGAACCCTAACGCCTAAGTGACCAAGAAAATTAAGTACAAGTCCAAGGTTGGACTCAAACCACTAAGTGCCGCAAACCGAAATAAAACCATCTACAATCGGAACCAAAGTGTGCCGAGAAAACCTCACGGTCAAGGAAGGCTTACCGGAATCATTTGGGACCTTTGTAAAAGAAATCAGAGTCAACAAAAGTAGATGCCTGCTAGAGTAAAAATAGAATCATCTAAACCAGAAATAAAACAATAATCATCTGTCAAAGTGTAAGAAAAATGCAGACCAACGTTCTTTTCGTTAATAACTATTTATGAAGAAAAGACAAGTTTAAAATACGAGTCAAGATCTAAGTATGCTTACGTCATATTCCTCTCTTGTTCCTTCAGGCGGGGATAAATCTTGCACCCATTCAACCACGGCAACACGGTACCATGTACCCAACTCGATTTAAATCACTGATCCTCTTCGCACACAGTAATTTTGGTAAATCTGAAACATTCAGGTCAGCACTTCAAACTTCTTAGAGCTATCACCACTACAACAAATCGGCTTTATAAGACACCAAATATGTCTAACTGTCCTATAATATGTCTTTATAAGACTAAATTTTATTGTGCGTCCTATGTAAAGGTGTTACAATAAGTTGATAGGACGCCTTTGGGCTTGACAAGTTTTTTAGGACAATTTTGAAATAAAGCGCCTTTTTACTCTTTTTACATGACATCATTTATACAAGTGTCTTATAAAAAAAATGTTTTATAAAGTGACGTGTTCATGGGACACATCTCAAAAGTGTCCTAAAGTTACGATGCCCAAATATGTCCTAACATCCTATTGTAACACCTAAATATAGGATGCACAGTTGATTGGTACTATAAAATTAAGTCCTATTAAAGCAGTAAAACAGCCCATTTAGACATCATTGACGTCCGATAAAGCCGATTTTTTGTAGTGTACAATCAAGTTATACAAACAAGAGTACTAACCTTAACTCCTGTGCTTGCCTACTGATGTTAACTTGGTTGTGTATGCCTAATTTGATTGTTCACCTATTGACAAGTATGGTCGAATGTCGTATACTATACGTTCACCTGGCTATAAAGATGTACAGACAAAATGTAGTTACCATACTATAAAATAGCAGTTTAATCCGAATTCAACGGGGGTTGCCAAGAACACTGATGGACACACGGTTAAGTTACTATATGACCGGGAAATAAGTAAACGACCCTGATGTTTTCATGAGGGACACAGTGAGACACATATGTTAATCCGTATTATCATCGAACATGAGTTGTGATACTTGTTTTTTTAAACAAATTTCTAGGCACCATATCATCGAACATGTGTTGGATACTTGTTTTTTTTCTAGGCACCATATCAGTTGTTGAGTGGTTTAGACGGTGACAGTTTCAGTTCATTGGGTAGTCAATGCGTCCCCATGTTTTCTGATAACTTGTACCGATAGAGAAGAAGTCGTCTCAGAGGACTACACTTGTCTAAACCAGAAACAACATTAAGAGAATGCAGAAATAGATCGGCTGTACCACGAAACATACCTGCTATTGTTGCCGCTTCAACATCACCACAAGAAGGAATGCAAATCGTCAACATTTGCTCTCACAAAATGCAACCACCAAACTAAGAATGCAAATCAAATATTGATTAAATCATGAACTGATTTATGAATTTGAACCTAAAGATGGTAGAGCTTCATATTTCTTCACCCAATAGTTTACCTTATTGGTGAAAAGGGAGACCATGCAAACAGGACTTTATAACTATCAAACACGATATCAACTGATGAACCATCAATCATTGTATTTCATATTTATTCCAATCACGCGACAATATTGATTGTTTATAGACCGACAAAATGGCAAAAAGAACGGGATTTCAAAAGCCATACTTAACAGAAATCGATATTCTTCCAATATTATTTTAAATTGCTTACCTCTTCGAGCAATTGATGCAGAGCGGTGACAACGAGAAGTGAATCCAGTGCTTTTCTACCACCATCCACCACTCATCATCATCATCGCACACTTGATCCTGTTATAATTTCCAAATCAATCAAATAAAAAGACACCAACTCAGAAAAAGCCAATGTGCATAAGTTTTCAGCAACCTGATGAAAGTCTTGTAACAAAAGTGCAAGAATAAGTAATTTGAGCAGATCCTATATAGCATATTTGTCACGGTTAGCATATTTGTTAAGGTTGAATCCCGAATTCTGGTATTGTGATGCTTTATTGGTTTGATAAGAAGTGAAGCATGTTCGTGTAATTTGTTGATTTTTGTCAATTCCAATCGAATACTACAGACACGTTAAACCTACAATGATCACCTTATGAAATGAATTCAACCTAACAACATACTCATATAATGACTAACCAAATGGAGAATCAGACCATGAAGAAGCAGGTTACGCCAAAAAAACAGAACTAGATTAGGGCAAAATACATACCTGATTTATGTATATAAACTAAACCAAACTGAGAGAAACTGTGATGGCATCATGACGACGGGACAGCAGCTGAGAAATTGACGAAGGCGGCGGCAAAATAGGTAGAGAATTTGATGAAGGCGACGGCGAGATTGGTGGAGAAATAGACGAAGGAGAGAGAGAGAGAGAGAGAGAGAGAGACTGGAGCGATGGGTTTTAAGAGAGAACAATTTTTTCTAATAAATTTGACAAATAATTTACCAAGGTGATCAACTCGTCCCAATTGAAATACATGCCTTTAGGTAGTAAAGAATGAGACATGGTAAAGAAGTTAAACAAACCTATGTGACTAATATCAACAGTTTATGGAAGCAATTTGTCTCTAGACATGTAAGAAAGACGTGCAAGTTCCAATGTCGATACTGTTAAAGCAGTGGAATAATCAGATTAGCACAATAGATAATAAATAAATCTTCCTCGATTGCTGTTTTTGTTTCTAAGTTACAGATATCTCGTTGATATGCAGTACTGCAAAAAGGCTCTACAAGATAAGAGCACTTACGCTTACTTTAATTTGGAACCGTTGATTTTTCCTTTCTCTTCGAAGGAAAGAAAATCTTAGAAAAGAAGCACCTGAAAGAGGGTTGAATCGGATAGAGCGAGCGACTCATCTCATCTTCTTTTTGTTGTTGACTCTTTACACAAACTTGAAACAAACAGCAAATGGACACAGTTTTTGTGGGTGGGGAGAAGTAATTAGGAGGTTTTAATGGATGGTGGTTGATAAGGAAAGTCTAATGTAGCTTAAAAACCTTGTCCACAAAGCAAAAAACATTTATACCTCTTAAAATTTCAAGATAACCGAAGTGCTGCATTATGAAAAAGTATACATAGTAAAGAACATACTAAAAAGCATGTTGAAAAAACTCTCGGAAAATGAAGAATAAGGTGATCAACTTATTAGTTTCAACAGTTAGTCTTTGCCTTACATAGTTGTTCTCACGAGTCAGGAGCAACCAATGCCAATGGCAAAAAGCTATGTAGCCATGAGCAAATATAGTAAAGAACATACACTAAAAAGCATGTTAAAAAAAATCTCGGAAAATGAAGAATAAGAAACAGCCAATTAAGAACATATCTAAGCAGTCAAGTTATGCTGCAAAATTGAATCCCTTGAGTAGACGCATATATGTCACACTAATAAGTCCCTTGCGGTGCTCTCTCCATGTCTTAGAAAAGATAAAGCGAATACAATTCTCTAAAAGTATAGGTTTTAGTGACAGTTTTTGTAAACCTTCTCTAAAAGTATCCTTTAGTAGTTTAGTTACACTTAAAAAATCAAGTTTCTTCTCTAAAGGGTGTCTATATATACACATACACACACATATATAGTTCATATTTCAGCTATATATTATAATAAAATAAATAACAATACTAAACAAGAAATACAATAAAACAATTTTTTCATATTTGTCATAAAAGACAAGAATTTTTAAAACAAAGCATAATGTTTCGATAATCCACACATCTATTCAAATTTATCAAAAAACACACATCCAAAATCATACTACAACAATCCAAGATCTTCAATATGCCAATTTCTCTCATTCATCTGCAACAAGTCAATAGGACATCAAAGCAGCTTAATGCCATTTCTTTATTTGATTATCAAACACATGCATATGCATACTTGTTATGCGATCTGTAATACCAGCTTCGAGACCAAATAAACCAAAAATAATTTTTTAAGCTTAATGGACCCAATATTAGCATTAAAGTTAAGAAAATCAATTTCTTTAAGACCAGACTTCAGAATCTATAAGCCTCAAAGCCAATAGCACAAGTTTTTTAATTGGGAGCTTCTCTATAACTAGTTAATAATTACTACGTTATTTGGGTTTGGCTAAAATGCTAAAAATTGGATCATGGCATGAGATTCTACTTTAAATAAGAAGACAAGCGTATATAATAAGTACATCAAATTTAAATCTGACCGTTACGTGCCCTTGCCGTAAGCAAAACAGAAAGTCCCATGTCCTCCTACCTCGATATTACTATTATGCACTGACGCAGGCCCAAGCCGAAGCCCATACTTAGTAATATTCTAGGATAGTAAAGAAGGGGTAATTTGGGTACTTAGAATAATTTTTAGGATAGAATGCAGGGAGTGTGAAGCATGCAGGAAAAAAAATCATTTCCTTTCTGTTATTGGGTTTGTTTCACCCCGTTAAGCCGGTTCATAACAATTATTAGGTATTCTCAGTTGTATTCCTTTCTAGTATGCCACGATAAGCAGAATTTGCAGACTGTCATCTTCTCCAGCAATAACCTCACCAAGTAGTTACCAACCATTACCTTGGCTTGTTTAAATTTAAAATAGATAGGAAAATAGCAGATAATACACAGTTAAGGTGTAAACAAGTTGGTGGGTAGACACCTAAGAGTTCAGAATTTATGTATTTACCTGATTCTGTAAAAGGTCGAGAACTGCTAAACCAACAAAATTACATGATGAAGCCTTCTGTATCACTATTGACAATGCTTGCACTTATCATAGGCTACAAACATAATAAAGACCGTAAATATGAATCAGGGAAAAAGAATTAAACGAGAGGTTGTTTCTAAGAAGACCCGTCTTGAAATATTTAGTAAACGAAGAGAAAAGAGTGAAATTGGTGAGAAACATGAGAAGTGCCCAATTTGGTGAGAAACGTGAGAAGTGGTGATCAACCGTTGGGTGAGAAAAGAACGAACATTAGAATGAGATGCACCGAATAAGATCCACCGAGATGCACCGGATCAATTCCCTTTTAAGCCACAATTCATGGGAGGGTATTTAATTATAAGTGATCAACGGTTTAAAAGTAATTCTCACACTTTTCACCAAAAATGGCACTTCCAATTGCTAGATATGCTCTAAACTGTTATATTTATTTTCTACCAAAGCTCGTGCACCTTTCATTTAAAATAATATCACCACTGTTACTCTGTTAGACTACTTGTAGTGTTGTGCGTGTCGTAAAACCTGTTTTTCTGATTTTCCATATATCTCATGTGTCAATGGCGTGCCTTTTTTAATCTATTCTTGAAAATTTTCAATAAAAATCACATGCCTGTTATGAGGCATGAAGGGTTTTTTTGGCCCCCGAGGGGATGTCTTCATGCAAAATTTAGCATTCTAACTTCATCTTTAAAAAAGTTGCAAGTGCCTGGGAATAGTGTAGTCGAGATGGATAAATTGAAACCAAGGATCAGAATAGATCAGTCACACATCACATTAAATGTCAAATATGAATCACTAACGTAAAAGGACAGGTTAGTAAGGGCAGAGGTTTCTTTGCATAGATTTACCCGTAGCTGAATCCGGATAAGGAAGCCAATCCAAGAACCATCAGGCCTTCTCAAGTTGCAAGAGAAACTAGAGGACCAAGTCCGCTGTACGATGCCTAAAACGCAGAAGGTTAACTTTATGCAAGTGCAACTACCATAAAATGTAAACGCATCAGGGGCGGACCATAGGAGCACATGGTGGCACGGGCATGGTTCCATCGCAATGGAAAAGGATTACGTTTCTGAAGGGTGCCACCGTATTGAACTGTTGGGTGTGCTTATATTTATTGAAACTAAACTATTGGCACAAGTCTTTAATGGCGTGGTTGGTAAATGTTGTGCACATCCATACAGAAAGGTTTATTTGGTGTCTAACTAATTTCAAATTTCGAATTATCAAACCCTTATCTCAATTTCAAACTGGAAGTTAAGCAGGTACCCTGTAGAATGAGATGCCATCGAGTCTGCCTTATACTTTGATATATTTGGAGGGTCTGTGGAACATCCTTTTTTCAGCATCAAGCAATATCATCCAGCATCCCCTGCTTGGAAAAACACCATGTGTAAGAAAATCAAAAAGTTGTCGTTTAACTTCATATTACGGTAGATAAGAGAAGCAGCTAATTAAAAAATTTATATCACGCCTACCTGCAATGTCGAGATTATCGCTGTGAATCTTCGTTAATTTATCTGTGGTTTCCATCAGATCAAACACACGCTAACCATTAGAAAAATAAAAAAATTAGGGTTTCTGATTTCTTGGATCAATTCACATACTTTAGTAGTTTTGGTGATTCCAATAACCAAATTCCCTTTTTTCTAACGAAAATATGGGGAATAATCAAGATCATCGTACCTTTCCAAGCGTTCCTGCCATAACCGACATCATCACCGTCATATTCGTATTACAATCAAAGCAATTGCCATGGAGTATCGTAATGCTGTACTGTACTTAGGGTTTCACCTCAAAAAGAACATCTCAGTCAGTTATTGTGTTCTTCTCTGCTATCCTCAATCTCGCTTGGTGCGTAACTTTTGGTTTTGATGAAGGCAACGGAGAGAGAGAGAAAGAGAAGAAACTCCTTCATCAGTGCAGTGTATGGGAAGAAGGATCAGCATATAAATATTATACCGTTGGGTCTGAGGAAAGGAAATGATTTTTAATTAATTTGATTGATTTATGATTTTGGAAATCAATTTCAATCACTGCGAATCATTTACCAAAATGTTATAATTTTTTGTAGAAATACTATTTATTCACTGTTTTCTTTATTGTAAAAATACTGTCCAATTATAATAGAACTTTGAAAAGTTGTTAAAAATAGTCATCCCGAATTTCCCATTTATTTTATAGTTAGTTTTTTATTCAACTAACCAAAATAATCATTTTCTTGTTAAGAAATCTATTTTTTATGAGTTTTATATTTATAAAATAACACTTTAAGAGCATCTCTAACAAATTATTAAAAATTAAGATTTGATGATTTTTGCTCCATTAAATTTTTCAAAACCTTCTATAAAATGAAAAAAATTAGAAGAAAGATATTGAATCTAATTTTTCTTTGAAAACTTGACTTTGAATTCTCTATTTTGGAGAATCTATTAAGGAATAAAGATGCTTTAAAAAATTGGTAAAGTGCTACTTGCGACATAACAAGTAGCATTTTAGCAAGTTGAGTAAATAACATGTTAGCAATTTTGGTCCCTGCCCGCGTTGGGATCCCGCGATCGCGGGCTAACCCGCCACGCGTCGGCACAGGGTTTACCCTAAAAAAATTTGAAGACCAAAACCCTATTTTTATCTCTTCGGCCGCACTATATAAAGGGTGGGGGGACCAAAAACCGCCACTCTCAATATTTTATACACTCTCAATTTTTTTAATCAACTCTCTCTCAATTTTTTCCCACTCTCTCAATTTTGTCGTGTGGAACACGTGTTCGAGTTTTGTGAAGATGGCTCGTATTACCTCTGTGGTATGTTTTCCTTATGTTTTTTGTTATTTTTTGTATGTTATTTTAAGTTAAGATATATGATTTGTATGTTGTTAGAGTGTTTATAACTTTTGTTATGTTTGAATATGTTCTATGTTTAACGTTTTTAAGATATATGATATGTATGGTTTTATGTTTGAATGTGATATTTGTATGTTATAATGTGTATGTTGTTATAGGAGTATATTTATAAAAAAATTGTTAAGAGTGTGTTTTTATAAAAAAATTGTTAAGAATGTGTTTTTATAAAAAAATTGTTAAAAATGTGTTTTTTTATAAAAATAATTCTTAAAAATGTGCTTTTATAAAAAAATGTTAACAATATGTTTTTTTATAAAAAAAATTGTTAAGAGTGTGTTTTTATAAAAAAATTGTTAAGAAGAGGTGACTTCTTCCAAATCGCGTTTGCAATGTAATCCAAATGGAGTTTCAAAAGTGCTTTTGCATTTGCCAAACAAGCTTTTTAACTTATTGACTTCTTGAAAAGCCAATAAGTCAATAAGTTGTTTTAAAACACACTCCCAAACACCCCCTAGGAGGTTTTAATGGATGGTGGTTGATCAGGAAAGTCTAATGTAGCTTAAAATTGCAAATTTCAACAAACCATGGGGACTAAACGTAATATATTATATGGACACTTTTATATTTTTGCCCGTGGACACATAATTTGTATATTTTCTCTAGGTTTGTCAAATTATGTCCAAATAATAGTTTTTTTTATGGAGATAACCCAAAAAATGATTACTAGATGAGAGTATCAATAAAAAAAATTAAAATAAATATTTGAAGAGATAAATTATATTTTAATAGATGAATGCAATATTTTAATATTATAATCAATGTTTGTTTCTCCAAAATGGGAAATATGTTGGAGATGAATGTAACTTTTTTTGGAGTTTTTGATTTTGATTCTTCAGTTTAGAGAAATTTTGAGAAATCTGTTGCAGATGCTCTCATACTAACTTCGTCAAAAAAAATATCGTTAAAACCCCCATTTGACTTGCACATAAGGACATTTTGCTTTTTTTACTTACATTTTCTGATTTTTCACTAAAAACAACAAACCACATAAACCACGCGATCTGATCAAATCCTATGGTTCGAGTTTGGTTTCAATATTAGGTTCAATTGGTATTGACGAGAAGATTGTAATGGTATAATTTGTAAAATAAATGTATTTTTAATGTATTTTAATTCATATATGATTATTTATGTTAATACGATAAATGTGTAAATTGAAAAATGGAAAAAAGTTAAAGATATAAAGTAAATTAAACAATTAAGGGGTTGTTTGGTTCACAGAAAGTGAAGGAATTTGATGGAATTGGAATCTCAAATTCCTTTGATCAGATTCAATTCCATTGTTTGGTTCAAGGTTTTTAAAGGAATTGGAATCTCAAATTCCAACCAATTCCATCAAATAGCCATTTAAACATTCCATCCTAAATACAAAGGATTTCAAAGGAATGGAATTGAGCCGATTTAGCTCAAAAGATAAGGGTGTAAGGTGTAATTTAAAAATAAAAAATGATTTGATTTTGAATTTCATCTCGAATATGTGGAACATCCGAGGTTGTGAAACATTAACATTTTTACGGTCTGCTATAAAGTGGTAACTCTTAAAAATTCAAGAATAACATATTTTTAATGTATTTTCCCGAACAACTTTCCTAAGATGGAAGATAAGGTGGGCATGGATGATAACAATTACTTCAGTGAGTTTGTGAGTCCGTTAAGTTTGTGGGATGAACTCATGACCAACTACCAAACAACTCAACCGAGTACTTCCTTTGATAATTTATCTTGTGAGGATCTCTTTCAGGTATATGTGAGGATCTCTTTCAGGTATAGCTGCAATGACACTATATCCCATCTTATATTTTGAGGCCTAAACTTAATAGTATCTGCAATTGAACATGTAAAAGTGAACAACCTAGATTGTTGTCTTTTTATTTTGAATTTCCTAAAGGATGGGAGTGTTGTGCTCATGATATAATCCATGTATGTGGATGATCTTGGCCAAATCTGTGTGCACGCTCAAAGATAGAGTGCAATAACCATGTGTTATGCAAGTGATGAGTTCAGCATATGCTTATTGTCTTTTACGACCCTTACACTTGTGTCTACTTCCATGCAAGTGTTCTAAGACCATAGTTCGGTAGCAACAGAATTAGTACAAGTGTGCGTATAAGTTGGGTCAGCATGAGTCAAAGGTGGTCAAGACTAGAAAGGTACAAGTTACACAAGTAGAGGGATCACAAATGGTTTTAAATAGTCTATGTTATCCTCAAGCTTGTTATTATATCGTATTAGTAGTCATACGACTGTTGATATGACTCAACTATTTTTCTCATTGGTGAGCATATGTATAAAACTAATTTTGGTATTAGACACAATATGAAAGATTTTTTAGATGGACATATACCTCTTGGAGGGCAACCCCCATTACCTACGTAGTGTAAAACAAGTTTCTTTTAAAGTATATGCCTGCACCATGTATGATGTATAACCATCTATCTTATAGGGCATACAATGATTCTTTCACCACTTCATTTTACTATCCTACAAGCACATTAATAAAAATAATAATGAACGAGTCAAATTTATTTGGAACTTTTGAAGAACCGTATATTGAAATGCTTTAATATTCATTTTTTTTATAACGATGGACATATGGACGAACTTACACACCTCAAAAACCAAACCAAATGAGCCACCACTAACATTCACCACCACCCAATGGCCATTGGCCACTACCACACTACCTACAACCAACCACTAGTTAAGCTCATAACCATATTTTTAACACTTTTACCAATATATTTAACTTTCTTTAAACCATGAAATGAATATTCTTCTTTTTCCAAATGGTCACCACCATGCAGCTACCCTATCCACTTCAATAATGCCTTATTCATTTCTTATTTAAAGCTAACAGAAAGAACCTGCATTCACAAAGGGGAAGGTTCATAAAGCAAGATCTACCCACTTCAATCATGCATTATTCATTTCATGTTTAAAGCTAGAAGAGAAGAATAATAAACTAAAGACCCTGCATTCACAAAGGGGAAGGGCCAAAATTATAAACATAACATCATCATCATTTGTCCGTTCCCATTATTTTCCAAAGGCAAATAGCATCCTCTTTCTAAATGTCCCAAAACAAAAAACAAAAAGAGATGCTCATCAAAACTTGGTTGGAAATAGAAATATCCTATATTTATTGATTCCTTTGAAGAAAAAAGCATCTGATACTCCCCAATCAAACATCATTCTGGTTCCTATTTTGCAGGTTCGATAGCAGCAGGTGCAGGGCCCCCGGTTGTCGGCCTGTACACCAATCAAAATAAAACCAAGTTAAACTTTTAGCTTCACAAATAAGGGAAATTGGGCTTTGACAGATGTGGGACATCAACTTACAATCCAACAAACACTTTAAAAGCATCATAAATTCCCCATTGAGCTCAGAGTTCCAATCATCACAATACGTAGGGGGAGCCCTCGGGTGAACAGACCCCAAAGTCCAAGCTTCTTCACAGCCTGAGAAGAAGAAGAAAATTGATGCAAGTAAATTGAAGTGGTTTTGAGATGATAAATGGTCTCATTAAGATAATGGTCGAGCAGAATCACTCACATCTCCAACACTTGCTCCCTTGGCATTGTTAAGGAAAGAGACAAGATTGTCGGCAGGATGAGATACAATTGCGCACAAAAGACCTGCCACATATCCACCAGCAAAACTAACTCCAAGTTGCAGTGATTTGCTGCACTCGTTCTTCGGTCTAGGGATGGCATACTTGTACATCATCTCCACAATAGTCTCAAATGATGCAAACTTCATCATTGTATCTGTACGTATCAAAAAGTTAGCAATCAAGATACACACGTATAGGTTGAGTGTTGTAACAAATAGTTTGATCTGTGAAGATCCAAAATACACTAGTGTTAGAACAAGTAGATTCCCATTGCCATTTTACTTCCATCTGCAAAATGTAGAATTTTGTAGATGAAGTCTAGTCCTGACTTCATAACAAGATAAGTGTTAGGTTTGTGATATCCCAGTAGTAATAATGGTAGTAGAATTGTAGTGACAAATGGCAATTAACTCGTCATCTCCACAGTGAGGGAGAGAATTTTTTTGAAAAATGGCAATTTCTAGATTTCAAGTAAGAGCCCTTCAGTTAACACTATAACAAGAAACAGTACAAATTGACATAAAGACCAAATGGAAGATAAAAACTGACTGCATAAATGAGAATCAAAAGAAGCCTAATTCTGGCAGTGAACTCCAAAAGTGAAGCACAGAAAAACAAAAGAAGTTTTCCTGCTTCGGAGCTGATGAGATGGGTATTTATTATTCGTTTTAAATAAGCTTTTGCTTCTTTCTTTGTTATTCTTTAGGACAGCATAGGTAGAAAAAAAACCTAGCATCACAAATGCCTCAACTTACATGGTATCTGGCGTCCCCAGAGTGGTACAATTCCCTTGTACAACCTACACAAATACGGCCAAACCCAATGAGGTAACTCCTGGATACCCAAATTCTGACAAAGCTCTAAAGATAACAAAATAAATAAATATTATGTGTACCCAAGTACACCATCGGATTTAACAAACTTTGGAAGTCCATCTCCCAAACCCTGGCAAAACCAGGTTGTGTCTGGACACGGACCTTCACTGCCTCCATAGGACAAAGAGCAACATCAGCAATTACCTCTGCAGATGCTGAACCAGCGAGGTAGATCAAAGTCTTGTACTTTGCTGCATACTCTGGGCCAGCAATGTCGGAGTAATATTTCTTGAAGAATTCATAGAACCCAAACTTGCAGGCACCTTGAGCACTGTAACCAAGCAGGGTAGGGACCCATCCCCTAAAGAATCCCCTTACACCCTGCCCCTTTAGCAATACCCCGAAACCAGACGGGATGCCCTTGTATTTAACAGGATCGATCTAAGTAACCAACAAAGCATGAGATTATTAACATTGTCTCAAACGAACTGCACAAGCGTTATGTTATGATAACACAGAATCAAAGAGAAAACAAAATAGTGTTGCACCTTCGGTATGTGGAACACATCCTTAGTAATGAGGTCAACAATTCTCCAGACGGGACGAAGAATGATATATGAATCTATCAAAGAGAACAAGCATATTTGTCGACATGGAATAAAGCACAGAAGAAATATATAGTACATTTTCTCCTTGATTTTGGATATTTTGTCCTCCCCAACATTTACAGTCCATCAAAGACTACTACTCAATAACCTCGTAAGAAATCTGAACTAGTCATTAATTATATGGGATACAACATTAAGATGGCCATTCAAGTTGTGGAGGTCAAGTATATACACTACAAGAAAAATGACCTTCAGAGAAGGTTTTCTTTTTGTATTTGAAAGTCTGAAAAGCTTCTCTAATGGTTTTAGAGAGAAGCTTTTCACTTCCGTCAAAAAAGCTTCCCTATACAACGATAGCTAAAAGATTCGGAGAGGGTTTTCGTAGGTTACATTTAACCTTTAGAGAAGCTTTTTTTTGGGCATCAGATACGCTTTCAAATCTTCTCTAAAAGTTGCCAGAATTTTTCTCAAAAGCTTCTCTAAAGGTATGTATTAGGGACGTTTTCCACTTTTGTCTAAAACTTATCTAATCTTTTGTCATTCAATTTCTTCTCTACAATGTATCTTTAGATACACTTTTAAAACCTTCTCTGAAAATTCCTTCTCTAAATCCCCTTTTCCTTGTAGTGTACCTGAGAAACCATGTCCTACTACAGAGAAGACAATTCATCAACACCTCCAACTAGAGAGAAAACAATTCATCAAAAGATGTTTACCATATCTATATAGGTGTCACACACATATATAGAAAAACTCGATTAGATAGTCCAAAGGTAAGTCAGACTTAGTAGCAAATGCAATCTCCACACCCTATTCATCATGCCAATAACAAAACCTGCAAATGAAGATATATTGATAATTATGTTTGGTACATACATAAGCAGAAGTCGGAAAAAAGAATTACCCTTCTTTTGTGCTTGGATGCCTTGGATGCTTGTCTGTTTGGAATATCTCCAATGCCTCGTGGGCTGCTGAGTCAACTGTAAGGTAGTTGTTTCTGCGTTTCAAATGGGAAAATTGTAACCAGAACTAGCAAATTCTAGTATGATGAAAGGAAAAATTATGATCAGATGCAAGGAGATTTGCATGACAGAATCGATTGTGATTGATACACTCCCACACTCGTTTTGCTCGATGGTATCCACCATTCATGCGTTCTCCAATATGGCAAGAATTCCTCCACTAGCACAAACTTAAACTTCACTCAATGTCCATCATTGAACTAAGCAACAATAAAAAAAAAAGTAGAATTGACTCGGATCACAATACATTATTTTTGGATGGAACCATTAAAAACCCTATAAATACTAGAGCACAGGTGTCTTAAATAAGAGCAGTTTGCTCAACAAACACTAATGTCGAAGTTAAGACAGGGGAAGAGTGAGAAGAAAAAACACAGCAGCAACGAAACGTAACTAAACTCAAAAGCACGATGCACTTTGGAGGGGTATTTACACATAAATGTCTTCTGTATTTTCAGTCAGCTACCATAGCGATTTACTTAAGAGGCCAAAACTACAATTTCGAAAATGAAGGAACATATGTTCATAAAATCAAATATATATCTTTCCACATGGTAAGAAACCACGTGAATGGAAAAAACTACAATCCACATCATCAGCTTATCAGAGATATCACATACAACAAGAAGAAATGTAATCGTATTAATTCTTCTTTTACCCATATAAGTTAGAGAAAACTCTGCAGTATCGTCTTCCCAATGCCTCGACACATGGAGTTCACATAACAAGAAATTCCAACTCCGAACAACATGATTTTCATAGCGAGTCGCTTGCACAAGAAATTCCAACTCCAGAAAAACCTCATGGGCATACTAGTTGCAGTCCCGGAAAGAGGATGAAGCCAAAATGCATGAACCCTACCACCTAAGCCACCGGGCAAATTAAGTAGAAGGCCAAGTTTGGACTCAAAACCACTAAGTGCCGCAAACTGAAAGAGAACCTTCTACAATTGGAACCAAAGTGACCCGGAAAAACCTCACGGTCAAGGCGGGCTTACCAGAATCATTTGGGAGCTTTGTAAAAGAAATCAGAGTCAACGGAAGAAGTAGATGCTTGCTAGAGTAAAAATAGAATCAAAGTTGGGTGCGTTTATCCCAAGAATATCAACAAGAATGCAACACGTCAAGAAAACAAATAACCAATTACTTAAAAAGACAAAATTAAAGAAGTAGACGAGAAATGAAAAAGAAACTTCATAAGGTGTGCCTAAACAACCCTATTACAAAAAAAAGGTAAACTTAAAAAAAACCAAGTCTACCCTAAAAGCCTAGCAAAATACAACGATGGGCATACTAGTTGCAGTTCGGGAAAGCAGATGAAGCCAAAATTCATGAACCCTGCCATCTAAGCGACCAAGCAAATGAAGTAGAAGTCCAAGTTTGGACTCAAAACCACTAAGTGCCGCAAACCAAAAGAAAACCTTCTACAATCGAAACCAAAGTATGCCGGAAAAACCTCATGGTCAAGGCAGGCTTACCGGAATCATTTGGGACCTTTGTAAAAGAAATCAGAGTCAACGGAAGAAGTAGATGCTTGCAAGAGTAAAAGTAGAATCAAAGTTGGGTGCGTTTATCCCAAGAATATCAACAAGAATGCAATACGTCAAGAAAACAAATGACCAATTTCATAAAAAGTCAAAATTAAAGAAGTAGATGGAGAAATGAAAAAGAAACTTCATAAGGTGTGCCTAAACAACCCTATTAGAAGAAAAAAGGTAACTTAAAAAAAACCAAGTCTAACCTAAAAGCCTAGCAAAATACAACGATGGGCATACTAGTTGCAGTTTGGGAAAGCAGATGAAGCCAAAATGCATGAACCCTACCACCTAAGCTACCAAGCAAATTAAGTAGAAATCCAAGTTTGGACTCAAAACCATTAAGTGCCGCAAACCGAAAGAAAACCTTCTACAATCGGAACCAAAGTGTGCCGGAAAAACCTGACGGTCAAAGCAGGCTTACCGGGATCATTTGGGACCTTTGTAGAAGAAATCAGAGTCAACGGAAGAAGTAGATGTTTGATAGAGTAAAAATAGAATCAAAGTTGGCTGCATTTATCCCAAGAATATCAACAAGAATGCAATACGTCAAGAAAACAAATAATCATTTACTTAAAAAGTCAAAATTAAAAGAAGTAGATGGAGAAATGAAAAAGAAACTTCATAAGGTGTGCATAACCAACCTTATTACAAAAAAAGGTAAACTGAAAAAAAAAACACCAAGTCTAACCTAAACGCCTAGCAAAATACAACGATGGGCATACTAGTTGCAGTTCAGGAAAGCAGATGAAGCCAAAAATGCATGAACCCTAACGCCAAAGTGACCAAGAAAATTAAGTACAAGTCCAAGGTTGGACTCAAACCACTAAGTGCCGCAAACCGAAATAAAACCATCTACAATCGGAACCAAAGTGTGCCGAGAAAACCTCACGGTCAAGGAAGGCTTACCGGAATCATTTGGGACCTTTGTAAAAGAAATCAGAGTCAACAAAAGTAGATGCCTGCTAGAATAAAAATAGAATCATCTAAACCAGAAATAAAACAATAATCATCTGTCAAAGTGTAAGAAAAATGCAGACCAACGTTCTTTTCGTTAATAACTATTTATGAAGAAAAGACAAGTTTAAAATACGAGTCAAGATCTAAGTATGCTTACGTCATATTCCTCTCTTGTTCCTTCAGGCGGGGATAAATCTTGCACCCATTCAACCACGGCAACACGGTACCATGTACCCAACTCGATTTAAATCACTGATCCTCTTCGCACACAGTAATTTTGGTAAATCTGAAACATTCAGGTCAGCACTTCAAACTTCTTAGAGCTATCACCACTACAACGAATCGGCTTTATAAGACACCAAATATGTCTAACTGTCCTAAAATATGTCTTTATAAGACTAAATTTTATTGTGCGTCCTATGTAAAGGTGTTACAATAAGTTGATAGGACGCCTTTGGGCTTGACAAGTTTTTTAGGACAATTTTGAAATAAAGCGCCTTTTTACTCTTTTTACATGACATCATTTATATAAGTGTCTTATAAAAAAATGTTTTATAAAGTGATGTGTTCATGGGACACATCTCAAAAGTGTCCTAAAGTTACGATGCCCAAATATGTCCTAACATCCTATTGTAACACCTAAATATAGGATGCACAGTTGATTGGTACTATAAAATTAAGTCCTATTAAAGCAGTAAAACAGCCCATTTAGACATCATTGACGTCCGATAAAGCCGATTTTTTGTAGTGTACAATCAAGTTATACAAACAAGAGTACTAACCTTAACTCCTGTGCTTGCCTACTGATGTTAACTTGGTTGTGTATGCCTAATTTGATTGTTCACCTATTGACAAGTATGGTCGAATGTGGTATACTATACGTTCACCTGGCTATAAAGATGTACAGACAAAATGTAGTTACCATACTATAAAATAGCAGTTTAATCCGAATTCAACGGGGGTTGCCAAGAACACTGATGGACACACGGTTAAGTTACTATATGACCGGGAAATAAGTAAACGACCCTGATGTTTTCATGAGGGACACAGTGAGACACATATGTTAATCCGTATTATCATCGAACATGTGTTGTGATACTTGTTTTTTTAATCAAATTTCTAGGCACCATATCATCGAACATGTGTTGGATACTTGTTTTTTTTCTAGGCACCATATCAGTTGTTGAGTGGTTTAGACGGTGACAGTTTCAGTTCATTGGGTAGTCAATGCGTCCCCATGTTTTCTGATAACTTGTACCGATAGAGAAGAAGTCGTATCAGAGGACTACACTTGTCTAAACCAGAAACAACATTAAGAGAATGCAGAAATAGATCGGCTGTACCACGAAACATACCTGCTATTGTTGCCGCTTCAACATCACCACAAGAAGGAATGCAAATCGTCAACATTTGCTCTCAAAAAATGCAACCACCAAACTAAGAATGCAAATCAAATATTGATTAAATCATGAATTGATTTATGAATTTGAACCTAAAGATGGTAGAGCTTCATATTTCTTCACCCAATAGTTTACCTTATTGGTGAAAAGGGAGACCATGCAAACAGGACTTTATAACTATCAAACACGATATCAACTGATGAACCATCAATCATTGTATTTCATATTTATTCCAATCACGCGACAATATTGATTGTTTATAGACCGACAAAATGGCAAAAAGAACGGGATTTCAAAAGCCATACTTAACAGAAATCGATATTCTTCCAATATTATTTTAAATTGCTTACCTCTTCGAGCAATTGATGCAGAGCGGTGACAACGAGAAGTGAATCCAGTGCTTTTCTACCACCATCCACCACTCATCATCATCATCGCACACTTGATCCTGTTATAATTTCCAAATCAATCAAATAAAAAGACACTAACTCAGAAAAAGCCAATGTGCATAAGTTTTCAGCAACCTGATGAAAGTCTTGTAACAAAAGTGCAAGAATAAGTAATTTGAGCAGATCCTATATAGCATATTTGTCACGGTTAGCATATTTGTTAAGGTTGAATCCCGAATTCTGGTATTGTGATGCTTTATTGGTTTGATAAGAAGTGAAGCATGTTCGTGTAATTTGTTGATTTTTGTCAATTCCAATCGAATACTACAGACACGTTAAACCTACAATGATCACCTTATGAAATGAATTCAACCTAACAACAAAAAAAACAGAACTAGATTAGGCCAAAAAAATGCTAACCTGATTTATGTATATAAACTAAACCAAAAAAACAGAACTAGATTAGGGCAAAATACATACCTGATTTATGTATATAAACTAAACCAAACTGAGAGAAACTGTGATGGCATCATGACGACGGGACAGCAGCTGAGAAATTGACGAAGGCGGCGGCAAAATAGGTAGAGAATTTGATGAAGGCGACGGCGAGATTGGTGGAGAAATAGACGAAGGAGAGAGAGAGACTGGAGCGATGGGTTTTAAGAGAGAACAATTTTTTCTAATAAATTTGACAAATAATTTACCAAGGTGATCAACTCGTCCCAATTGAAATACATGCCTTTAGGTAGTAAAGAATGAGACATGGTAAAGAAGTTAAAGAAACCTATGTGACTAATATCAACAGTTTATGGAAGCAATTTGTCTCTAGACATGTAAGAAAGACGTGCAAGTTCCAATGTCGATACTGTTAAAGCAGTGGAATAATCAGATTAGCACAATAGATAATAAATAAATCTTCCTCGATTGCTGTTTTTGTTTCCAAGTTACAGATATCTCGTTGATATGCAGTACTGCAAAAAGGCTCTACAAGATAAGAGCACTTACGCTTACTTAAATTTGGAACCGTTGATTTTTCCTTTCTCTTCGAAGGAAAGAAAATCTTAGAAAAGAAGCACCTGAAAGAGGGTTGAATCGGATAGAGTAAGCGACTCATCTCATCTTCTTTTTGTTGTCGACTCTTTACACAAACTTGAAACAAACAGCAAATGGACACAGTTTTTGTGGGTGGGGAGAAGTAATTAGGAGGTTTTAATGGATGGTGGTTGATCAGGAAAGTCTAATGTAGCTTAAAAACCTTGTCCACAAAGCAAAAAACATTTATACCTCTTAAAATTTCAAGATAACCGAAGTGCTGCATTATGAAAAAGTATACATAGTAAAGAACATACTAAAAAGCATGTTGAAAAAACTCTCGGAAAATGAAGAATAAGGTGATCAACTTATTAGTTTCAACAGTTAGTCTTTGCCTTACATAATTGTTCTCGCGAGTCACAAGCAACCAATACCAATGGCAAAAGGCTATGTAGCCATGAGCAAATATAGTAAAGAACATACACTAAAAAGCATGTTAAAAAAACTCTCGGAAAATGAAGAATAAGGCGATCTGTAATACCAGCTTCGAGACCAAATAAACCAAAAATAATTTTTTAAGCTTAATGGACCCAATATTAGCATTAAAGTTAAGAAAATCAATTTCTTTAAGACCAGACTTCAGAATCTATAAGCCTCAAAGCCAATAGCACAAGTTTTTTAATTGGAAGCTTCTCTATAACTAGTTAATAATTACTACGTTATTTGGGTTTGGCTAAAATGCTAAAAATTGGATCATGGCATGAGATTCTACTTTAAATAAGAAGACAAGTGTATATAATAAGTACATCAAATTTAAATCTTACCGTTACGTGCCCTTGCCGTAAGCAAAACAGAAAGCCCCATGTCCTCCTACCTCAATATTACTATTATGCACTGACGCAGGCCCAAGCCGAAGCCCATACTTAGTAATATTCTAGGATAGTAAAGAAGGGGTAATTTGGGTACTTAGAATAATTTTTAGGATAGAATGCAGGGAGTGTGAAGCATGCAGGAAAAAAAATCATTTCCTTTCTGTTATTGGGTTTGTTTCACCCCGTTAAGCCGGTTCATAACAATTATTAGGTATTCTCAGTTGTATTCCTTTCTAGTATGCCACGATAAGCAGAATTTGCAGACTGTCATCTTCTCCAGCAATAACCTCACCAAGTAGTTACCAACCATTACCTTGGCTTGTTT
Source organism: Saussurea involucrata (assembly GCA_033807775.1). Classification (NCBI taxonomy): domain Eukaryota; kingdom Viridiplantae; phylum Streptophyta; class Magnoliopsida; order Asterales; family Asteraceae; genus Saussurea; species Saussurea involucrata. The sequence continues at coordinate 39,494,784 of CM066322.1, read as the reverse complement.
AAATTTAAAATAGATAGGAAAATAGCAGATAATACACAGTTAAGGTGTAAACAAGTTGGTGGGTAGACACCTAAGAGTTCAGAATTTATGTATTTACCTGATTCTGTAAAAGGTCGAGAACTGCTAAACCAACAAAATTACATGATGAAGCCTTCTGTATCACTATTGACAATGCTTGCACTTATCATAGGCTACAAACATAATAAAGACCGTAAATATGAATCAGGGAAAAAGAATTAAACGAGAGGTTGTTTCTAAGAAGACCCGTCTTGAAAGATTTAGTAAACGAAGAGAAAAGAGTGAATTTGGTGAGAAACGTGAGAAGTGCCCAATTTGGTGAGAAACGTGAGAAGTGGTGATCAACCGTTGGGTGAGAAAAGAACGAACATTAGAATGAGATGCACCGAATAAGATCCACCGAGATGCACCGGATCAATTCCCTTTTAAGCCACAATTCATGGGAGGGTATTTGATTATAAGTGATCAACGGTTTAAAAGTAATTCTCACACTTTTCACCAAAAATGGCACTTCCAATTGCTAGATATGCTCTAAACTGTTATATTTATTTTCTACCAAAGCTCGTGCACCTTTCATTTAAAATAATATCACCACTGTTACTCTGTTAGACTACTTGTAGTGTTGTGCGTGTCGTAAAACCTGTTTTTCTGATTTTCCATATATCTCATGTGTCAATGGCGTGCCTTTTTTAATCTATTCTTGAAAATTTTCAATAAAAATCACATGCCTGTTATGAGGCATGAAGGGTTTTTTTGGCCCCCGAGGGGATGTCTTCATGCAAAATTTAGCATTCTAACTTCATCTTTAAAAAAGTTGCAAGTGCCTGGGAATAGTGTAGTCGAGATGGATAAATTGAAACCAAGGATCAGAATAGATCAGTCACACATCACATTAAATGTCAAATATGAATCACTAACGTAAAAGGACAGGTTAGTAAGGGCAGAGGTTTCTTTGCATAGATTTACCCGTAGCTGAATCCGGATAAGGAAGCCAATCCAAGAACCATCAGGCCTTCTCAAGTTGCAAGAGAAACTAGAGGACCAAGTCCGCTGTACGATGCCTAAAACGCAGAAGGTTAACTTTATGCAAGTGCAACTACCATAAAATGTAAACGCATCAGGGGCGGACCATAGGAGCACATGGTGGCACGGGCATGGTTCCATCGCAATGGAAAAGGATTACGTTTCTGAAGGGTGCCACCGTATTGAACTGTTGGGTGTGCTTATATTTATTGAAACTAAACTATTGGCACAAGTCTTTAATGGCGTGGTTGGTAAATGTTGTGCACATCCATACAGAAAGGTTTATTTGGTGTCTAACTAATTTCAAATTTCGAATTATCAAACCCTTATCTCAATTTCAAACTGGAAGTTAAGCAGGTACCCTGTAGAATGAGATGCCATCGAGTCTGCCTTATACTTTGATATATTTGGAGGGTCTGTGGAACATCCTTTTTTCAGCATCAAGCAATATCATCCAGCATCCCCTGCTTGGAAAAACACCATGTGTAAGAAAATCAAAAAGTTGTCGTTTAACTTCATATTACGGTAGATAAGAGAAGCAGCTAATTAAAAAATTTATATCACGCCTACCTGCAATGTCGAGATTATCGCTGTGAATCTTCGTTAATTTATCTGTGGTTTCCATCAGATCAAACACACGCTAACCATTAGAAAAATAAAAAAATTAGGGTTTCTGATTTCTTGGATCAATTCACATACTTTAGTAGTTTTGGTGATTCCAATAACCAAATTCCCTTTTTTCTAACGAAAATATGGGGAATAATCAAGATCATCGTACCTTTCCAAGCGTTCCTGCCATAACCGACATCATCACCGTCATATTCGTATTACAATCAAAGCAATTGCCATGGAGTATCGTAATGCTGTACTGTACTTAGGGTTTCACCTCAAAAAGAACATCTCAGTCAGTTATTGTGTTCTTCTCTGCTATCCTCAATCTCGCTTGGTGCGTAACTTTTGGTTTTGATGAAGGCAACGGAGAGAGAGAGAAAGAGAAGAAACTCCTTCATCAGTGCAGTGTATGGGAAGAAGGATCAGCATATAAATATTATACCGTTGGGTCTGAGGAAAGGAAATGATTTTTAATTAATTTGATTGATTTATGATTTTGGAAATCAATTTCAATCACTGCGAATCATTTACCAAAATGTTATAATTTTTTGTAGAAATACTATTTATTCACTGTTTTCTTTATTGTAAAAATACTGTCCAATTATAATAGAACTTTGAAAAGTTGTTAAAAATAGTCATCCCGAATTTCCCATTTATTTTATAGTTAGTTTTTTATTCAACTAACCAAAATAATCATTTTGGTGTTAAGAAATCTATTTTTTATGAGTTTTATATTTATAAAATAACACTTTAAGAGCATCTCTAACAAATTATTAAAAATTAAGATTTGATGATTTTTGCTCCATTAAATTTTTCAAAACCTTCTATAAAATGAAAAAAATTAGAAGAAAGATATTGAATCTAATTTTTCTTTGAAAACTTGATTTTGAATTCTCTATTTTGGAGAATCTATTAAGGAATAAAGATGCTTTAAAAAATTGGTAAAGTGCTACTTGCGACATAACAAGTAGCATTTTAGCAAGTTGAGTAAATAACATGTTAGCAATTTTCGTAAGTGGCGCTTCCACGTCAACATTTCGTAAATGACGCTTTACAAACTTACAAAATTATAACCACAAAGGATTGTGGCGTATTGATTAAGGCTCTGGGATGTGCTGGAATATCCTATCTGTTCAGGGTTAGAATCCGAACATACACAACATTTGTGGTCACTTAGTTTTAATCAAGGCTGACGTCTTACATCATAATTTACCAATGAATTAGCTTAGGACACCCTTCAAAAAACATTGCAACGTTATTACTTTATAAATATTGTATTTAGAAGATGTGGATTTCATAAGTTGCTAATGTATTATTATGAAACCTTAACTATTTTGATTATTTTCGACAATTTACCTAACCTCCTTTTTACATAACACGAATAGAACGGTAAAGATTTTAACACTAGTACTTATCTTATTGGTTAAGCTTTTACTCCATCAAAACAATATCATATGTAACAATTTATAAAACATTTAACCCGTTTTAACACCTTTATCGAATATGATGATAAGACCATCCACACCCCTGCAAGACAATACTCGTTTTTAAAGTGTCACACCAGCTTTGCAATAACATCTTCCACACCAATGCAAGACCAAACTTATTTCTAAAGTAATAAATTATAATATAAATAATAAAGATAATTATAATATAACTAATAAATTAATTATAAAATATACTTTTTTTATGTTTGTGTACGTTTATCTATTAGTATTTGTATTTTCGTAATTTTTATAATAATGTACTTTTATTTTAGTAGTTTAAATAAAAAACATTTTATAAAAATATCATTTTTTTAAATAAAGTGTGGGTAAGAAATCTTAATAAAAATAATAAAAAAAAAATAATGTTCAAATAATCTAATAAATGAATTAAATTTAATAAACATATTATTAATTAATGTTTAAACAAAAAAATATATTAATTAAATTAAACAAAAATGGATTTGTTTAATATATATGTATTTGTGAAAGATCTTTCTAATTGTGAAAGAAGTGGCTAAAGTTGCAAGACTTTGCAAGCCACATGACATGCCATATCATCTTGTAAGGCCTTGTGCAAGACGTGTGTGGATTCTCTTATATTTTCAACAAAATCTAAATATTAAATTTTGTTAACTAGGGGTTAAATCATGTGAGAATCAAAAAAATATTGAGAACCGTGAGAATCGATCTAAGCCATAATTTGGTTTCGATCCCATGGTTATAATTAAAAGATTGAGAACCGTGAGAACCAATCTAAGCCGTAATAGATTAAATCAATTAATGGTTTAGATCGGTTTTCATGGTTCTCAACCTATTTTTGGTTCTCATTTGATTATCGTCCTTGTTAACTAAACTTCATATATAATATTATATATACATATAAAATATATATAGAAATATAAGGTGAATAGTCTTTTATGGAGATAACCCCAAAAACGATTACTAGATGAGAGCACCAATAGAAATTTTTGAAAATAAATATTTGCAGAGAGAAATTATATTTTAATAGATGAATGCAATATTTTAATATTATAATCAATGTTTGTTTCTCCAAAATGGGAAATATGTTGGAGATGAATGTAACTTTTTTGGAGTTTTTGATTTTGATTCTTCGTTTTAGAAAAATTTTGGGGAATCTGTTGCAGATGCTCTCATACTAACTTTGTCAAAAAAAATTCTCGTTAAAACCCCCATTTGACTTGCACATAAGGACATTTTGCTTTTTTTACTTACATTTTCTGATTTTTCACTAAAAACAACAAACCACATAAACCACGCGATCTGATCAAATCCTATGGTTCGAGTTTGGTTTCAATATTAGGTTCAATTGGTATTGACGAGAAGATTGTAATGATATAATTTGTAAAATAAATGTATTTTTAATGTATTTTAATTCATATATGATTATTTATGTTAATACGATAAATGTGTAAATTGAAAAATGGAAAAAAGTTAAAGATATAAAGTAAATTAAACAATTAAGGGGCTGTTTGGTTCACAGAAAGTGAAGGAATTTGATGGAATTGGAATCTCAAATTCCTTTGACCAGATTCAATTCCATTGTTTGGTTCAAGGTTTTTAAAGGAATTGGAATCTCAAATTCCAACCAATTCCATCAAATAGCCATTTAAACATTCCATCCTAAATACAAAGGATTTCAAAGGAATGGAATTGAGCCGATTTAGCTCTAAAGATAAGGGTGTAAGGTGTAATTTAAAAATAAAAAATGATTTGATTTTGAATTTCATCTCGAAGATGTGGAACATCCGAGGTTGTGAAACATTAACATTTTTACGGTCTGCTATAAAGTGGTAACTCTTAAAAATTCAAGAATAACATATTTTTAATGTATTTTCCCGAACAACTTTCCTAAGATGGAAGATAAGGTGGGCATGGATGATAACAATTACTTCAGTGAGTTTGTGAGTCCGTTGAGTTTGTGGGATGAACTCATGACCAACTACCAAACAACTCAACCGAGTACTTCCTTTGATAATTTATCTTGTGAGGATCTCTTTCAGGTATATGTGAGGATCTCTTTCAGGTATAGCTGCAATGACACTATATCCCATCTTATATTTTGAGGCCTAAACTGTAACGACCAGGACCAAAACGGATTAAATTTAATGTGTTGTGGATAGGTGTAATAAAAGCGAAAGTTGAGGGGATAGTTGGTAATTATGAGATGAAGTATATAAGGGCACAAAACCCTAGACAACATTCCATTTTTCCTGATTTGTGAATGTGGTTGTCGGCTGAGAATTGGTGATAGAGAGAAATAGAGAGTTTCCTTTAGAATTCTAGGGCAAGAGGAGAAGAAGATTTCCAAGTAGCAACTAGAAGAAAAGGGTGTGTTGGGGATTCAATTTCTGCAAGGAACTACCAGGTAATTTCGAATCCACAACCCTGATTAAGTTGTTTTGTTGATTGTTGAATCATTGGAAGGTCTATATTGCTAAAGTTAATGTTTAGGCTCTTCAAGAGGATTTAAACACCTTTAAATCGAGTTTAATCAGTACAGTTTATGGGGAAATGATTAAAGATGCTTAAGTAAGTAATTCGTCACATTATCTCACTGTTTTCGGAGTGTTTAGCAAGATTTCGGACCATAAAGCTCTTCCAGCGTTCGTCCGGAAACCTTCAAGTATGAAGGTGTCCGGGTGAGTGTCCGGGAAACTTCTTGGCCGTGTTGTAGAAGGTGTCCGGACATAGTGTTGTCCGGAAAGATTGTGCCGTCCGGAAAATCTGTGTCGTCCGGATAAGTTTAGTCGTCCGGAAAATCTGTGTCGTCCGGATAAGAGTTGTTGTCCGGGTACTAAGCGGTATCCGGAAAAGTGGGGGTTACCCGATAACCTGTCCGGAAAAGAGTAAAAGAGTAGGGTGGCAAGTGAGAAGTGTCCGGATAGTTCTAGTCAGCTTATAAATCTGTCCCTTCGTTCAGGTAGACAACTGGGAAGTAAAGAGCAGAGTAGGGAAAAGCAAGCAAACGTACCAGGTGAGTTTTTTTAACTAAAATGCGTGATTTTGACGTGTTTTCTAAAGTGAATACATGATGAGAAATGCCATGTTTTGTTTTGTTGCTTTAATTGCATGAAAGTTGTTTAAAGTTGATTTGGGATGTATGCATACATTGGTTTTGATGTAAATTGACTAAGTCGGGGGGTGTGTTCCGCCAGCTCGTGTCGGGGGGTGTGTCCCGTTTATGCCAAGGGAGGTGTGACCCTGTAAGGCAGCATGAGACTGACTCGTTGTCACCTTAGGGTGACTTCAGGGTGCCAATTTACGAGGGGCGGACCTTTATCCGTGAACGATTTTATATGAACGGATTTACGAACGATATGTTCTGAAAATGATAAACTGTTTTAAATGCTTTGATAACTGTTAAGAGGGACTCACTAGACCTCATGGTCTAACCCTCGCATTTTTTCCAAACTAAACCTTTTCAGGTAAGCAGATAGTAGGAGGCTCAGGTAAGTGAGCAAGAGCATGATAGATGACATATGCAGATAGAGACAGTGCCACTTATACTTGTAGTAGCTAGTTCATTCTCAGTTGTGTTTAAGTTGTTTCCGCCAACCTATTTTTGAGACTTATGTAAGAAATTTTGGGACCCATTTTTGGGATGTTCTAATTTATATGATTTGCATGCTTATTTTAGACTGGGTTGTTACAGATGGTATCAGAGCCATAGTTTAAGGGATTTAGGTGACCGAACGGGCCTAAACTTAAACTTGGGAGTAGAAATCACAACTGAGAATCAGGAAATGCGTTAGGAGGGCACTATTGTAGATACAGGAAATGCGTTAGGAGGACACTATTATAGAGATAGGGCTAATAGGGTACTGAGGACTGTCATGTAAGGTAAGTTTGAGATTTCACCTGGCCAGTGAAATTGCGAACTTACAGGTACATGTATGTGCTTAACCTGCCCTATTGTTCCGAAGTGGTAGTCAGAAGCTAGTGTTTATCTCGTGTTCCAGTACTTCAGCATGTCGGCAAGATCCCTGAGAGGTAGAATGAGACCCCTTGTTGGGGAAGTTTCTTGAGGAGTCCTGGTGATGTGATGTACGTATACATCGTAGAGGAGAAATGTTGTATAGAGTGTTACGAGTCGTCCAGAAGTAGCTCTTCGTGGATTCGGAGAAGAAGAATGGTTGATCTTTGAGTAGGACTCCTGTTTCTAGAGTGTCTCGGTTCTAGAAATCGGGGGATAGATCAGTTTGGTTGGTAAGGAAAGACAATGTCAAAACCTTGAAGGTATCAATGGAGCCCTGGCTTCTTGGATGAGTTTTCCATTAGCAGGATAAATTAAATAAGATACCTATAGTGAAATGAAGCCCTGTAGAAGTGGAAAGTGAAGTAGTTGATCAAAATGAATTAGTATGAATGGTTGAGTAAGTGGACCGTTGAATGTATGTATATCAAGTTATTGCAAGGGCGAGAGAGCGACCATTGGTCGAAGGAAGAGAGTCAATGATAAGTTGCGTTAGTAAAGTGACTGACCTTGTTTGAGTGAGTAGCCTTCAATTGCAAGTAGAAGTTTCATGCATTGAGTTCGTACATGTGTACATGAGTTCTTTTTTATAAGTAAAGTAAATGTGTAAATATCAAATTGGATCGAATATGAGTCGGCGTGTGCAAGCGTATGTTTAAATAAATAATAAAAATCCATTTACATCATATAATGAAGTCTTGAGGTTTACGATTTGCCAAATATTCCACTACCAGGTGAGTTTTTAAACTAAAATGCGTGATTTTGACGTGTTTTCTAAAGTGAATACATGATGAGAAATGCCATGTTTTGTTTTGTTGCTTTAATTGCATGAAAGTTGTTTAAAGTTGATTTGGGATGTATGCATACATTGGTTTTGACGAAAATTGGCTAAGTCAGGGGGTGTGTTCCGCCAGCTCGTGCCGGGGGGGGGGGGGGGGGTCCCGTTTATGCCAAGGGAGGTGTGACCCTGTAAGGCAGCATGAGACTGACTCGTTGTCACCTTAGGGTGACTTCAGGGTGCCAATTTACGAGGGGCGGACCTTTATCCGTGAACGATTTTATATGAACGGATTTACGAACGATATGTTCTGAAAATGATAAACTGTTTTAAATGCTTTGATAACTGTTAAGAGGGACTCACTAGACCTCATGGTCTAACCCTCGCATTTTTTCCAAACTAAACCTTTTCAGGTAAGCAGATAGTAGGAGGCTCAGGTAAGTGAGCAAGAGCATGATAGAGGACATATGCAGATAGAGACAGTGCCACTTATACTTGTAGTAGCTAGTTCATTCTCAGTTGTGTTTAGGTTGTTTCCGCCAACCTATTTTTGAGACTTATGTAAGAAATTTTGGGACCCATTTTTGGAATGTTCTAATTTATATGATTTGCATGCTTATTTTAGACTGGGTTGTTACATAAACTTAATAGTATCTGCAATTGAACATGTAAAAGTGAACAACCTAGATTGTTGTCTTTTTATTTTGAATTTCCTAAAGGATGGGAGTGTTGTGCTCATGATATAATCCATGTATGTGGATGATCTTGGCCAAATCCGTGTGCACGCTCAAAGATAGAGCGCAATAACCATGTGTTATGCAAGTGATGAGTTCAACATATGCTTATTGTCTTTTACGACCCTTACACTTGTGTCTACTTCCATGCAAGTGTTCTAAGACCATAGTTCGGTAGCAACAGAATTAGTACAAGTGTGCGTATAAGTTGGGTCAGCATGAGTCAAAGGTGGTCAAGACTAGAAAGGTACAAGTTACACAAGTAGGGTAGGGACCCATCCCCTAAAGAATCCCCTTACACCCTGCCCCTTTAGCAATACCCCGAAACCAGACGGGATGCCCTTGTATTTAACAGGATCGATCTAAGTAACCAACAAAGCATGAGATTATTAACATTGTCTCAAACGAACTGCACAAGCGTTATGTTATGATAACACAGAATCAAAGAGAAAACAAAATAGTGTTGCACCTTCGGTATGTGGAACACATCCTTAGTAATGAGGTCAACAATTCTCCAGACGGGACGAAGAATGATATATGAATCTATCAAAGAGAACAAGCATATTTGTCGACATGGAATAAAGCCCAGAAGCAATATATAGTACATTTTCTCCTTGATTTTGGATATTTTGTCCTCCCCAACATTTACAGTCCATCAAAGACTACTACTCAATAACCTCGTAAGAAATCTGAACTAGTCATTAATTAGATGGGATACAACATTAAGACGGCCATTCAAGTTGTGGAGGTCAAGTATATACACTACAAGAAAAATGACCTTCAGAGAAGGTTTTCTTTTTGTATTTGTAAGTCTGAAAAGCTTCTCTAATGGTTTTAGAGAGAAGCTTTTCACTTCCGTCAAAAAAGCTTTCCTATACAACGATAGCTAAAAGATTCGGAGAGGGTTTTCGTAGGGTACATTTAACCTTTAGAGAAGCTTTTTTTTTGGGCATTAGATACGCTTTCAAATCTTCTCTAAAAGTTGCCAGAATTTTTCTCAAAAGCTTCTCTAAAGGTATGTATTAGGGACGTTTTCCACTTTTGTCTAAAACTTATCTAATCTTTTGTCATTCAATTTCTTCTCTAAAATGTATCTTTAGATACACTTTTAAAACCTTCTCTGAAAATTCCTTCTCTAAATCCCCTTTTCCTTGTAGTGTACCTGAGAAACCATGTCCTACTACAGAGAAGACAATTCATCAACACCTCCAACTAGAGAGAAAACAATTCATCAAAAGATGTTTACCATATCTATATAGGTGTCACACACATATATAGAAAAACTCGATTAGATAGTCCAAAGGTAAGTCAGACTTAGTAGCAAATGCAATCTCCACACCCTATTCATCATGCCAATAACAAAACCTGCAAATGAAGATATATTGATAATTATGTTTGGTACATACATAAGCAGAAGTCGGAAAAAAGAATTACCCTTCTTTTGTGCTTGGATGCCTTGGATGCTTGTCTGTTTGGAATATCTCCAATGCCTCGTGGGCTGCTGAGTCAACTGTAAGGTAGTTGTTTCTGCGTTTCAAATGGGAAAATTGTAACCAGAACTAGCAAATTCTAGTATGATGAAAGGAAAAATTATGATCAGATGCAAGGAGATTTGCATGACAGAATCGATTGTGATTGATACACTCCCACACTCGTTTTGCTCGATGGTATCCACCATTCATGCGTTCTCCAATATGGCAAGAATTCCTCCACTAGCACAAACTTAAACTTCACTCAATGTCCATCATTGAACTAAGCAACAATAAAAAAAAGTAGAATTGACTCGGATCACAATACATTATTTTTGGATGGAACCATTAAAAACCCTATAAATACTAGAGCACAGGTGTCTTAAATAAGAGCAGTTTGCTCAATAAACACTAATGTCGAAGTTAAGACAGGGGAAGAGTGAGAAGAAAAAACACAGCAACAACGAAACGTAACTAAACTCAAAAGCACGATGCACTTTGGAGGGGTATTTACACATAAATGCCTTCTGTATTTTCAGTCAGCTACCATAGCGATTTACTTAAGAGGCCAAAACTACAATTTCGAAAATGAAGGAACATATGTTCATAAAATCAAATATATATCTTTCCACATGGTAAGAAACCACGTGAATGGAAAAAACTACAATCCACATCATCATCTTATCAGAGATATCACATACAACAAGAAGAAATGTAATCGTATTAATTCTTCTTTTACCCATATAAGTTAGAGAAAACTCTGCAGTATCGTCTTCCCAATGCCTCGACACATGGAGTTCACATAACAAGAAATTCCAACTCCGAACAACATGATTTTCATAGCGAGTCGCTTGCACAAGAAATTCCAACTCCAAAAAAACCTCATGGGCATACTAGTTGCAGTCCCGGAAAGAGGATGAAGCCAAAATGCATGAACCCTACCACCTAAGCCACCGGGCAAATTAAGTAGAAGGCCAAGTTTGGACTCAAAACCACTAAGTGCCGCAAACTGAAAGAGAACCTTCTACAATTGGAACCAAAGTGAGCCGGAAAAACCTCACGGTCAAGGCGGGCTTACCAGAATCATTTGGGAGCTTTGTAAAAGAAATCAGAGTCAACGGAAGAAGTAGATGCTTGCTAGAGTAAAAATAGAATCAAAGTTGGGTGTGTTTATCCCAAGAATATCAACAAGAATGCAACACGTCAAGAAAACAAATAACCAATTACTTAAAAAGACAAAATTAAAGAAGTAGACGAGAAATGAAAAAGAAACTTCATAAGGTGTGCCTAAACAACCCTATTACAAAAAAAAGGTAAACTTAAAAAAAAAACAAGTCTACCCTAAAAGCCTAGCAAAATACAACGATGGGCATACTAGTTGCAGTTCGGGAAAGCAGATGAAGCCAAAATGCATGAACCCTGCCATCTAAGCGACCAAGCAAATGAAGTAGAAGTCCAAGTTTGGACTCAAAACCACTAAGTGCCGCAAACCAAAAGAAAACCTTCTACAATCGAAACCAAAGTGTGCCGGAAAAACCTCATGGTCAAGGCAGGCTTACCGGAATCATTTGGGACCTTTGTAAAAGAAATCAGAGTCAACGGAAGAAGTAGATGCTTGCAAGAGTAAAAGTAGAATCAAAGTTGGGTGCGTTTATCCCAAGAATATCAACAAGAATGCAATACGTCAAGAAAACAAATGACCAATTTCTTAAAAAGTCAAAATTAAAGAAGTAGATGGAGAAATGAAAAAGAAACTTCATAAGGTGTTTCTGTCTCGTTTTCACTATATTGAGCTTTACATTGTCATGAATAATGGAATTGCGGTCTTTCCAAACTTCCCATAGGATAAATAAAGCAACAGAATTGCGTAAAAAATAATACTGGGAGCAAATAGTATCAGTCCACCAAGACTCAAGACGCTGCTCGAGAGACTGAGCTTGGGATATTGAGATGTTAAGATGAGACGCGAAGAAGGACCAAAGGGATGCAGCCAGCTCTCCTTGAACAAAGAGATTCGAGATGGATTTACTATGAGGGCTGGAACAGCAAAGACAACAAGAGGGAAACCGAAAACCCAGAGACTTAATACGCTCATCAGTGGATATTGCCTTATGCATAAGTCGCCAAACAAAACCTGCAATTTTTGGGTGTACCCATTTATTCCAAACATATTTCCACCAGTAGACAGAAGGATGAGAAGCCCGCGTCGATTCCCATGCACTAGAAACAGAGAAGGCATCCACCAGGATGAAGTACCAGTGAAGTTTGCCCTCATAAACCTCAGAAAGACAGCCCCGCGTAGATTGAATTTATTGAATGGAGATAGGATCCAAAATACTCAGAATTTCATTCATCAAATTGGGGTCATTGAAGGCCTCTTTGACAGAGATATGAGGCCGAGGAGGGTTGTCTACCTGCAGAGGAGAATTCAACCACATATCATGCCAAAAAAATGTTACCTTTACCGATAGACCACAAGGCGTGGGATAAAACAAAGTCCAGCTGGGCATGGATGGCTCTCCAACAATGAGAAGCACTCCTAGGAATTGAAGAGAGAACAGCCCTGTGAGGGGCACCATATTTGCTTCGCATGAACATAGCCCAAAGAAAAGAGAGTCCCCTTTATAGTATAGAATTCCACGCCTATGTGCAAGGCTTGCATCACTTGATGTAACGAACGAATTCTAACACCCCCTTCCTCCTTAGGACAACAAATGGTCTCCCATGACACCCAATGATGTCTCTCTTCTCCATTAGAGCTCCAAAAGAAATTAGAAAAAATACCCTGCCCAAATATGCGACTCTATAGGGATAAAAAAAATGAAATTCATAATGGTATTCTAAATAGTATCTTACTTTTGACCTCTTCCCTCTTACTGGGCAGCAGGATAGAGTGGGCTTTATGGTTGATGTCAGCTACTCTCTTCCTGCTTTACCTTCTAGAGAGCCCAGTACATAGTCTAATGGCATGGGCACTCGAAGGAAAGGTATAAAGATTTTCCATTGTCCTAGGGATTCGTATTTCCCATTGTCCTTATGGATGAGGGAATCGAGTTGCGAAAGATGAGGGAATCTACTTAAGTCCCCCTAAAGCAGGGTATTATTCCTATTTTCCCTCTTCCTCCAGCTATCAACACGATAGAGTGGAGCCTCACATAACCCCCTTTAGCACAGAGAAATGTAACCCTATTAGAAGAAAAAAGGTAACTTAAAAAAAACCAAGTCTAACCTAAAAGCCTAGCAAAATACAACGATGGGCATACTAGTTGCAGTTTGGGAAAGCAGATGAAGCCAAAATGCATGAACCCTACCACCTAAGCTACCAAGCAAATTAAGTAGATGTCCAAGTTTGGACTCAAAACCATTAAGTGCCACAAACCGAAAGAAAACCTTCTACAATCGGAACCAAAGTGTGCCGGAAAAACCTGACGGTCAAGGCAGGCTTACCGGGATCATTTGGGACCTTTGTAGAAGAAATCAGAGTCAACGGAAGAAGTAGATGTTTGCTAGAGTAAAAATAGAATCAAAGTTGGCTGCATTTATCCCAAGAATATCAACAAGAATGCAATACGTCAAGAAAACAAATAATCATTTACTTAAAAAGTCAAAATTAAAAGAAGTAGATGGAGAAATGAAAAAGAAACTTCATAAGGTGTGCATAACCAACCTTATTACAAAAAAAGGTAAACTGAAAAAAAAAACACCAAGTCTAACCTAAACGCCTAGCAAAATACAACGATGGGCATACTAGTTGCAGTTCAGGAAAGCAGATGAAGCCAAAAATGCATGAACCCTAACGCCTAAGTGACCAAGAAAATTAAGTACAAGTCCAAGGTTGGACTCAAACCACTAAGTGCCGCAAACCGAAATAAAACCATCTACAATCGGAACCAAAGTGTGCCGAGAAAACCTCACGGTCAAGGAAGGCTTACCGGAATCATTTGGGACCTTTGTAAAAGAAATCAGAGTCAACAAAAGTAGATGCCTGCTAGAGTAAAAATAGAATCATCTAAACCAGAAATAAAACAATAATCATCTGTCAAAGTGTAAGAAAAATGCAGACCAACGTTCTTTTCGTTAATAACTATTTATGAAGAAAAGACAAGTTTAAAATACGAGTCAAGATCTAAGTATGCTTACGTCATATTCCTCTCTTGTTCCTTCAGGCGGGGATAAATCTTGCACCCATTCAACCACGGCAACACGGTACCATGTACCCAACTCGATTTAAATCACTGATCCTCTTCGCACACAGTAATTTTGGTAAATCTGAAACATTCAGGTCAGCACTTCAAACTTCTTAGAGCTATCACCACTACAACAAATCGGCTTTATAAGACACCAAATATGTCTAACTGTCCTATAATATGTCTTTATAAGACTAAATTTTATTGTGCGTCCTATGTAAAGGTGTTACAATAAGTTGATAGGACGCCTTTGGGCTTGACAAGTTTTTTAGGACAATTTTGAAATAAAGCGCCTTTTTACTCTTTTTACATGACATCATTTATACAAGTGTCTTATAAAAAAAATGTTTTATAAAGTGACGTGTTCATGGGACACATCTCAAAAGTGTCCTAAAGTTACGATGCCCAAATATGTCCTAACATCCTATTGTAACACCTAAATATAGGATGCACAGTTGATTGGTACTATAAAATTAAGTCCTATTAAAGCAGTAAAACAGCCCATTTAGACATCATTGACGTCCGATAAAGCCGATTTTTTGTAGTGTACAATCAAGTTATACAAACAAGAGTACTAACCTTAACTCCTGTGCTTGCCTACTGATGTTAACTTGGTTGTGTATGCCTAATTTGATTGTTCACCTATTGACAAGTATGGTCGAATGTCGTATACTATACGTTCACCTGGCTATAAAGATGTACAGACAAAATGTAGTTACCATACTATAAAATAGCAGTTTAATCCGAATTCAACGGGGGTTGCCAAGAACACTGATGGACACACGGTTAAGTTACTATATGACCGGGAAATAAGTAAACGACCCTGATGTTTTCATGAGGGACACAGTGAGACACATATGTTAATCCGTATTATCATCGAACATGAGTTGTGATACTTGTTTTTTTAAACAAATTTCTAGGCACCATATCATCGAACATGTGTTGGATACTTGTTTTTTTTCTAGGCACCATATCAGTTGTTGAGTGGTTTAGACGGTGACAGTTTCAGTTCATTGGGTAGTCAATGCGTCCCCATGTTTTCTGATAACTTGTACCGATAGAGAAGAAGTCGTCTCAGAGGACTACACTTGTCTAAACCAGAAACAACATTAAGAGAATGCAGAAATAGATCGGCTGTACCACGAAACATACCTGCTATTGTTGCCGCTTCAACATCACCACAAGAAGGAATGCAAATCGTCAACATTTGCTCTCACAAAATGCAACCACCAAACTAAGAATGCAAATCAAATATTGATTAAATCATGAACTGATTTATGAATTTGAACCTAAAGATGGTAGAGCTTCATATTTCTTCACCCAATAGTTTACCTTATTGGTGAAAAGGGAGACCATGCAAACAGGACTTTATAACTATCAAACACGATATCAACTGATGAACCATCAATCATTGTATTTCATATTTATTCCAATCACGCGACAATATTGATTGTTTATAGACCGACAAAATGGCAAAAAGAACGGGATTTCAAAAGCCATACTTAACAGAAATCGATATTCTTCCAATATTATTTTAAATTGCTTACCTCTTCGAGCAATTGATGCAGAGCGGTGACAACGAGAAGTGAATCCAGTGCTTTTCTACCACCATCCACCACTCATCATCATCATCGCACACTTGATCCTGTTATAATTTCCAAATCAATCAAATAAAAAGACACCAACTCAGAAAAAGCCAATGTGCATAAGTTTTCAGCAACCTGATGAAAGTCTTGTAACAAAAGTGCAAGAATAAGTAATTTGAGCAGATCCTATATAGCATATTTGTCACGGTTAGCATATTTGTTAAGGTTGAATCCCGAATTCTGGTATTGTGATGCTTTATTGGTTTGATAAGAAGTGAAGCATGTTCGTGTAATTTGTTGATTTTTGTCAATTCCAATCGAATACTACAGACACGTTAAACCTACAATGATCACCTTATGAAATGAATTCAACCTAACAACATACTCATATAATGACTAACCAAATGGAGAATCAGACCATGAAGAAGCAGGTTACGCCAAAAAAACAGAACTAGATTAGGGCAAAATACATACCTGATTTATGTATATAAACTAAACCAAACTGAGAGAAACTGTGATGGCATCATGACGACGGGACAGCAGCTGAGAAATTGACGAAGGCGGCGGCAAAATAGGTAGAGAATTTGATGAAGGCGACGGCGAGATTGGTGGAGAAATAGACGAAGGAGAGAGAGAGAGAGAGAGAGAGAGAGACTGGAGCGATGGGTTTTAAGAGAGAACAATTTTTTCTAATAAATTTGACAAATAATTTACCAAGGTGATCAACTCGTCCCAATTGAAATACATGCCTTTAGGTAGTAAAGAATGAGACATGGTAAAGAAGTTAAACAAACCTATGTGACTAATATCAACAGTTTATGGAAGCAATTTGTCTCTAGACATGTAAGAAAGACGTGCAAGTTCCAATGTCGATACTGTTAAAGCAGTGGAATAATCAGATTAGCACAATAGATAATAAATAAATCTTCCTCGATTGCTGTTTTTGTTTCTAAGTTACAGATATCTCGTTGATATGCAGTACTGCAAAAAGGCTCTACAAGATAAGAGCACTTACGCTTACTTTAATTTGGAACCGTTGATTTTTCCTTTCTCTTCGAAGGAAAGAAAATCTTAGAAAAGAAGCACCTGAAAGAGGGTTGAATCGGATAGAGCGAGCGACTCATCTCATCTTCTTTTTGTTGTTGACTCTTTACACAAACTTGAAACAAACAGCAAATGGACACAGTTTTTGTGGGTGGGGAGAAGTAATTAGGAGGTTTTAATGGATGGTGGTTGATAAGGAAAGTCTAATGTAGCTTAAAAACCTTGTCCACAAAGCAAAAAACATTTATACCTCTTAAAATTTCAAGATAACCGAAGTGCTGCATTATGAAAAAGTATACATAGTAAAGAACATACTAAAAAGCATGTTGAAAAAACTCTCGGAAAATGAAGAATAAGGTGATCAACTTATTAGTTTCAACAGTTAGTCTTTGCCTTACATAGTTGTTCTCACGAGTCAGGAGCAACCAATGCCAATGGCAAAAAGCTATGTAGCCATGAGCAAATATAGTAAAGAACATACACTAAAAAGCATGTTAAAAAAAATCTCGGAAAATGAAGAATAAGAAACAGCCAATTAAGAACATATCTAAGCAGTCAAGTTATGCTGCAAAATTGAATCCCTTGAGTAGACGCATATATGTCACACTAATAAGTCCCTTGCGGTGCTCTCTCCATGTCTTAGAAAAGATAAAGCGAATACAATTCTCTAAAAGTATAGGTTTTAGTGACAGTTTTTGTAAACCTTCTCTAAAAGTATCCTTTAGTAGTTTAGTTACACTTAAAAAATCAAGTTTCTTCTCTAAAGGGTGTCTATATATACACATACACACACATATATAGTTCATATTTCAGCTATATATTATAATAAAATAAATAACAATACTAAACAAGAAATACAATAAAACAATTTTTTCATATTTGTCATAAAAGACAAGAATTTTTAAAACAAAGCATAATGTTTCGATAATCCACACATCTATTCAAATTTATCAAAAAACACACATCCAAAATCATACTACAACAATCCAAGATCTTCAATATGCCAATTTCTCTCATTCATCTGCAACAAGTCAATAGGACATCAAAGCAGCTTAATGCCATTTCTTTATTTGATTATCAAACACATGCATATGCATACTTGTTATGCGATCTGTAATACCAGCTTCGAGACCAAATAAACCAAAAATAATTTTTTAAGCTTAATGGACCCAATATTAGCATTAAAGTTAAGAAAATCAATTTCTTTAAGACCAGACTTCAGAATCTATAAGCCTCAAAGCCAATAGCACAAGTTTTTTAATTGGGAGCTTCTCTATAACTAGTTAATAATTACTACGTTATTTGGGTTTGGCTAAAATGCTAAAAATTGGATCATGGCATGAGATTCTACTTTAAATAAGAAGACAAGCGTATATAATAAGTACATCAAATTTAAATCTGACCGTTACGTGCCCTTGCCGTAAGCAAAACAGAAAGTCCCATGTCCTCCTACCTCGATATTACTATTATGCACTGACGCAGGCCCAAGCCGAAGCCCATACTTAGTAATATTCTAGGATAGTAAAGAAGGGGTAATTTGGGTACTTAGAATAATTTTTAGGATAGAATGCAGGGAGTGTGAAGCATGCAGGAAAAAAAATCATTTCCTTTCTGTTATTGGGTTTGTTTCACCCCGTTAAGCCGGTTCATAACAATTATTAGGTATTCTCAGTTGTATTCCTTTCTAGTATGCCACGATAAGCAGAATTTGCAGACTGTCATCTTCTCCAGCAATAACCTCACCAAGTAGTTACCAACCATTACCTTGGCTTGTTTAAATTTAAAATAGATAGGAAAATAGCAGATAATACACAGTTAAGGTGTAAACAAGTTGGTGGGTAGACACCTAAGAGTTCAGAATTTATGTATTTACCTGATTCTGTAAAAGGTCGAGAACTGCTAAACCAACAAAATTACATGATGAAGCCTTCTGTATCACTATTGACAATGCTTGCACTTATCATAGGCTACAAACATAATAAAGACCGTAAATATGAATCAGGGAAAAAGAATTAAACGAGAGGTTGTTTCTAAGAAGACCCGTCTTGAAATATTTAGTAAACGAAGAGAAAAGAGTGAAATTGGTGAGAAACATGAGAAGTGCCCAATTTGGTGAGAAACGTGAGAAGTGGTGATCAACCGTTGGGTGAGAAAAGAACGAACATTAGAATGAGATGCACCGAATAAGATCCACCGAGATGCACCGGATCAATTCCCTTTTAAGCCACAATTCATGGGAGGGTATTTAATTATAAGTGATCAACGGTTTAAAAGTAATTCTCACACTTTTCACCAAAAATGGCACTTCCAATTGCTAGATATGCTCTAAACTGTTATATTTATTTTCTACCAAAGCTCGTGCACCTTTCATTTAAAATAATATCACCACTGTTACTCTGTTAGACTACTTGTAGTGTTGTGCGTGTCGTAAAACCTGTTTTTCTGATTTTCCATATATCTCATGTGTCAATGGCGTGCCTTTTTTAATCTATTCTTGAAAATTTTCAATAAAAATCACATGCCTGTTATGAGGCATGAAGGGTTTTTTTGGCCCCCGAGGGGATGTCTTCATGCAAAATTTAGCATTCTAACTTCATCTTTAAAAAAGTTGCAAGTGCCTGGGAATAGTGTAGTCGAGATGGATAAATTGAAACCAAGGATCAGAATAGATCAGTCACACATCACATTAAATGTCAAATATGAATCACTAACGTAAAAGGACAGGTTAGTAAGGGCAGAGGTTTCTTTGCATAGATTTACCCGTAGCTGAATCCGGATAAGGAAGCCAATCCAAGAACCATCAGGCCTTCTCAAGTTGCAAGAGAAACTAGAGGACCAAGTCCGCTGTACGATGCCTAAAACGCAGAAGGTTAACTTTATGCAAGTGCAACTACCATAAAATGTAAACGCATCAGGGGCGGACCATAGGAGCACATGGTGGCACGGGCATGGTTCCATCGCAATGGAAAAGGATTACGTTTCTGAAGGGTGCCACCGTATTGAACTGTTGGGTGTGCTTATATTTATTGAAACTAAACTATTGGCACAAGTCTTTAATGGCGTGGTTGGTAAATGTTGTGCACATCCATACAGAAAGGTTTATTTGGTGTCTAACTAATTTCAAATTTCGAATTATCAAACCCTTATCTCAATTTCAAACTGGAAGTTAAGCAGGTACCCTGTAGAATGAGATGCCATCGAGTCTGCCTTATACTTTGATATATTTGGAGGGTCTGTGGAACATCCTTTTTTCAGCATCAAGCAATATCATCCAGCATCCCCTGCTTGGAAAAACACCATGTGTAAGAAAATCAAAAAGTTGTCGTTTAACTTCATATTACGGTAGATAAGAGAAGCAGCTAATTAAAAAATTTATATCACGCCTACCTGCAATGTCGAGATTATCGCTGTGAATCTTCGTTAATTTATCTGTGGTTTCCATCAGATCAAACACACGCTAACCATTAGAAAAATAAAAAAATTAGGGTTTCTGATTTCTTGGATCAATTCACATACTTTAGTAGTTTTGGTGATTCCAATAACCAAATTCCCTTTTTTCTAACGAAAATATGGGGAATAATCAAGATCATCGTACCTTTCCAAGCGTTCCTGCCATAACCGACATCATCACCGTCATATTCGTATTACAATCAAAGCAATTGCCATGGAGTATCGTAATGCTGTACTGTACTTAGGGTTTCACCTCAAAAAGAACATCTCAGTCAGTTATTGTGTTCTTCTCTGCTATCCTCAATCTCGCTTGGTGCGTAACTTTTGGTTTTGATGAAGGCAACGGAGAGAGAGAGAAAGAGAAGAAACTCCTTCATCAGTGCAGTGTATGGGAAGAAGGATCAGCATATAAATATTATACCGTTGGGTCTGAGGAAAGGAAATGATTTTTAATTAATTTGATTGATTTATGATTTTGGAAATCAATTTCAATCACTGCGAATCATTTACCAAAATGTTATAATTTTTTGTAGAAATACTATTTATTCACTGTTTTCTTTATTGTAAAAATACTGTCCAATTATAATAGAACTTTGAAAAGTTGTTAAAAATAGTCATCCCGAATTTCCCATTTATTTTATAGTTAGTTTTTTATTCAACTAACCAAAATAATCATTTTCTTGTTAAGAAATCTATTTTTTATGAGTTTTATATTTATAAAATAACACTTTAAGAGCATCTCTAACAAATTATTAAAAATTAAGATTTGATGATTTTTGCTCCATTAAATTTTTCAAAACCTTCTATAAAATGAAAAAAATTAGAAGAAAGATATTGAATCTAATTTTTCTTTGAAAACTTGACTTTGAATTCTCTATTTTGGAGAATCTATTAAGGAATAAAGATGCTTTAAAAAATTGGTAAAGTGCTACTTGCGACATAACAAGTAGCATTTTAGCAAGTTGAGTAAATAACATGTTAGCAATTTTGGTCCCTGCCCGCGTTGGGATCCCGCGATCGCGGGCTAACCCGCCACGCGTCGGCACAGGGTTTACCCTAAAAAATTTGAAGACCAAAACCCTATTTTTATCTCTTCGGCCGCACTATATAAAGGGTGGGGGGACCAAAAACCGCCACTCTCAATATTTTATACACTCTCAATTTTTTTAATCAACTCTCTCTCAATTTTTTCCCACTCTCTCAATTTTGTCGTGTGGAACACGTGTTCGAGTTTTGTGAAGATGTCTCGTATTACCTCTGTGGTATGTTTTCCTTATGTTTTTTGTTATTTTTTGTATGTTATTTTAAGTTAAGATATATGATTTGTATGTTGTTAGAGTGTTTATAACTTTTGTTATGTTTGAATATGTTCTATGTTTAACGTTTTTAAGATATATGATATGTATGGTTTTATGTTTGAATGTGATATTTGTATGTTATAATGTGTATGTTGTTATAGGAGTATATTTATAAAAAAATTGTTAAGAGTGTGTTTTTATAAAAAAATTGTTAAGAATGTGTTTTTATAAAAAAATTGTTAAAAATGTGTTTTTTTATAAAAATAATTCTTAAAAATGTGCTTTTATAAAAAAATGTTAACAATATGTTTTTTTATAAAAAAAATTGTTAAGAGTGTGTTTTTATAAAAAAATTGTTAAGAAGAGGTGACTTCTTCCAAATCGCGTTTGCAATGTAATCCAAATGGAGTTTCAAAAGTGCTTTTGCATTTGCCAAACAAGCTTTTTAACTTATTGACTTCTTGAAAAGCCAATAAGTCAATAAGTTGTTTTAAAACACACTCCCAAACACCCCCTAGGAGGTTTTAATGGATGGTGGTTGATCAGGAAAGTCTAATGTAGCTTAAAATTGCAAATTTCAACAAACCATGGGGACTAAACGTAATATATTATATGGACACTTTTATATTTTTGCCCGTGGACACATAATTTGTATATTTTCTCTAGGTTTGTCAAATTATGTCCAAATAATAGTTTTTTTTATGGAGATAACCCAAAAAATGATTACTAGATGAGAGTATCAATAAAAAAAATTAAAATAAATATTTGAAGAGATAAATTATATTTTAATAGATGAATGCAATATTTTAATATTATAATCAATGTTTGTTTCTCCAAAATGGGAAATATGTTGGAGATGAATGTAACTTTTTTTGGAGTTTTTGATTTTGATTCTTCAGTTTAGAGAAATTTTGAGAAATCTGTTGCAGATGCTCTCATACTAACTTCGTCAAAAAAAATATCGTTAAAACCCCCATTTGACTTGCACATAAGGACATTTTGCTTTTTTTACTTACATTTTCTGATTTTTCACTAAAAACAACAAACCACATAAACCACGCGATCTGATCAAATCCTATGGTTCGAGTTTGGTTTCAATATTAGGTTCAATTGGTATTGACGAGAAGATTGTAATGGTATAATTTGTAAAATAAATGTATTTTTAATGTATTTTAATTCATATATGATTATTTATGTTAATACGATAAATGTGTAAATTGAAAAATGGAAAAAAGTTAAAGATATAAAGTAAATTAAACAATTAAGGGGTTGTTTGGTTCACAGAAAGTGAAGGAATTTGATGGAATTGGAATCTCAAATTCCTTTGATCAGATTCAATTCCATTGTTTGGTTCAAGGTTTTTAAAGGAATTGGAATCTCAAATTCCAACCAATTCCATCAAATAGCCATTTAAACATTCCATCCTAAATACAAAGGATTTCAAAGGAATGGAATTGAGCCGATTTAGCTCAAAAGATAAGGGTGTAAGGTGTAATTTAAAAATAAAAAATGATTTGATTTTGAATTTCATCTCGAATATGTGGAACATCCGAGGTTGTGAAACATTAACATTTTTACGGTCTGCTATAAAGTGGTAACTCTTAAAAATTCAAGAATAACATATTTTTAATGTATTTTCCCGAACAACTTTCCTAAGATGGAAGATAAGGTGGGCATGGATGATAACAATTACTTCAGTGAGTTTGTGAGTCCGTTAAGTTTGTGGGATGAACTCATGACCAACTACCAAACAACTCAACCGAGTACTTCCTTTGATAATTTATCTTGTGAGGATCTCTTTCAGGTATATGTGAGGATCTCTTTCAGGTATAGCTGCAATGACACTATATCCCATCTTATATTTTGAGGCCTAAACTTAATAGTATCTGCAATTGAACATGTAAAAGTGAACAACCTAGATTGTTGTCTTTTTATTTTGAATTTCCTAAAGGATGGGAGTGTTGTGCTCATGATATAATCCATGTATGTGGATGATCTTGGCCAAATCTGTGTGCACGCTCAAAGATAGAGTGCAATAACCATGTGTTATGCAAGTGATGAGTTCAGCATATGCTTATTGTCTTTTACGACCCTTACACTTGTGTCTACTTCCATGCAAGTGTTCTAAGACCATAGTTCGGTAGCAACAGAATTAGTACAAGTGTGCGTATAAGTTGGGTCAGCATGAGTCAAAGGTGGTCAAGACTAGAAAGGTACAAGTTACACAAGTAGAGGGATCACAAATGGTTTTAAATAGTCTATGTTATCCTCAAGCTTGTTATTATATCGTATTAGTAGTCATACGACTGTTGATATGACTCAACTATTTTTCTCATTGGTGAGCATATGTATAAAACTAATTTTGGTATTAGACACAATATGAAAGATTTTTTAGATGAACATATACCTCTTGGAGGGTAACCCCCATTACCTAACGTAGTGTAAAACAAGTTTCTTTTAAAGTATATGCATGCACCATGTATGATGTATAACCATCTATCTTATAGGGCATACAATGATTCTTTCATCACTTCATTTTACTATCCTACAAGCACATTAATAAAAATAATAATGAACGAGTCAAATTTATTTGGGACTTTTGAAGAACCGTATATTGGAATGCTTTAATATTCATTTTTTTTTTATAACGATGGACATCTGGACGAACTTACACACCTCAAAAACCAAACCAAATGAGCCACCACTAACATTCACCACCACCCAATGGCCATTGGCCACTACCACACTACCTACAACCAACCACTAGTTAAGCTCATAACCATATTTTTAACACTTTTACCAATATATTTAACTTTCTTTAAACCATGAAATGAATATTCTTCTTTTTCCAAATGGTCACCACCATGCAGCTACCCTATCCATGCCTTATTCATTTCTTATTTAAAGCTAACAGAAAGAACCTGCATTCACAAAGGGGAAGGTTCATAAAGCAAGATCTACCCACTTCAATCATGCATTATTCATTTCATGTTTAAAGCTAGAAGAGAAGAATAATAAACTAAAGACCCTGCATTCACAAAGGGGAAGGGCCAAAATTATAAACATAACATCATCATCATCTGTCCGTTCCCATTATTTTCCAAAGGCAAATAGCATCCTCTTTCTAAATGTCCCAAAACAAAAAACAAAAAGAGATGCTCATCAAAACTTGGTTGGAAATAGAAATATCCTATATTTATTGATTCCTTTGAAGAAAAAAGCATCTGATACTCCCCAATCAAACATCATTCTGGTTCCTATTTTGCAGGTTCGATAGCAGCAGGTGCAGGGCCCCCGGTTGTCGGCCTGTACACCAATCAAAATAAAACCAAGTTAAACTTTTAGCTTCACAAATAAGGGAAATTGGGCTTTGACAGATGTGGGACATCAACTTACAATCCAACAAACACTTTAAAAGCATCATAAATTCCCCATTGAGCTCAGAGTTCCAATCATCACAATACGTAGGGGGAGCCCTCGGGTGAACAGACCCCAAAGTCCAAGCTTCTTCACAGCCTGAGAAGAAGAAGAAAACTGATGCAAGTAAATTGAAGTGGTTTTGAGATGATAAATGGTCTCATTAAGATAATGGTCGAGCAGAATCACTCACATCTCCAACACTTGCTCCCTTGGCATTGTTAAGGAAAGAGACAAGATTGTCGGCAGGATGAGATACAATTGCGCACAAAAGACCTGCCACATATCCACCAGCAAAACTAACTCCAAGTTGCAGTGATTTGCTGCACTCGTTCTTCGGTCTAGGGATGGCATACTTGTACATCATCTCCACAATAGTCTCAAATGATGCAAACTTCATCATTGTATCTGTACGTATCAAAAAGTTAGCAATCAAGATACACACGTATAGGTTGAGTGCTGTAACAAATAGTTTGATCTGTGAAGATCCAAAATACACTAGTGTTAGAACAAGTAGATTCCCATTGCCATTTTACTTCCATCTGCAAAATGTAGAATTTTGTAGATGAAGTCTAGTCCTGACTTCATAACAAGATAAGTGTTAGGTTTGTGATATCCCAGTAGTAATAATGGTAGTAGAATTGTAGTGACAAATGGCAATTAACTCGTCATCTCCACAGTGAGGGAGAGAATTTTTTTGAAAAATGGCAATTTCTAGATTTCAAGTAAGAGCCCTTCAGTTAACACTATAACAAGAAACAGTACAAATTGACATAAAGACCAAATGGAAGATAAAAACTGACTGCATAAATGAGAATCAAAAGAAGCCTAATTCTGGCAGTGAACTCCAAAAGTGAAGCACAGAAAAACAAAAGAAGTTTTCCTGCTTCGGAGCTGATTAGATGGGTATTTATTATTCGTTTTAAATAAGCTTTTGCTTCTTTCTTTGTTATTCTTTAGGACAAACAGAGGGGGACATAAAATGTAACAACAGCATAGGTAGAAAAAAAACCTAGCATCACAAATGCCTCAACTTACATGGTATCTGGCGTCCCCAGAGTGGTACAATTCCCTTGTACAACCTACACAAATACGGCCAAACCCAATGAGGTAACTCCTGGATACCCAAATTCTGACAAAGCTCTAAAGATAACAAAATAAATAAATATTATGTGTACCCAAGTACACCATCGGATTTAACAAACTTTGGAAGTCCATCTCCCAAACCCTGGCAAAACCAGGTTGTGCCTGGACACGGACCTTCACTGCCTCCATAGGACAAAGAGCAACATCAGCAATTACCTCTGCAGATGCTGAACCAGCGAGGTAGATCAAAGTCTTGTACTTTGCTGCATACTCTGGGCCAGCAATGTCGGAGTAATATTTCTTGAAGAATTCATAGAACCCAAACTTGCAGGCACCTTGAGCACTGTAACCAAGCAGGGTAGGGACCCATCCCCTAAAGAATCCCCTTACACCCTGCCCCTTTAGCAATACCCCGAAACCAGACGGGATGCCCTTGTATTTAACAGGATCGATCTAAGTAACCAACAAAGCATGAGATTATTAACATTGTCTCAAACGAACTGCACAAGCGTTATGTTATGATAACACAGAATCAAAGAGAAAACAAAATAGTGTTGCACCTTCGGTATGTGGAACACATCCTTAGTAATGAGGTCAACAATTCTCCAGACGGGACGAAGAATGATATATGAATCTATCAAAGAGAACAAGCATATTTGTCGACATGGAATAAAGCACAGAAGCAATATATAGTACATTTTCTCCTTGATTTTGGATATTTTGTCCTCCCCAACATTTACAGTCCATCAAAGACTACTACTCAATAACCTCGTAAGAAATCTGAACTAGTCATTAATTAGATGGGATACAACATTAAGACGGCCATTCAAGTTGTGGAGGTCAAGTATATACACTACAAGAAAAATAACCTTCAGAGAAGGTTTTCTTTTTGTATTTGAAAGTCTGAAAAGCTTCTCTAATGGTTTTAGAGAGAAGCTTTTCACTTCCGTCAAAAAAGCTTCCCTATACAACGATAGCTAAAAGATTCGGAGAGGGTTTTCGTAGGGTACATTTAACCTTTAGAGAAGCTTTTTTTTGGGCATTAGATACGCTTTCAAATCTTCTCTAAAAGTTGCCAGAATTTTTCTCAAAAGCTTCTCTAAAGGTATGTATTAGGGACGTTTTCCACTTTTGTCTAAAACTTATCTAATCTTTTGTCATTCAATTTCTTCTCTAAAATGTATCTTTAGATACACTTTTAAAACCTTCTCTGAAAATTCCTTCTCTAAATCCCCTTTTCCTTGTAGTGTACCTGAGAAACCATGTCCTACTACAGAGAAGACAATTCATCAACACCTCCAACTAGAGAGAAAACAATTCATCAAAAGATGTTTACCATATCTATATAGGTGTCACACACATATATAGAAAAACTCGATTAGATAGTCCAAAGGTAAGTCAGACTTAGTAGCAAATGCAATCTCCACACCCTATTCATCATGCCAATAACAAAACCTGCAAATGAAGATATATTGATAATTATGTTTGGTACATACATAAGCAGAAGTCGGAAAAAAGAATTACCCTTCTTTTGTGCTTGGATGCCTTGGATGCTTGTCTGTTTGGAATATCTCCAATGCCTCGTGGGCTGCTGAGTCAACTGTAAGGTAGTTGTTTCTGCGTTTCAAATGGGAAAACTGTAACCAGAACTAGCAAATTCTAGTATGATGAAAGGAAAAATTATGATCAGATGCAAGGAGATTTGCATGACAGAATCGATTGTGATTGATACACTCCCACACTCGTTTTGCTCGATGGTATCCACCATTCATGCGTTCTCCAATATGGCAAGAATTCCTCCACTAGCACAAACTTAAACTTCACTCAATGTCCATCATTGAACTAAGCAACAATAAAAAAAGTAGAATTGACTCGGATCACAATACATTATTTTTGGATGGAACCATTAAAAACCCTATAAATACTAGAGCACAGGTGTCTTAAATAAGAGCAGTTTGCTCAACAAACACTAATGTCGAAGTTAAGACAGGGGAAGAGTGAGAAGAAAAAACACAGCAGCAACGAAACGTAACTAAACTCAAAAGCACGATGCACTTTGGAGGGGTATTTACACATAAATGTCTTCTGTATTTTCAGTCAGCTACCATAGCGATTTACTTAAGAGGCCAAAACTACAATTTCGAAAATGAAGGAACATATGTTCATAAAATCAAATATACATCTTTCCACATGGTAAGAAACCACGTGAATGGAAAAAACTACAATCCACATCATCAGCTTATCAGAGATATCACATACAACAAGAAGAAATGTAATCGTATTAATTCTTCTTTTACCCATATAAGTTAGAGAAAACTCTGCAGTATCGTCTTCCCAATGCCTCGACACATGGAGTTCACATAACAAGAAATTCCAACTCCGAACAACATGATTTTCATAGCGAGTCGCTTGCACAAGAAATTCCAACTCCAGAAAAACCTCATGGGCATACTAGTTGCAGTCCCGGAAAGAGGATGAAGCCAAAATGCATGAACCCTACCACCTAAGCCACCGGGCAAATTAAGTAGAAGGCCAAGTTTGGACTCAAAACCACTAAGTGCCGCAAACTGAAAGAGAACCTTCTACAATTGGAACCAAAGTGACCCGGAAAAACCTCACGGTCAAGGCGGGCTTACCAGAATCATTTGGGAGCTTTGTAAAAGAAATCAGAGTCAACGGAAGAAGTAGATGCTTGCTAGAGTAAAAATAGAATCAAAGTTGGGTGCGTTTATCCCAAGAATATCAACAAGAATGCAACACGTCAAGAAAACAAATAACCAATTACTTAAAAAGACAAAATTAAAGAAGTAGACGAGAAATGAAAAAGAAACTTCATAAGGTGTGCCTAAACAACCCTATTACAAAAAAAAGGTAAACTTAAAAAAAAAACAAGTCTACCCTAAAAGCCTAGCAAAATACAACGATGGGCATACTAGTTGCAGTTCGGGAAAGCAGATGAAGCCAAAATTCATGAACCCTGCCATCTAAGCGACCAAGCAAATGAAGTAGAAGTCCAAGTTTGGACTCAAAACCACTAAGTGCCGCAAACCAAAAGAAAACCTTCTACAATCGAAACCAAAGTGTGCCGGAAAAACCTCATGGTCAAGGCAGGCTTACCGGAATCATTTGGGACCTTTGTAAAAGAAATCAGAGTCAACGGAAGAAGTAGATGCTTGCTAGAGTAAAAATAGAATCAAAGTTGGGTGCGTTTATCCCAAGAATATCAACAAGAATGCAACACGTCAAGAAAACAAATAACCAATTACTTAAAAAGACAAAATTAAAGAAGTAGACGAGAAATGAAAAAGAAACTTCATAAGGTGTGCCTAAACAACCCTATTACAAAAAAAAGGTAAACTTAAAAAAAAACCAAGTCTACCCTAAAAGCCTAGCAAAATACAACGATGGGCATACTAGTTGCAGTTCGGGAAAGCAGATGAAGCCAAAATTCATGAACCCTGCCATCTAAGCGACCAAGCAAATGAAGTAGAAGTCCAAGTTTGGACTCAAAACCACTAAGTGCCGCAAACCAAAAGAAAACCTTCTACAATCGAAACCAAAGTGTGCCGGAAAAACCTCATGGTCAAGGCAGGCTTACCGGAATCATTTGGGACCTTTGTAAAAGAAATCAGAGTCAACGGAAGAAGTAGATGCTTGCAAGAGTAAAAGTAGAATCAAAGTTGGGTGCGTTTATCCCAAGAATATCAACAAGAATGCAATACGTCAAGAAAACAAATGACCAATTTCTTAAAAAGTCAAAATTAAAGAAGTAGATGGAGAAATGAAAAAGAAACTTCATAAGGTGTGCCTAAACAACCCTATTAGAAGAAAAAAGGTAACTTAAAAAAACCAAGTCTAACCTAAAAGCCTAGCAAAATACAACGATGGGCATACTAGTTGCAGTTTGGGAAAGCAGATGAAGCCAAAATGCATGAACCCTACCACCTAAGCTACCAAGCAAATTAAGTAGAAATCCAAGTTTGGACTCAAAACCATTAAGTGCCGCAAACCGAAAGAAAACCTTCTACAATCGGAACCAAAGTGTGCCGGAAAAACCTGACGGTGACGGTCAAAGCAGGCTTACCGGGATCATTTGGGACCTTTGTAGAAGAAATCAGAGTCAACGGAAGAAGTAGATGTTTGCTAGAGTAAAAATAGAATCAAAGTTGGCTGCATTTATCCCAAGAATATCAACAAGAATGCAATACGTCAAGAAAACAAATAATCATTTACTTAAAAAGTCAAAATTAAAAGAAGTAGATGGAGAAATGAAAAAGAAACTTCATAAGGTGTGCATAACCAACCTTATTACAAAAAAAGGTAAACTGAAAAAAAAACACCAAGTCTAACCTAAACGCCTAGCAAAATACAACGATGGGCATACTAGTTGCAGTTCAGGAAAGCAGATGAAGCCAAGAATGCATGAACCCTAACGCCTAAGTGACCAAGAAAATTAAGTACAAGTCCAAGGTTGGACTCAAACCACTAAGTGCCGCAAACCGAAATAAAACCATCTACAATCGGAACCAAAGTGTGCCGAGAAAACCTCACGGTCAAGGAAGGCTTACCGGAATCATTTGGGACCTTTGTAAAAGAAATCAGAGTCAACAAAAGTAGATGCCTGCTAGAGTAAAAATAGAATCATCTAAACCAGAAATAAAACAATAATCATCTGTCAAAGTGTAAGAAAAATGCAGACCAAGATCTAAGTATGCTTACGTCATATTCCTCTCTTGTTCCTTCAGACGGGGATAAATCTTGCACCCATTCAACCACGGCAACACAGTACCATGTACCCAACTCGATTTAAATCACATTCAGGTCAGCACTTCAAACTTCTTAGAGCTATCACCACTACAACGAATCGGCTTTATAAGACACCAAATATGTCTAACTGTCCTAAAATATGTCTTTATAAGACTAAATTTTATTGTGCGTCCTATGTAAAGGTGTTACAATAAGTTGATAGGACGCCTTTGGGCTTGACAAGTTTTTTAGGACAATTTTGAAATAAAGCGCCTTTTTACTCTTTTTACATGACATCATTTATATAAGTGTCTTATAAAAAAATGTTTTATAAAGTGATGTGTTCATGGGACACATCTCAAAAGTGTCCTAAAGTTACGATGCCCAAATATGTCCTAACATCCTATTGTAACACCTAAATATAGGATGCACAGTTGATTGGTACTATAAAATTAAGTCCTATTAAAGCAGTAAAACAGCCCATTTAGACATCATTGACGTCTGATAAAGCCGATTTTTTGTAGTGTACAATCAAGTTATACAAACAAGAGTACTAACCTTAACTCCTGTGCTTGCCTACTGATGTTAACTTGGTTGTGTATGCCTAATTTGATTGTTCACCTATTGACAAGTATGGTCGAATGTGGTATACTATACGTTCACCTGGCTATAAAGATGTACAGACAAAATGTAGTTACCATACTATAAAATAGCAGTTTAATCCGAATTCAACGGGGGTTGCCAAGAACACTGATGGACACACGGTTAAGTTACTATATGACCGGGAAATAAGTAAACGACCCTGATGTTTTCATGAGGGACACAGTGAGACACATATGTTAATCCGTATTATCATCGAACATGTGTTGTGATACTTGTTTTTTTAATCAAATTTCTAGGCACCATATCATCGAACATGTGTTGGATACTTGTTTTTTTTTCTAGGCACCATATCAGTTGTTGAGTGGTTTAGACGGTGACAGTTTCAGTTCATTGGGTAGTCAATGCGTCCCCATGTTTTCTGATAACTTGTACCGATAGAGAAGAAGTCGTATCAGAGGACTACACTTGTCTAAACCAGAAACAACATTAAGAGAATGCAGAAATAGATCGGCTGTACCACGAAACATACCTGCTATTGTTGCCGCTTCAACATCACCACAAGAAGGAATGCAAATCGTCAACATTTGCTCTCACAAAATGCAACCACCAAACTAAGAATGCAAATCAAATATTGATTAAATCATGAATTGATTTATGAATTTGAACCTAAAGATGGTAGAGCTTCATATTTCTTCACCCAATAGTTTACCTTATTGGTGAAAAGGGAGACCATGCAAACAGGACTTTATAACTATCAAACACGATATCAACTGATGAACCATCAATCATTGTATTTCATATTTATTCCAATCACGCGACAATATTGATTGTTTATAGACCGACAAAATGGCAAAAAGAACGGGATTTCAAAAGCCATACTTAACAGAAATCGATATTCTTCCAATATTATTTTAAATTGCTTACCTCTTCGAGCAATTGATGCAGAGCGGTGACAACGAGAAGTGAATCCAGTGCTTTTCTACCACCATCCACCACTCATCATCATCATCGCACACTTGATCCTGTTATAATTTCCAAATCAATCAAATAAAAAGACACTAACTCAGAAAAAGCCAATGTGCATAAGTTTTCAGCAACCTGATGAAAGTCTTGTAACAAAAGTGCAAGAATAAGTAATTTGAGCAGATCCTATATAGCATATTTGTCACGGTTAGCATATTTGTTAAGGTTGAATCCCGAATTCTGGTATTGTGATGCTTTATTGGTTTGATAAGAAGTGAAGCATGTTCGTGTAATTTGTTGATTTTTGTCAATTCCAATCGAATACTACAGACACGTTAAACCTACAATGATCACCTTATGAAATGAATTCAACCTAACAACATACTCATATAATGACTAACCAAATGGAGAATCAGACCATGAAGAAGCAGGTTACGCCAAAAAAACAGAACTAGATTAGGGCAAAATACATACCTGATTTATGTATATAAACTAAACCAAACTGAGAGAAACTGTGATGGCATCATGACGACGGGACAGCAGCTGAGAAATTGACGAAGGCGGCGGCAAAATAGGTAGAGAATTTGATGAAGGCGACGGCGAGATTGGTGGAGAAATAGACGAAGGAGAGAGAGATGGGTTTTAAGAGAAAACAATTTTTTCTAATAAATTTGACAAATAATTTACCAAGGTGATCAACTCGTCCCAATTGAAATACATGCCTTTAGGTAGTAAAGAATGAGACATGGTAAAGAAGTTAAAGAAACCTATGTGACTAATATCAACAGTTTATGGAAGCAATTTGTCTCTAGACATGTAAGAAAGACGTGCAAGTTCCAATGTCGATACTGTTAAAGCAGTGGAATAATCAGATTAGCACAATAGATAATAAATAAATCTTCCTCGATTGCTGTTTTTGTTTCTAAGTTACAGATATCTCGTTGATATGCAGTACTGCAAAAAGGCTCTACAAGATAAGAGCACTTACGCTTACTTAAATTTGGAACCGTTGATTTTTCCTTTCTCTTCGAAGGAAAGAAAATCTTAGAAAAGAAGCACCTGAAAGAGGGTTGAATCGGATAGAGCGAGCGACTCATCTCATCTTCTTTTTGTTGTTGACTCTTTACACAAACTTGAAACAAACAGCAAATGGACACAGTTTTTGTGGGTGGGGAGAAGTAATTAGGAGGTTTTAATGGATGGTGGTTGATCAGGAAAGTCTAATGTAGCTTAAAAACCTTGTCCACAAAGCAAAAAACATTTATACCTCTTAAAATTTCAAGATAACCGAAGTGCTGCATTATGAAAAAGTATACATAGTAAAGAACATACTAAAAAGCATGTTGAAAAAACTCTCGGAAAATGAAGAATAAGGTGATCAACTTATTAGTTTCAGCAGTTAGTCTTTGCCTTACATAATTGTTCTCGCGAGTCACAAGCAACCAATGCCAATGCCAATGGCAAAGGCTATGTAGCCATGAGCAAATATAGTAAAGAACATACACTAAAAAGCATGTTAAAAAAACTCTCGGAAAATGAAGAATAAGGTGATCAACTTATTAGTTTCAACAGTTAGTCTTTGCCTTACATAGTTGTGCACATCCATACAGAAAGGTTTATTTGGTGTCTAACTAATTTCAAATTTCGAATTATCAAACCCTTATCTCAATTTCAAACTGGAAGTTAAGCAGGTACCCTGTAGAATGAGATGCCATCGAGTCTGCCTTATACTTTGATATATTTGGAGGGTCTGTGGAACATCCTTTTTTCAGCATCAAGCAATATCATCCAGCATCCCCTGCTTGGAAAAACACCATGTGTAAGAAAATCAAAAAGTTGTCGTTTAACTTCATATTACGGTAGATAAGAGAAGCAGCTAATTAAAAAATTTATATCACGCCTACCTGCAATGTCGAGATTATCGCTGTGAATCTTCGTTAATTTATCTGTGGTTTCCATCAGATCAAACACACGCTAACCATTAGAAAAATAAAAAAATTAGGGTTTCTGATTTCTTGGATCAATTCACATACTTTAGTAGTTTTGGTGATTCCAATAACCAAATTCCCTTTTTTCTAACGAAAATATGGGGAATAATCAAGATCATCGTACCTTTCCAAGCGTTCCTGCCATAACCGACATCATCACCGTCATATTCGTATTACAATCAAAGCAATTGCCATGGAGTATCGTAATGCTGTACTGTACTTAGGGTTTCACCTCAAAAAGAACATCTCAGTCAGTTATTGTGTTCTTCTCTGCTATCCTCAATCTCGCTTGGTGCGTAACTTTTGGTTTTGATGAAGGCAACGGAGAGAGAGAGAAAGAGAAGAAACTCCTTCATCAGTGCAGTGTATGGGAAGAAGGATCAGCATATAAATATTATACCGTTGGGTCTGAGGAAAGGAAATGATTTTTAATTAATTTGATTGATTTATGATTTTGGAAATCAATTTCAATCACTGCGAATCATTTACCAAAATGTTATAATTTTTTGTAGAAATACTATTTATTCACTGTTTTCTTTATTGTAAAAATACTGTCCAATTATAATAGAACTTTGAAAAGTTGTTAAAAATAGTCATCCCGAATTTCCCATTTATTTTATAGTTAGTTTTTTATTCAACTAACCAAAATAATCATTTTCTTGTTAAGAAATCTATTTTTTATGAGTTTTATATTTATAAAATAACACTTTAAGAGCATCTCTAACAAATTATTAAAAATTAAGATTTGATGATTTTTGCTCCATTAAATTTTTCAAAACCTTCTATAAAATGAAAAAAATTAGAAGAAAGATATTGAATCTAATTTTTCTTTGAAAACTTGACTTTGAATTCTCTATTTTGGAGAATCTATTAAGGAATAAAGATGCTTTAAAAAATTGGTAAAGTGCTACTTGCGACATAACAAGTAGCATTTTAGCAAGTTGAGTAAATAACATGTTAGCAATTTTGGTCCCTGCCCGCGTTGGGATCCCGCGATCGCGGGCTAACCCGCCACGCGTCGGCACAGGGTTTACCCTAAAAAATTTGAAGACCAAAACCCTATTTTTATCTCTTCGGCCGCACTATATAAAGGGTGGGGGGACCAAAAACCGCCACTCTCAATATTTTATACACTCTCAATTTTTTTAATCAACTCTCTCTCAATTTTTTCCCACTCTCTCAATTTTGTCGTGTGGAACACGTGTTCGAGTTTTGTGAAGATGTCTCGTATTACCTCTGTGGTATGTTTTCCTTATGTTTTTTGTTATTTTTTGTATGTTATTTTAAGTTAAGATATATGATTTGTATGTTGTTAGAGTGTTTATAACTTTTGTTATGTTTGAATATGTTCTATGTTTAACGTTTTTAAGATATATGATATGTATGGTTTTATGTTTGAATGTGATATTTGTATGTTATAATGTGTATGTTGTTATAGGAGTATATTTATAAAAAAATTGTTAAGAGTGTGTTTTTATAAAAAAATTGTTAAGAATGTGTTTTTATAAAAAAATTGTTAAAAATGTGTTTTTTTATAAAAATAATTCTTAAAAATGTGCTTTTATAAAAAAATGTTAACAATATGTTTTTTTATAAAAAAAATTGTTAAGAGTGTGTTTTTATAAAAAAATTGTTAAGAAGAGGTGACTTCTTCCAAATCGCGTTTGCAATGTAATCCAAATGGAGTTTCAAAAGTGCTTTTGCATTTGCCAAACAAGCTTTTTAACTTATTGACTTCTTGAAAAGCCAATAAGTCAATAAGTTGTTTTAAAACACACTCCCAAACACCCCCTAGGAGGTTTTAATGGATGGTGGTTGATCAGGAAAGTCTAATGTAGCTTAAAATTGCAAATTTCAACAAACCATGGGGACTAAACGTAATATATTATATGGACACTTTTATATTTTTGCCCGTGGACACATAATTTGTATATTTTCTCTAGGTTTGTCAAATTATGTCCAAATAATAGTTTTTTTTATGGAGATAACCCAAAAAATGATTACTAGATGAGAGTATCAATAAAAAAAATTAAAATAAATATTTGAAGAGATAAATTATATTTTATCTCTTCCACGTCAACATTTCGTAAATGACGCTTTACAAACTTACAAAATTATAACCACAAAGGATTGTGGCGTATTGATTAAGGCTCTGGGATGTGCTGGAATATCCTATCTGTTCAGGGTTAGAATCCGAACATACACAACATTTGTGGTCACTTAGTTTTAATCAAGGCTGATGTCTTACATCATAATTTACCAATGAATTAGCTTAGGACACCCTTCAAAAAACATTGCAACATTATTACTTTATAAATATTGTATTTAGAAGATGTGGATTTCATAAGTTGCTAATGTTTTATTATGAAACCTTAACTATTTTGATTATTTTCGACAATTTACCTAACCTCCTTTTTACATAACACCAATAGAACGGTAAAGATTTTAACACTAGTACTTATCTTATTGGTTAAGCTTTTACTCCATCAAAACAATATCATATGTAACAATTTATAAAACATTTAACCCGTTTTAACACCTTTATCGAATATGATGATAAGACCATCCACACCCCTGCAAGACAATACTCCTTTTTAAAGTGTCACACCAGCTTTGCAATAACATCTTCCACACCAATGCAAGACCAAACTTATTTCTAAAGTAATAAATTATAATATAAACAATAAAGATAATTATTATTAGACTAGAAGGTATTTAGTGAGACTAGAAGGTATTTAGTTAGCATTCTTTGTATAGTCCAAGGGACTAATATGTAATATTTGTGTTTATATATTTCAATACATGAGAAGGGGAAAGGCAATTCGTGATACACTATTATGGTATCAGAGCAATAATTCTCACAACCGCTCGCTTCCCCTTCTTCTTCTTCATCACCTTCGCTGCAATCTGATCGGTCTCCCCTGCCATCTGATCGGCGACCACCCTCTCGTCGCCGCTCACCCTCATCTGCAGTTCTAATCCCGCTGCTCCTCTCTCTGTAAAACAGTTCTAATCCCGCTGCTCCTCTCTCTATGACCAACGAGAGCAAGCCCCCTCCCCCCCACCTCTCGAATCCATCCCGCCACCACCATTACCAACATAAAAAATCACATACCTCTTGTTTTAGGAACCGAAGAAGGAAATTATAACAATTGGGTTGCCCTATTTAAGGTTCAATGCACCGTTTGTAAGGTTCTTGATCATACTCTAATACGAAACTAGCGGCGTTTCCGGATGCAACCGCTTATTGTAGAGAATTGAAATTGCTTTCTGATCAGTTGTCTAATGTTGATGCTCCTATCACGGATCAATCCTTGGTTCTTCAATTGATTACCGGGCTATCCAGTGAGTTTGATAACCTCGCTACTACCCTCCAACAGAAAGATGTTCTGCCTTCCTTTACGGCTGCCCGTACCGCCTTGCTCACGGAAGAGTCCCGCAAAGCACAGCAACAGCCTACTGCTGCTGCCAACGCTGCTGTGATTCAGCCCCCCACTGCAGGTCCGGAGCAGCCTGCTGATGTCTCCAACAGGTTCAATCAGCGAGGTACTGACCAGTATCGGGGGCGCGGTCGGGGAGGACGTTACCGCGGCCGGGGTAGGGGTCGCGGACGCAACAATTTTTCTGGTTCGGGACATTATTCTGGTTCGGGAAATAACTCTTTTTCTCCCAGGTATCCTTCACAACAGCCCTGGCCGTACCAGACATGGGGCTACTCTCCTCCACAATGGGCGGCTCCACCGTGTCCATACCCGACTATGCCTATGATGCGCCCTCCGGTTCGAAATCCGGGTGTTCTTGGACCAAGTCCATCAGCGCATTATGCAGCATATACTCCTACAAACATTGAGCAAGCCCTTCACACTATGACATTGAATCCCGATCAGAATTGGTACATGGACACCGGCGCAACAAATCACATGGCTCATTCGGCAGGTATCTTAAAGTCTTATGTTAATAATGGTACTAAATTTATTCTTGTAGGCAATGGTTCCAAAATCCAAACCACCGGTGTTGGCCATACCACCCTGTCTCCCCCATACCCACCCCTTTATCTACCTAATATACTTGTTTCACCATCCTTAATTAAAAACCTATTATCGGTTCGCCGTTTAACAACTGATAACAATGTTTCAGTTGAGTTTGACCCTTTCGGTTTTCTTGTGAAGGATTTCAAGACCAAGCGTGTTAGACAACCTAGGGGGGGTAAGGTTGTATTTAAAACTTTTACTTTCAAAAAATCTTTTTATAAAAAAATACGGAGTAAGTACGGAATAATACAGAAGAGTGTAAATACAAACAGATACACAGATATTATATAAATAAATATAAATGCAAAGCAATTTATATAAACAGATATAATTTAAAAGCACAGCGGAAATGTAAATAGATAAGGGAAAGGAAATACTTGACAACGATATTTTTAAAGTGGTTCACCAAACACAAAGTTGGCTAGTCCACCTCGAGAAAATAACACTTCTCGGAGATCCAATACGAAAACGTGTTCTTTACGGTAGAACACAAACCTTAGTACAACAAACGCGAATCACTCTTCTTTGAGAGAATTATGTGGATCACTCACTCTATTCAAACACTTACAAGAGGGTATAATTTTAATATGAATAATCACTCTTGAATAAGGTTTATCACTTGGATATTTTTAGAGAGTTTGATCACTTGAGTTGTGTTGCTGATTCAACTAATCGAGAGATTTTAATCTGCTATCAACTCAAGATTTCTTACTCAAAAACGTGTTTTATAATTTTAACAGTTTAAATATCAAGAGAGGATGCTGCAGAGTCTTTATCAAATGCAGGGAGAGTTATTGTGAATTTGTAGCATTGAAGGCTGGTGCTTGCATGTATTTATACTGGATGAGCAACTGGTGCTGAGGCTTCGCGGTATACCGGCAAACTCTCGCGGTATACCGTGCAGAGGAAAAGTCCGTGTCAGATGAGAAGGTCAACCCTGCAAAAAACAAACGGAAACTGTACCCGCGGTATACCGGCTATACACCGCGGTATACCGTGCAGACAAAAGAGTTTCTAACCAATCAGAGGTGAACAGCAGCCCTGCCGCGGTATACCGCCGGTACCACGCGGTATGCCGGCGTCAGAAAGGGCAACTTCTCCAGGACGCAACCAAACTGCTGGATCTTCTCAATAAACCTTAATTAATTAAAATTGGGTTTTTAGAAATATCCAAGTGGTATATTATTATAGGGTGATTTATCATTTTAAAATTAAAACGACGAAAGTCTTTAGTCTTGGATTCTTCAGATGAAATTATCGAGATTATTTAAATGCTGCACACTCAGATAAAATATTAGATAACAAAGAATGCGGTGTGTTTTGTAATCATCAAAATAAATATGGAGATGTGATTTTATGTGTACCAAAAATATATCACAATATTAAAGCTGGGTACACTTGCACCAACAATCTCCCCCTTTTTGATGATGACAAACACAACGCTAAACACGAGAGCATACTCGGTTTCTCTCCCCCTTTTGTCAAAGCAAAAAGGGTTTAAGAAGGTCGTTTATGCTCCCCCTCGAAAGATGCTCCCCCTCAAAATATGAAATATTTGAGAGTTAGTATTTTTAAGGGTTATACTCAAGCATGCCTAAACCAAGTCTTAATTTAAAGAAAGCTTTTTTGTTAAGAGCTTTAGTAAAAATATCGGCCAAATTATCTTCCGAATCAACCTTTTCAAGCACGATTTGGCCTTTTTGAACATTATCTCGTAAAAAGTGATGTCTCAATTCAATATGTTTGGTACGAGAATGTAAAACAGGGTTTTTACTTAAGTTTATAGCACTTGAGTTATCACACATAATTGGAATTTTGGTTAGGTGTACCTCAAAATCGGTAAGTGTGTGTTTCATCCAAAGGACTTGAGCACACGCTCTTGCGGCGGCTACATATTCCGCTTCGGTAGTAGACAACGCTACGGATTGTTGTTTCTTGGAGAACCAAGACACAAGTGAGAGACCTATAAAGGCACATACCCCACTAGTACTTTTTCGGTCAACAATAGATCCACCAAGATCGGAATCGGTGAAACACGTTACTTCTAACTCGGGTGTTTTTGCATACCATAAGCCAAGATTAGTAGTACCTCGTAAATATCGAAAAAATACGCTTGACAGCTTCATAGTGAGTTTGTTTAGGTGAAGATTGAAAACGAGCACATAAACATACACTAAACATAATATCAGGTCTACTAGCAGTTAAATATAATAAACTACCAATCATTCCACGATAAATATTTTCATTAAAATCGTTTCCCTCCTCGTCACGAGATAATTGTAAGTTTGTGGTCATTGGAGTTTCAACGGGTTTGACATTTTCAAAGTTAAACTTTTTTAACATATCTTTACAATATTTAGATTGACTAATAAAAATACCAGTTTCACATTGTTTGATTTGCAATCCTAAGAAGTATTTTAACTCTCCCATCATGCTCATTTCAAACTCGCTTGTCATTTTCGCAGAAAATTCATTACACAGTTTTTCATTAGTGGAACCAAAAATAATATCATCAACATATACTTGCACAACTACAATATCATTTTGATCATATTTCACAAATAAAGTATTATCTATTTTACCCATAATATAACCACTATCGAGTATCCAGTCCATATCAAGGTTTATCTACAATAATAAAGATGTAATTTTTTATGGTCCCCATTTCTCGTGGGTCCTTGACAATTAGTTTTAATAAAAACCAACAAGCATATATATATATATATATAATAGATCAAAAAGAATATATATATATATATATGTAGTACGTATGTATATATATATATATAAACAAAAGTACATATAACAATATATTACTTATATATAATATATACAAGAAAATATATCATATTTAAACTATATATATATATATATATATATAATATATAACACATTTAAAACCATAAACGCATACCACCGGGATTATCATTATTAAACATTCCTTTTGGAATCCATTTAGTTATCATTTTAATTTTGCGATTGTATTTATCATACACATAAAAGCAAGCATTTA
Source organism: Saussurea involucrata (assembly GCA_033807775.1). Taxonomy (NCBI): domain Eukaryota; kingdom Viridiplantae; phylum Streptophyta; class Magnoliopsida; order Asterales; family Asteraceae; genus Saussurea; species Saussurea involucrata. The sequence continues at coordinate 39,453,257 of CM066322.1, read as the reverse complement.
TATTCGCATTATTTTTAGGTTTAGAATACTTATCGTTATACATGCGAGCATACGGTTTTCTCGTATTATAATTTACATTATGCATTTTAGGTACATACGGAGGTTTTTGCATATACGGCTTTCGTGTATTAAACTTAGGTGGTTCATAACATCTTTTAATAGGCATGCAATTACATTTTTCAACACATGTATTTGAACCTATACCTTTTCTACAATTTATACGGTTCGACATATTAAGCATGTTAAGAACTTTTTCATTACTACTTTCAAAGGCTTTAGCTAACATGTTATCTTTTTCATATGAAGCACATTTAGCCTTTAAACATGCAATTTCATTTTCAAGAATATCACATTTTGTACAAATAATATTTTCATGTGACTTTTTATTTAAGCATGCAATTTCTTTATTTAGAGCATCACAAGATTTACAAAAATCTTTTTCTCCTAATTTAGTTTCTAATTTAATAATTATATTCATATCATTTTCAGATTTTTGTTTGCCATCATTAATTTCCTTAATACATGCAGATATCGTTTCTTTTAATCTAGAATTTTCGTCTTGGTAACGATTTGCAAGAGCAACCATTTTGTGAAAAGATTCATATAATTCTTCAAGATTATTTTCATTATCACTATCATAATCTGAGTAAGAAGATTTTACCTCATCGTCGCTTTCGGCCATAAGACAAATAGCTTGATATTCGTCTTCTTCTTCGCTTCCACTCCACGAGCCTCCAACGAAGGCTTTATCCTTTTTATTTTGAAATTTGTTCTTTTTAGGACATTCGTTGGCATAGTGGTCTTTATCACCACATGAGTAACAATAACCTCTCTTTGGTTTGGCTTTTTCGTCGTCACTTGAGTCGTCATTGTTCTTTACTTTTTCGTCTCGTTTATGGAACTTACGACTTCGGTTTTCACCACCACGACGGTAGTTACAGTTTCTTTGAAATCTGCCATTGTTAGAAAATTTATTATTATTAAAAAACTTGGAAAAGTTTCTTACCAACATGGCGACTTCATTGAGAGTTTCGGATGGATCTTTTGAGGAGCCAACTTTCTCCTTTTTCTTCTCGACTTTTGGTGTTGAGACATTGAGAGCGATTGACTTCTTTTTAACTTGCTCCCGATCTTTGTTTCTTTTAAGTGCAATTTCATGCACTTTAAGATTACCGATCAAGTCATCTATCTTCATTATGGAAAGGTCACGGGAGTCTTCTAAAGATGTTATCTTTTGCATCCACTCCGAAGGAAGGGCTCGTAGGATTTTCCTTATATAGTCCTCGTTAGGATAAGTGCGATCCAAACCTTTCAACGTAGTCACAATAAGGTTAAATCTTTTAAACATTGAGTCAATCGACTCATCTTGTTTCATTTCGAACAGTTCATAATCGTGAACTAAAATATTCACTTTACTAGATTTAACTTCCGTGTTTCCACGATGAGTATTATTTAAACTTTCCCATATTTGATTTGCAGTTTTATATGTATATACTCTTTCAATTTCATCAGTTGTTAAAGCAGCATATAATATATTCTTAGCTTCAAAGTTTAAACAAAAATGAGTTTCATCAGAAGTAGTCCATTCATCTATAGGTTTATCAATAAAAACATCATCTTTCACAATGGTGGGTTTAAAATTCCCTTTTTCTATAATATCCCAAATCTTTTGATTTTTGCCACGCACGTGACATTCAAATAGCTCGGCCCAAATGCCAAACTTTTCAGTATCTATCAAAGGGGGTTTTGAAAACACAAAATTAGTTTGTTGAGCCATTTAAAAGAATAAAAGAAATTTATGCAGAATATTTTTGAAAGACCTGCTCTGATACCAATTGTTAGACAACCTAGGGGGGGTAAGGTTGTATTTAAAACTTTTACTTTCAAAAAATCTTTTTATAAAAAAATACGGAGTAAGTACGGAATAATACAGAAGAGTGTAAATACAAACAGATACACAGATATTATATAAATAAATATAAATGCAAAGCAATTTATATAAACAGATATAATTTAAAAGCACAGCGGAAATGTAAATAGATAAGGGAAAGGAAATACTTGACAACGATATTTTTAAAGTGGTTCACCAAACACAAAGTTGGCTAGTCCACCTCGAGAAAATAACACTTCTCGGAGATCCAATACGAAAACGTGTTCTTTACGGTAGAACACAAACCTTAGTACAACAAACGCGAATCACTCTTCTTTGAGAGAATTATGTGGATCACTCACTCTATTCAAACACTTACAAGAGGGTATAATTTTAATATGAATAATCACTCTTGAATAAGGTTTATCACTTGGATATTTTTAGAGAGTTTGATCACTTGAGTTGTGTTGCTGATTCAACTAATCGAGAGATTTTAATCTGCTATCAACTCAAGATTTCTTACTCAAAAACGTGTTTTATAATTTTAACAGTTTAAATATCAAGAGAGGATGCTGCAGAGTCTTTATCAAATGCAGGGAGAGTTATTGTGAATTTGTAGCATTGAAGGCTGGTGCTTGCATGTATTTATACTGGATGAGCAACTGGTGCTGAGGCTTCGCGGTATACCGGCAAACTCTCGCGGTATACCGTGCAGAGGAAAAGTCCGTGTCAGATGAGAAGGTCAACCCTGCAAAAAACAAACGGAAACTGTACCCGCGGTATACCGGCTATACACCGCGGTATACCGTGCAGACAAAAGAGTTTCTAACCAATCAGAGGTGAACAGCAGCCCTGCCGCGGTATACCGCCGGTACCACGCGGTATGCCGGCGTCAGAAAGGGCAACTTCTCCAGGACGCAACCAAACTGCTGGATCTTCTCAATAAACCTTAATTAATTAAAATTGGGTTTTTAGAAATATCCAAGTGGTATATTATTATAGGGTGATTTATCATTTTAAAATTAAAACGACGAAAGTCTTTAGTCTTGGATTCTTCAGATGAAATTATCGAGATTATTTAAATGTTGCACACTCAGATAAAATATTAGATAACAAAGAATGCGGTGTGTTTTGTAATCATCAAAATAAATATGGAGATGTGATTTTATGTGTACCAAAAATATATCACAATATTAAAGCTGGGTACACTTGCACCAACAAAGCGCCCTATTCTTAGATGTGACAGCTCCGGGGACCTCTATCCGCTGTCCGTACCTTTCGCTAAAGCTGCTTTTCCCTCCACCTTTGCTGCCCTCTCTCAAGATTTGTGGCACCATCGTTTAGGTCACCCGGGTTCTGATTTACTTCGTATTTTGAATAAAACTAAGTCTGTTTCAGTTTCCAGTTTTAATAAAGAACAGTTATGCCAATCGTGTGTTTTTGGTAAACAAGTGAAATTACCATTTTACGATTCGTCTTCTTACACTAGCTTACCGTTTGATATAATTCATAGTGACTTGTGGACCTCTCCCGTCCCAAGTACGGGGGGTCATCGATATTATATCTTATTTTTGGATGATTTCACAAATTTTTTGTGGACTTTTCCATTACAATATAAATCCGAAGTTTATTCAGTTTTCCAACAATTTTCTATCTTAATCAAAACCCAGTTTGAAAGGCAAATCAAAACCTTTCAATGCGATAATGGCACCGAATATAACAACCGTCAGTTTCATCTATTTTGCAAAACCAACGGGATGCAATTTCGTTTCTCGTGCCCGCACACCTCATCCCAAAACGGTAAAGCCGAGAGGAAGATTCGCTCCATTAATAATATCATACGAACTCTTCTTACTCATGCGGCGTTGCCTCCTTCTTTTTGGCACCATGCCTTAGAAATGGCCACTTACATTCTCAATATTCTTCCATCCAAAACCAAAGCCAACCATACTCCAACCTACATGCTTTACCGTACCAAACCGTCATATTCCCATCTCCGCACCTTCGGGTGCCTTTGCTATCCGCTCCTACCATCCACCACTATTCACAAACTCCAAAACCGTTCCAAACCATGTGTCTTTCTTGGCTATCCGGCCAATCATCGCGGGTACAAATGCCTCGATCTTTCTTCTATGAAAATTGTCATTTCCCGGCACGTTCTTTTTGCCGAGAAGGTTTTCCCGTTTAAATCCCACACTCCGCTACCTACTTATGACTTCCTTCACAAGAAAACCGAGACCGACCTTCATCCTTCTCTCCGGTTTCCTCCTCCACAGCCGACTCCTGTTGAGTCTGGTGGCTCTCCCGCGGTTCCACCACTACCCGCTACTCCAGCCCGGTTTGGACAGGTTTACACCCGCCGACCTGCACCTATTCAGCCACCCTCTGACAGCCTTTCCACACCACCATTTACCCCACCGACCTCACCCCAACAACCGCCTTCACCTCAACAGCCCTCTCCCTCCGCCTCATCAACCACCACATCCACATCCACTACTCCCCCACCCCCACCCCCACCACCCCACCGCATGACCACCCGGAGCATGACCGGGCATGCTAAACCACGTATACCGTTTAACCTACATGCTTCTTCTACCATTGAACCCCTTCCGAAAAACATAGTCGAAGCTCTTTCTAACCCTACTTGGAACCATGCTATGCAAGACGAATTTTCTGCCCTTATCAATAATAAGACTTGGGATCTCGTGCCTCGACAGTCAAACATGAATGTGATTCGGTGTATGTGGATATTCAAACACAAATTGAAATCGGATGGGTCCTTGGAACGGTATAAGGCTAGACTCGTTGGGGATGGTCGGTCACAACAAATTGGTGTGGATTGTTCGGAAACATTTAGTCCGGTAGTTAAACCGGCAACCATTCGCACGGTTTTGTCTCTTGCGTTGTCATACAACTGGGACATCACACAATTGGATGTTAAAAATGCGTTTCTACATGGACATTTATACGAGACAGTTTTTATGAACCTACCCCCAGGTTTCCGTGACAAAAACTTCCCGGATCATGTTTGTTGGTTGAAAAAATCACTGTACGGGCTTAAACAGGCACCCCGGGCGTGGTACCAACGTTTCACCGATTATGTGACCCATCTTGGTTTTCGGCCCAGTTCGAGTGATCATTCACTCTTTATTTATCGACACGGTATCAACACGGCCTATATCCTTTTATACGTTGATGACATTATCATGGTTACCTCGTCTCCAAAACTAAAACACCACTTTATGAGTCACCTGTCTTCGGAATTTGCGATAAAGGACCTCGGGCCTCTCTCTTATTTTTTGGGCATAGCCGTCACCAGAACTAAGGATGGCCTGTTCTTATCACAATCCCGGTATGCTCAAGATATTCTCGATCGGGCTAAAATGACTAACTGTAACCCTGTTCAGACACCTGTTGATACCGCCGGCAAGCTCGGTGCCGAGTCTGGTGACTTACTTGATGATCCTACGTTTTACCGTAGCTTGGCCGGTGCACTTCAATATCTTACTTTCACGCGTCCGGATATCTCGTATGCTGTCCAACAAGTGTGCATGTATATGCATGCCCCCCGGACGTCTCACTTTCTTGCATTGAAACGTATCCTACGGTACGTAAAGGGTACGATAGATCTCGGGCTTCTGATGCAACCTTCTCGGCAGTTTACTTTGGTTGCTTACACCGATGCTGATTGGGCCGGCTGTCCTGACACCCGACGTTCTACATCTGGTTATTGTGTATTCTTTGGTGATAACTTACTTTCATGGTCCTCAAAGCGACAGACCGTTGTGTCTCGTTCCAGTGCCGAGGCGGAATATCGTGGGATCGCAAATGTTGTAGGTGAGATCTGTTGGTTACGAAACCTTCTCTTGGAACTGGGGCATCCGCCCCGTCGCACATCATTGGTCTACACAGACAACGTGAGTGCCATCTATTTATCGGGTAACCCCGTTCAACATCAACGTACCAAACATGTGGAGATTGACATACACTTCGTTCGCGAACAGGTTCAACGCGGACAGGTACGGGTCCTTCATGTACCGTCTCGCCTTAATTTTTCAGACATCTTCACCAAAGGGCTGCCACGCGTTCTCTTTACCGATTTTCGATCCAGTCTAAGCTTGCGGAATCCTCCACCTTAGACTGAGGGGGTGTATTAGACTAGAAGGTATTTAGTGAGACTAGAAGGTATTTAGTTAGCATTCTTTGTATAGTCCAAGGGACTAATATGTAATATTTGTGTTTATATATTTCAATACATGAGAAGGGGAAAGGCAATTCGTGATAAACTATTAATTATAATATAACTAATAAATTAATTATAAAATATACTTTTTTTTATGTTTGTGTACGTTTATCTATTAGTATTTTCTTAATTTTTATAATAATGTACTTTTATTTTAGTAGTTTAAATAAAAAGCAATTCATAAAAATATCATTTTTTTAAATAAAGTGTGGGTAAGAAATCTTAATAAAAATAATAATAAAAATAATGTTCAAATAATCTAATAAATGAATTAAATTTAATAAACATATTATTAATTAATGTTTAAACAAAAAAATATATTAATTAAATTAAACAAAAATGGATTTGTTTAATATATATGTATTTGTGAAAGATCTTTCTAATTGTGAAAGAAGTGGCTACAGTTGCAAGACTTTGCAAGCCACATGACATGCCATATCATCTTGTAAGGCCTTGTGCAAGACGTGTGTGGATTCTCTTATATTTTCAACAAAATCTAAATATTAAATTTTGTTAACTAGGGGTTAAATCATGTGAGAATCAAAAAAATATTGAGAACCGTGAGAATCGATCTAAGCCATAATTTGGTTTTGATACCATGGTTATAATTAAAAGATTGAGAACCGTGAGAACCAATCTAAGCCGTAATAGATTAAATCAATTAATGGTTTAGATCGGTTTTCATGGTTCTCAACCTATTTTTGGTTCTCATTTGATTATCGTCCTTGTTAACTAAACTTCACATATAATATTATATATACATATAAAATATATATAGAAATATAAGGTGAATAGTCTTTTATGGAGATAACCCCAAAAACGATTACTAGATGAGAGCACCAATAGAAATTTTTGAAAATAAATATTTGCAGAGAGAAATTATATTTTAATAGATGAATGCAATATTTTAATATTATAATCAATGTTTGTTTCTCCAAAATGGAAAATATGTTGGAGATGAATGTAACTTTTTTGGAGTTTTTGATTTTGATTCTTCATTTTAGAGAAATTTTGGGGAATCTGTTGCAGATGCTCTCATACTAACTTCGTCAAAAAAAATTCTCGTTAAAACCCCCATTTGACTTGCACATAAGGACATTTTGCTTTTTTTACTTACATTTTCTGATTTTTCACTAAAAACAACAAACCACATAAACCACGCGATCTGATCAAATCCTATGGTTCGAGTTTGGTTTCAATATTAGGTTCAATTGGTATTGACGATAAGATTGTAATGGTATAATTTGTAAAATAAATGTATTTTTAATGTATTTTAATTCATATATGATTATTTATGTTAATACGATAAATGTGTAGATTGAAAAATGGAAAAAAGTTAAAGATATAAAGTAAATTAAACAATTAAGTGGCTGTTTGGTTCACAGAAAGTGAAGGAATTTGATGGAATTGGAATCTCAAATTCCTTTGACCAGTTTCAATTCCATTGTTTGGTTCAAGGTTTTTAAAGGAATTGGAATCTCAAATTCCAACCAATTCCATCAAATAGTCATTTAAACATTCCATCCTAAATACAAAGGATTTCAAAGGAATGGAATTGAGCCGATTTAGCTCTAAAGATAAGGGTGTAAGGTGTAATTTAAAAATAAAAAATGATTTGATTTTGAATTTCATCTCGAAGATGTGGAACATCCGAGGTTGTGAAACATTAACATTTTTACGGTCTGCTATAAAGTGGTAACTCTAAAAAATTCAAGAATAACATATTTTTAATGTATTTCCCGAACAACTTTCCTAAGATGGAAGATAAGGTGGGCATGGATGATAACAATTACTTCAGTGAGTTTGTGAGTCCGTTGAGTTTGTGGGATGAACTCATGACCAACTACCAAACTACTCAACCGAGTACTTCCTTTGATAATTTATCTTGTGAGGATCTCTTTCAGGTATATGTGAGGATCTCTTTCAGGTATAGCTGCAATGACACTATATCTCATCTTATATTTTGAGGCCTAAACTTAATAGTATCTGCAATTGAACATGTAAAAGTGAACAACCTAGATTGTTGTCTTTTTATTTTGAATTTCCTAAAGGATGGGAGTGTTGTGCTCATGATATAATCCATGTATGTGGATGATCTTGGCCAAATCCGTGTGCACGCTCAAAGATAGAGTGGACATCTGGACGAACTTACAGACACCTCAAAAACCAAACCAAATGAGCCACCACTAACATTCACCACCAACCAATGGCCACTACCACACTACCTACAACCAACAACTAGTTAAGCTCATAACCATATTTTTAACACTTTTACCAATATATTTAACTTTCTTTAAACCATGAAATGAATATTCTTCTTTTTCCAAATGGTCACCACCATGCAGCTACCCTATCCACTTCAATAATGCCTTATTCATTTCTTATTTAAAGCTAACAGAAAGAACATGCATTCACAAAGGGGAAGGTTCATAAAGCAAGATCTACCCACTTCAATCATGCATTATTCATTTCTTGTTTAAAGCTAGAAGAGAGGAATAATAAACTAAAGACCCACAAAGGGAAAGGGGAAGGGCCAAAATTATAAACATAACATCATCATCATCATCTGTCCGTTCCCATTATTTTCCATAAGGCAAATGTCCCAAAACAAAAAACAAAAAGAGATGCTCATCAAAACTTGGTTGGAAATAGAAATATCCTATATTTATTGATTCCTTTGAAGAAAAAAGCATCTGATACTCCCCAATCAAACATCATTCTGGTTCCTATTTTGCAGGTTCGATAGCAGCAGGTGCAGGGCCCCCGGTTGTCGGCTTGTACACCAATCAAAATAAAACCAAGTTAAACTTTTAGCTTCACAAATAAGGGAATTTGGGCTTTGACAGATGTGGGACATCAACTTACAATCCAACAAACACTTTAAAAGCATCATAAATTCCCCATTGAGCTCAGAGTTCCAATCATCACAATACGTAGGGGGAGCCCTCGGGTGAACAGACCCCAAAGTCCAAGCTTCTTCACAGCCTGAGAAGAAGAAGAAAATTGATGCAAGTAAATTGAAGTGGTTTTGAGATGATAAATGGTTCCATTAGTTTAAGATAATGGTCGAGCAGAATCACTCACATCTCCAACACTTGCTCCCTTGGCATTGTTAAGGAAAGAGACAAGATTGTCGGCAGGATGAGATACAATTGCGCACAAAAGACCTGCCACATATCCACCAGCAAAACTAACTCCAAGTTGCAGTGATTTGCTGCACTCGTTCTTCGGTCTAGGGATGGCATACTTGTACATCATCTCCACAATAGTCTCAAATGATGCAAACTTCATCATTGTATCTGTACGTATCAAAAAGTTAGCAATCAAGATACACACGTATAGGTTGAGTGCTGTAACAAATAGTTTGATATGTGAAGATCCAAAATACACTAGTGTTAGAACAAGTAGATTCCCATTGCCATTTTACTTCCATCTGCAAAATGTAGAATTTTGTAGATGAAGTCTAGTCCTGACTTCATAACAAGATAAGTGTTGTTGTCCCTAATCGTTTGATTCACAAACACACACAAGAATTTACTGAAATAATAATCGTATATTGAGATATTCAATGTGTGTACATGACACTTTTATTTATACAAACCTAACCGAACCATTGTGACTGTTAGAATCACTGTGACTTTACCAACAGTCATATCTATTCCTAACTAACTTCCCATAACCGACTATTCGGTTGGTAAGTTTATTATTGACACACAAAGCCCTTTGGCTTATACACATATTACATAAGACACTAAATACGTAATAATATCCGAGCAATGACCGGGATTAGGTCCACATTCTCCCCCTTAATCTCGATCGTTGCTTCGTCCTAGATCTTGAACCCCGAGCATCTGCCGCATAGTGACAAACTTCAGCCTTGGCAAAGCTTTAGTCAATATATCTGCCCTTTGTAGTTCGCCACTGACGTGTTCCACATTGATGTGTCCATTCTCTACACATTCACGAATGAAATGGTAACGAATGTCGATGTGCTTACTTCTTCCATGAAAAACTGGGTTCTTGACGAGTGCTATTGCTGAAACGTTATCAACCTTCAGTGTTATTCTTTCCTCCTTCCAACCCATTATTTCACTAAGTAGCCGCTTTAACCATAAAGCCTGACATGCTGCTCCAGTAGCTGCCATGAATTCTGATTCACATGATGAGAGTGCTACTGTTGGTTGCTTCTGAGTGCACCAGGTAATAGGTGATTCTCCAAAATAGAATACTATTCCAGTAGTTCCTTTTCCTTGATCAGTATTGATTTCATAACTACTGTCGCTATAACATGTTATCTTGCAGCCGCCATCTCTTTTGTATATAATACCATGCTCCTTGGTTCCTTTAATGTATTGGATTACTTGCTTTATCGCCTTTAAATGATGATCCTTTGGTTCTTGCATGAATCTGCTGAGTAATCCGACCGAGTAACATAGATATGGTCTAGTGTGTAGCAGATACCTGAGGCATCCAATTAAACTTCTGTAATAAGTTGCATCCACTGGATTTCCGTCTTCTGTCTTGACCAACTTTGTTCCTGGGTCCATCGGTATCTTTGTGTCATTACTATCCATCATACTTGCATCTTTCAAGATCTTGTTGATGTAACCTGATTGCTTGATTTTAATCTCTCCTCCTGTCTGAGTAACTTCGATCCTGAGGTAATAAGTCAGCAATCCTAGATCGCTCATTTCAAATTTGTCTTCCATCTGGGATTTGAACAAGTCTATTTCCTTCCTTGGAGTGCCCGTGACTATCAAGTCATCCACATAAACTCCAACTATTAGTGTGGAAGTCTTACTTCTCTTTGTGTAAACCGCTTGTTCGAGATTACATTTCTTAAAGTCCAATGACCTTAAGGTTTGATCAAGTTTCATATTCCAAGCTCGTGGTGCTTGCCTTAATCCATACAATGCTTTTGCGAGCTTGTAAACTTTCCCTGTACTTCCTGGTCGTACAAAACCTTCAGGTTGTGCAACATAGACTTCTTCCTTTAATTCTCCATGTAAAAATGCTGATTTGACATCCAAATGATGCACTTGCCATTCATGGTATGCAGCCAGTGCTAAAATCAAACGAACTGTCTCAATGCGTGCAACTGGTGCAAATACTTCGTCGAAGTCTAATCCTTGTTCCTGCACATATCCTTTTGCTACTAACATTGCTTTGTATTTGATGATTTTTCCTTTTGCATCCTTCTTGGTCTTAAATACCCACTTGAGTCCTATTGCCTTATGATTTGTAGGCAAAGTAGTAAGAGTCCATGTGTTATTCCTATTAATTGCATCCAGTTCAGCTTCCATGGCCTCGATCCATTTCTTATCTGTTGATGCCTCCCTGTAGTTACGTGGTTCTTCTTCCGTAAGTAGCAGACTTTCAGTTTCAACTACACGTGCATTTGCATATACTGCATTCAAGTCTTTAAAACCTCGTACTGGTGTATCATCAAAACGTTCTTCTGAGTTTCTCAATGAACTAATAGTAGCTTGTTCTTCCTCTGAGTGTGGGTCGTAAGTATATGTCTGTGGGGTAACTGGAGAGTCTGGAGCAGTAATTGGTTCCTGTTCCTGATAAGCATCTTTATTGCTTTCCGAGTTGATTGATGTAGTATTTCCATCATCGATTCCTCCTACCACAAAACTTGTCCATTCCGAGCCTTGTGTCCTTGTTTCCTCTCTGTTGTTATCCCATTTCCATGGTTTTGTTTCCATAAACTTAATATCCCTACTTACATGTTTCCTGTTCTTCTCTGGATCATATAATCTGTATGCTTTTGATCCTTCCTCTACACCTAAGTAAATCATGGGAATGCTTCTATCATCTAGCTTCTGTAAATGAGGTATTGTTACCTTGGCATAAGCTGTGCACCCAAATATCCTTAGATTTTCCAGATTTGGTTTTCTGTTGTAGAGTGCCTCATATGGAGTCTTATCCACCAGGGCTCTTGTAGGTACCCTGTTCAGTATGTATACGGCGTGTCTGACTGCTTTCGCCCAAAATTTCTGTGGCAACTTCATTGCTTTCATCATACTTCTAGTAGTAGATAGTACTGTTCTATTTCTTCTTTCTACAACTCCGTTTTGTTGTGGTGAGTAAGGTGTTGTCAATTGCCGTGCTATTCCGTTTTTCCTGCAATACTTAGTGAATTCATTTGATGTGAACTCACCTCCTCTGTCTGTTCTCAGCATCCTTAATCTTATACTCATTTCGGTTTCAACCTTTTGTTTGAATTCCTTGAAAGTGTCAAATGCTTGATCTTTTGAGGTCATAAAGTAGACCCACATGAAACGTGTACAGTCGTCCACTAACAAGAAAATGTATTGTTTTCTGGAGTGTGTGGTTGGGCTTATAGGGCCACAAAGATCTCCATATACTAGATCCAGAGGTTTCTTTGATCTGAACTTAGCTTGACTTGGGAATGGAGTCCTACTGTGTTTTCCTAATAAGCAGGCATCACAAATCTGTCCTGCGTGATTTATCTTAGGTATTCCTTTCACTAGATTTTTCTTTGTCATGTTCTTGATGTCCTCAAAGTTTAAGTGACCCAATCTAGCGTGCCACAACCATGCTTGGCTATCTACATTTGCTAGGAGACATATGGGTGTTCCAATTTTCAGTTTGATGCTATAAAGTCTATTCTTTGATCTTTCAATCTTCATTAGCAACCTCTTATTCTTGTCATGTAAAGTTAGTTGTTTTCCTTCCATGACGACTTTACACCCAATCTCCGTGAGTTGTCCTAAACTCAGTATGTTGCTCTTGAGGTTTGGGATGTAGTATACTTCCGATATAATCTTCTGTTCGTGATTCCTACATCCTAATAATACAGAACCTCTTCCTCTGATTTCTACATACGATCCGTCTCCAAAACGAACACGTCCTGTTATCTTTTCATCAATATCCGTGAAGTGACTCTTAGTCCCCGTCATGTGGTTGCTTGCACCATTATCTAAATACCAGATGCTTTCATCTGTTATAGCATACTTTCCGGGTTGAAATTGTCCTTCATTTAACAGTACCTCTTCGTGTTCGGTTTTGTGTATTGCCATTAACAATGATGGCTCTTCGTCTTCTTGGATAAGGTTTGATTGTTCCTGCGTTGTTGGCAGTTGATTGCAGTCCTTTCTGTAATGTCCAAATTTCCTACATCTGTGACATTGTATTTTGCTCATGTCCCTCACTTGCTTATTCCACTTTGTGTTTGTTCTTGGCTTGTGAGTTGAGCCTTCCTCTTTCGAGTCGTGTTTATTTTTGTTGCTTTGCCAGTTTCCTCGTGAAGAGTTGGATCTACCACGTCCGCGATTGCCGAATCGTCTTCCTCTTCCAGGGTGTTCGCCTTGTGCGAATAATAAGTTTTCCTGGCTTTCTCTACTTCCGTCTTTCCTGAGTTTTATTCTTTCTTCATAGGCTTTCAGTTTTCCAATGATCTCATCTAAGGTAACCTCGTCTAGATCAGAGTTTTGTTCTATGGATGCCACAATTTGGATGAACCGATCTGGCATCGAATCCAAAAGCTTGCGTACCAGTAACGGTTGGTCCAATGTTTTTCCTAATTCTTTTGCCTTGGTGGCATAGCCGTTTAGTTTAGCGGTAAATGCATCCAACGTATCGTCCTCCTTCATTTGGAGTGTTTGAAATCCAATCATCAAAGATTGTAACCGTGCCTTCTGCACTTTATCTACTCCGACATGTCTTTTCTTTAACGCCTCCCAGACTTCCTTCGCAGTCTTACATCCCGCAACTTGCAGTATTATGTCTTCGGTCAATGCTTGATATAGATAGGCAATCGTTGCCTTATCCCTTTTTTCGTCCGGTTGCGCATCTTCCTTTGGTTCTATCATCTCCCATAACCCATTTGCCTCAAGTATAATTTTGATTTGAATGGCCCAAACGGTGTAATTTGTCGGTTTCAAAATGGGGCATTGATAATGAGAGATTGGTGCTACGGGTTTTTGTGTTACTAGGGCGTTGTTTGGTTCTTCACCAGACATAGTTTCTATTCGTACGATTTTCACTTTCTAAAATTTGGGGCTTTCCTAATAGTATAGACAATAAATTTATACTACTAGTATACTAGAAATCCAAAGATAATTCAGATTTCAAACCTGAGTGTATTTTCCTTTTAAAAAAGACTGTTTCCAAATAGAAGCGTCCTCCCCTTGTCAGCCCAATAAAAGTGTTGTGAATGCCCAAGTTTGTAGAGTGTGTTTTCTTTTAAAGAAAAAAAACTGGTTCCAAATAGAAGCCCAATTAAATCGTCTCCTCGTCGGTCCAAGTAGATCCGGTTGTTACTAATAAAAGCCCAAAACGTTTGGCTTTTCCTTTTGTGTCGGTTCTCAAAAAACGCTACCCACAAAAGTGTCCTTCCCAAATCAGAACGAAAACCTAAGATTTTATTTCACCGATTTTTTGATTTGGTTCGATTAATTCCTTCAATCGGTTCTTCCTCCTTCTCCTTGAAGAGTATGATTGAAGTCCCGCCGGTTGTATCTCGATTCCGGTTGCGCACCACCGTCGTCGGAGTTCTTCCGATCTTATTTCAAGTAAGTTCTTCTTCTTCCTGTTACCGTATCCCACTACTGTATTATTTACGGTTGGTGTTTCTTCTTCCTTTTCCGGTCACAGTTTTGGAATCAAAGAGCCTTTGCTCTGATACCAATTGTTGTCCCTAATCGTTTGATTCACAAACACACACAAGATTTTACTGAAATAATAATCGTATATTGAGATATTCAATGTGTTTACATGACACTTTTATTTATACAAACCTAACCGAACCATTGTGACTGTTAGAATCATTGTGACTTTACCAACAGTCATGTCTATTCCAATGGTCGTGTCTATTCCTAACTAACTTCCCATAACCGACTATTCGGTTGGTAAGTTTATTATTGACACACAAAGCCCTTTGGTTTATACACATGCAAGTGTTCTAAGACCATAGAAGTAGCAACAGAATTAGTACAAGTGTGTGTATAAGTTGGGTCAGCATGAGTCAAAGGTGGTCAAGACTAGAAAGGTACAAGTTACACAAGTAGAGGGATCACAAATGGTTTTAAATAGTCTATGTCATCCTCAAGCTTGTTATTATATCGTATTAGTAGTCATACGACTGTTGATATGACTCAACTATTTTTCTCATTGGTGAGCATATGTATAAAACTAATTTTGGTATTAGACACAATATGAAAGATTTTTTAGATGGACATATACCTCTTGGAGGGCAACCCCCATTACCTAACGTAGTGTAAAACAAGTTTATTTTAAAGTATATGCCTACACCATGTATGATGTATAACCATCTATCTTATAGGGCATATAATGATTCTTTCACCACTTCATTTTACTATCCTACAAGCACATTAATAAAAATAATAATGAACGAGTCAAATTTATTTGGGACTTTTGAAGAACCGTATATTGGAATGCTTTAATATTCATTTTTTTGATAACCGTGGACATCTGGACGAACTTACAGACACCTCAAAAACCAAACCAAATGAGCCACCACTAACATTTACCACCACCCAATGGCCACTACCACACTACCTACAACCAACCACTAGTTAAGCTCATAACCATATTTTTAACACTTTTACCAATATATTTAACTTTCTTTAAACCATGAAATGAATATTCTTCTTTTTCCAAATGGTCACCACCATGCAGCTACCCTATCCACTTCAATAATGCCTTATTCATTTCTTATTTAAAGCTAACAGAAAGAACCTGCATTTACAAAGGGGAAGGTTCATAAAGCAAGATCTACCCACTTCAATCATGCATTATTCATTTCATGTTTAAAGCTAGAAGAGAGGAATAATAAACTAAAGACCCTGCATTCACAAAGGGGAAGGGACGAAATTATAAACATAACATCATCATCATCTGTCCGTTCCCATTATTTTCCAAAGGCAAATGTCCCAAAACAAAAAACAAAAAGAGATGCTCATCAAAACTTGGTTGGAAATAGAAATATCCTATATTTATTGATTCCTTTGAAGAAAAAAGCATCTGATACTCCCCAATCAAACATCATTCTGGTTCCTATTTTGCAGGTTCGATAGCAGCAGGTGCAGGGCCCCCGGTTGGCCTGTACACCAATCAAAATAAAACCAAGTTAAACTTTTAGCTTCACAAATAAGGGAAATTGGGCTTTGACAGATGTGGGACATCAACTTACAATCCAACAAACACTTTAAAAGCATCATAAATTCCCCATTGAGCTCAGAGTTCCAATCATCACAATACGTAGGGGGAGCCCTCGGGTGAACAGACCCCAAAGTCCAAGCTTCTTCACAGCCTGAGAAGAAGAAGAAAATTGATGCAAGTAAATTGAAGTGGTTTTGAGATGATAAATGGTCCCATTAGTTTAAGATAATGGTCGAGCAGAATCACTCACATCTCCAACACTTGCTCCCTTGGCATTGTTAAGGAAAGAGACAAGATTGTCGGCAGGATGAGATACAATTGCGCACAAAAGACCTGCCACATATCCACCAGCAAAACTAACTCCAAGTTGCAGTGATTTGCTGCACTCGTTCTTCGGTCTAGGGATGGCATACTTGTACATCATCTCCACAATAGTCTCAAATGATGCAAACTTCATCATTGTATCTATACGTATCAAAAAGTTAGCAATCAAGATACACACGTATAGGTTGAGTGCTGTAACAAATAGTTTGATCTGTGAAGATCCAAAATACACTAGTGTTAGAACAAGTAGATTCCCATTGCCATTTTACTTCCATCTGCAAAATGTAGAATTTTGTAGATGAAGTCTAGTCCTGACTTCATAACAAGATAAGTGTTAGGTTTGTGATATCCCAGTAGTAATAATGGTAGTAGAATTGTAGTGACAAATGGCAATTAACTCGTCATCTCCACAGTGAGGGAGAGAATTTTTTTGAAAAATGGCAATTTCTAGATTTCAAGTAAGAGCCCTTCAGTTAACACTATAACAAGAAACAGTACAAATTGACATAAAAACCAAATGGAAGATAAAAACTGACTGCATAAATGAGAATCAAAAGAAGCCTAATTCTGGCAGTGAACTCCAAAAGTGAAGCACAGAAAAACAAAAGAAGTTTTCCTGCTTCGGAGCTGATGAGATGGGTATTTATTATTCGTTTTAAATAAGCTTTTGCTTCTTTCTTTGTTATTCTTTAGGACAAACAGAGGGGGACATAAAATGTAACAACAGCATAGGTAGAAAAAAAACCTAGCATCACAAATGCCTCAACTTACATGGTATCTGGCGTCCCCAGAGTGGTACAATTCCCTTGTACAACCTACACAAATACGGCCAAACCCAATGAGGTAACTCCTGGATACCCAAATTCTGACAAAGCTCTAAAGATAACAAAATAAATAAATATTATGTGTACCCAAGTACACCATCGGATTTAACAAACTTTGGAAGTCCATCTCCCAAACCCTGGCAAAACCAGGTTGTGCCTGGACACGGACCTTCACTGCCTCCATAGGACAAAGAGCAACATCAGCAATTACCTCTGCAGATGCTGAACCAGCGAGGTAGATCAAAGTCTTGTACTTTGCTGCATACTCTGGGCCAGCAATGTCGGAGTAATATTTCTTGAAGAATTCATAGAACCCAAACTTGCAGGCACCTTGAGCACTGTAACCAAGCAGGGTAGGGACCCATCCCCTAAAGAATCCCCTTACACCCTGCCCCTTTAGCAATACCCCGAAACCAGACGGGATGCCCTTGTATTTAACAGGATCGATCTAAGTAACCAACAAAGCATGAGATTATTAACATTGTCTCAAACGAACTGCACAAGCGTTATGTTATGATAACACAGAATCAAAGAGAAAACAAAATAGTGTTGCACCTTCGGTATGTGGAACACATCCTTAGTAATGAGGTCAACAATTCTCCAGACGGGACGAAGAATGATATATGAATCTATCAAAGAGAACAAGCATATTTGTCGACATGGAATAAAGCACAGAAGCAATATATAGTACATTTTCTCCTTGATTTTGGATATTTTGTCCTCCCCAACATTTACAGTCCATCAAAGACTACTACTCAATAACCTCGTAAGAAATCTGAACTAGTCATTAATTAGATGGGATACAACATTAAGACGGCCATTCAAGTTGTGGAGGTCAAGTATATACACTACAAGAAAAATGACCTTCAGAGAAGGTTTTCTTTTTGTATTTGAAAGTCTGAAAAGCTTCTCTAATGGTTTTAGAGAGAAGCTTTTCACTTCCGTCAAAAAAGCTTCCCTATACAACGATAGCTAAAAGATTCGGAGAGGGTTTTCGTAGGGCACATTTAACCTTTAGAGAAGCTTTTTTTTTGGGCATTAGATACGCTTTCAAATCTTTTCTAAAAGTTGCCAGAATTTTTCTCAAAAGCTTCTCTAAAGGTATGTATTAGGGACGTTTTCCACTTTTGTCTAAAACTTATCTAATCTTTTGTCATTCAATTTCTTCTCTAAAATGTATCTTTAGATACACTTTTAAAACCTTCTCTGAAAATTCCTTCTCTAAATCCCCTTTTCCTTGTAGTGTACCTGAGAAACCATGTCCTACTACAGAGAAGACAATTCATCAACACCTCCAACTAGAGAGAAAACAATTCATCAAAAGATGTTTACCATATCTATATAGGTGTCACACACATATATAGAAAAACTCGATTAGATAGTCCAAAGGTAAGACAGACTTAGTAGCAAATGCAATCTCCACACCCTATTCATCATGCCAATAACAAAACCTGCAAATGAAGATATATTGATAATTATGTTTGGTACATACATAAGCAGAAGTCGGAAAAAAGAATTACCCTTCTTTTGTGCTTGGATGCCTTGGATGCTTGTCTGTTTGGAATATCTCCAATGCCTCGTGGGCTGCTGAGTCAACTGTAAGGTAGTTGTTTCTGCGTTTCAAATGCGAAAATTGTAACCAGAACTAGCAAATTCTAGTATGATGAAAGGAAAAATTATGATCAGATGCAAGGAGATTTGCATGACAGAATCGATTGTGATTGATACACTCCCACACTCGTTTTGCTCGATGGTATCCACCATTCATGCGTTCTCCAATATGGCAAGAATTCCTCCACTAGCACAAACTTAAACTTCACTCAATGTCCATCATTGAACTAAGCAACAATAAAAAAAAAGTAGAATTGACTCGGATCACAATACATTATTTTTGGATGGAACCATTAAAAACCCTATAAATACTAGAGCACAGGTGTCTTAAATAAGAGCAGTTTGCTCAACAAACACTAATGTCGAATTTAAGACAGGGGAAGAGTGAGAAGAAAAAACACAGCAGCAACGAAACGTAACTAAACTCAAAAGCACGATGCACTTTGGAGGGGTATTTACACATAAATGTCTTCTGTATTTTCAGTCAGCTACCATAGCGATTTACTTAAGAGGCCAAAACTACAATTTCGAAAATGAAGGAACATATGTTCATAAAATCAAATATATATCTTTCCACATGGTAAGAAACCACGTGAATGGAAAAAACTACAATCCACATCATCAGCTTATCAGAGATATCACATACAACAAGAAGAAATGTAATCGTATTAATTCTTCTTTTACCCATATAAGTTAGAGAAAACTCTGCAGTATCGTCTTCCCAATGCCTCGACACATGGAGTTCACATAACAAGAAATTCCAACTCCGAACAACATGATTTTCATAGCGAGTCGCTTGCACAAGAAATTCCAACTCCAGAAAAACCTCATGGGCATACTAGTTGCAGTCCCGGAAAGAGGATGAAGCCAAAATGCATGAACCCTACCACCTAAGCCACCGGGCAAATTAAGTAGAAGGCCAAGTTTGGACTCAAAACCACTAAGTGCCGCAAACTGAAAGAGAACCTTCTACAATTGGAACCAAAGTGACCCGGAAAAACCTCACGGTCAAGGCGGGCTTACCAGAATCATTTGGGAGCTTTGTAAAAGAAATCAGAGTCAACGGAAGAAGTAGATGCTTGCTAGAGTAAAAATAGAATCAAAGTTGGGTGCGTTTATCCCAAGAATATCAACAAGAATGCAACACGTCAAGAAAACAAATAACCAATTACTTAAAAAGACAAAATTAAAGAAGTAGACGAGAAATGAAAAAGAAACTTCATAAGGTGTGCCTAAACAACCCTATTACAAAAAAAAGGTAAACTTAAAAAAAAAACAAGTCTACCCTAAAAGCCTAGCAAAATACAACGATGGGCATACTAGTTGCAGTTCGGGAAAGCAGATGAAGCCAAAATGCATGAACCCTGCCATCTAAGCGACCAAGCAAATGAAGTAGAAGTCCAAGTTTGGACTCAAAACCACTAAGTGCCGCAAACCAAAAGAAAACCTTCTACAATCGAAACCAAAGTGTGCCGGAAAAACCTCATGGTCAAGGCAGGCTTACCGGAATCATTTGGGACCTTTGTAAAAGAAATCAGAGTCAACGGAAGAAGTAGATGCTTGCAAGAGTAAAAGTAGAATCAAAGTTGGGTGCGTTTATCCCAAGAATATCAACAAGAATGCAATACGTCAAGAAAACAAATGACCAATTTCTTTAAAAGTCAAAATTAAAGAAGTAGATGGAGAAATGAAAAAGAAACTTCATAAGGTGTTTCTGTCTCGTTTTCACTATATTGAGCTTTACATTGTCATGAATAATGGAATTGCGGTCTTTCCAAACTTCCCATAGGATAAATAAAGCAACAGGATTGCGTAAAAAATAATACTGGGAGCAAATAGTATCAGTCCACCAAGACTCAAGACGCTGCTCGAGAGACTGAGCTTGGGATATTGAGATGTTAAGATGAGACGCGAAGAAGGACCAAAGGGATGCAGCCAGCTCTCCTTGAACAAAGAGATTCGAGATGGATTTACTATGAGGGCTGGAACAGCAAAGACAACAAGAGGGAAACCGAAAACCCAGAGACTTAATACGCTCATCAGTGGATATTGCCTTATGCATAAGTCGCCAAACAAAACCTGCAATTTTTGGGTGTACCCATTTATTCCAAACATATTTCCACCAGTAGACAGAAGGATGAGAAGCCCGCGTCGATTCCCATGCACTAGAAACAGAGAAGGCATCCACCAGGATGAAGTACCAGTGAAGTTTGCCCTCATAAACCTCAGAAAGACAGCCCCGCATAGATTGAATTTATTGAATGGAGATAGGATCCAAAATACTCAGAATTTCATCCATCAAATTGGGGTCATTGAAGGCCTCTTTGACAGAGATATGAGGCCGAGGAGGGTTGTCTACCTGCAGAGGAGAATTCAACCACATATCATGCCAAAAAAATGTTACCTTTACCGATAGACCACAAGGCGTGGGATAAAACAAAGTCCAGCTGGGCATGGATGGCTCTCCAACAATGAGAAGCACTCCTAGGAATTGAAGAGAGAACAGCCCTGTGAGGGGCACCATATTTGCTTCGCATGAACATAGCCCAAAGAAAAGAGAGTCCCCTTTATAGTATAGAATTCCACGCCTATGTGCAAGGCTTGCATCACTTGATGTAACGAACGAATTCTAACACCCCCTTCCTCCTTAGGACAACAAATGGTCTCCCATGACACCCAATGATGTCTCTCTTCTCCATTAGAGCTCCAAAAGAAATTAGAAAAAATACCCTGCCCAAATATGCGACTCTATAGGGATAAAAAAAATGAAATTCATAATGGTATTCTAAATAGTATCTTACTTTTGACCTCTTCCCTCTTACTGGGCAGCAGGATAGAGTGGGCTTTATGGTTGATGTCAGCTACTCTCTTCCTGCTTTACCTTCTAGAGAGCCCTTTACCTTCTAGAGAGCCCAGTACATAGTCTAATGGCATGGGCACTCGAAGGAAAGGTATAAAGATTTTCCATTGTCCTAGGGATTCGTATTTCCCATTGTCCTTATGGATGAGGGAATCGAGTTGCGAAAGATGAGGGAATCTACTTAAGTCCCCCTAAAGCAGGGTATTATTCCTATTTTCCCTCTTCCTCCAGCTATCAACACGATAGAGTGGAGCCTCACATAACCCCCTTTAGCACAGAGAAATGTAACCCTATTAGAAGAAAAAAGGTAACTTAAAAAAAACCAAGTCTAACCTAAAAGCCTAGCAAAATACAACGATGGGCATACTAGTTGCAGTTTGGGAAAGCAGATGAAGCCAAAATGCATGAACCCTACCACCTAAGCTACCAAGCAAATTAAGTAGAAGTCCAAGTTTGGACTCAAAACCATTAAGTGCCGCAAACCGAAAGAAAACCTTCTACAATCGGAACCAAAGTGTGCCGGAAAAACCTGACGGTCAAGGCAGGCTTACCGGGATCATTTGGGACCTTTGTAGAAGAAATCAGAGTCAACGGAAGAAGTAGATGTTTGCTAGAGTAAAAATAGAATCAAAGTTGGCTGCATTTATCCCAAGAATATCAACAAGAATGCAATACGTCAAGAAAACAAATAATCATTTACTTAAAAAGTCAAAATTAAAAGAAGTAGATGGAGAAATGAAAAAGAAACTTCATAAGGTGTGCATAACCAACCTTATTACAAAAAAAGGTAAACTGAAAAAAAAACACCAAGTCTAACCTAAACGCCTAGCAAAATACAACGATGGGCATACTAGTTGCAGTTCAGGAAAGCAGATGAAGCCAAAAATGCATGAACCCTAACGCCTAAGTGACCAAGAAAATTAAGTACAAGTCCAAGGTTGGACTCAAACCACTAAGTGCCGCAAACCGAAATAAAACCATCTACAATCGGAACCAAAGTGTGCCGAGAAAACCTCACGGTCAAGGAAGGCTTACCGGAATCATTTGGGACCTTTGTAAAAGAAATCAGAGTCAACAAAAGTAGATGCCTGCTAGAGTAAAAATAGAATCATCTAAACCAGAAATAAAACAATAATCATCTGTCAAAGTGTAAGAAAAATGCAGACCAACGTTCTTTTCGTTAATAACTATTTATGAAGAAAAGACAAGTTTAAAATACGAGTCAAGATCTAAGTATGCTTACGTCATATTCCTCTCTTGTTCCTTCAGGCGGGGATAAATCTTGCACCCATTCAACCACGGCAACACGGTACCATGTACCCAACTCGATTTAAATCACTGATCCTCTTCGCACACAGTAATTTTGGTAAATCTGAAACATTCAGGTCAGCACTTCAAACTTCTTAGAGCTATCACCACTACAACAAATCGGCTTTATAAGACACCAAATATGTCTAACTGTCCTAAAATATGTCTTTATAAGACTAAATTTTATTGTGCGTCCTATGTAAAGGTGTTACAATAAGTTGATAGGACGCCTTTGGGCTTGACAAGTTTTTTAGGACAATTTTGAAATAAAGCGCCTTTTTACTCTTTTTACATGACATCATTTATACAAGTGTCTTATAAAAAAAATGTTTTATAAAGTGACGTGTTCATGGGACACATCTCAAAAGTGTCCTAAAGTTACGATGCCCAAATATGTCCTAACATCCTATTGTAACACCTAAATATAGGATGCACAGTTGATTGGTACTATAAAATTAAGTCCTATTAAAGCAGTAAAACAGCCCATTTAGACATCATTGACGTCCGATAAAGCCGATTTTTTGTAGTGTACAATCAAGTTATACAAACAAGAGTACTAACCTTAACTCCTGTGCTTGCCTACTGATGTTAACTTGGTTGTGTATGCCTAATTTGATTGTTCACCTATTGACAAGTATGGTCGAATGTGGTATACTATACGTGTTCACCTGGCTATAAAGATGTACAGACAAAATGTAGTTACCATACTATAAAATAGCAGTTTAATCCGAATTCAACGGGGGTTGCCAAGAACACTGATGGACACACGGTTAAGTTACTATATGACCGGGAAATAAGTAAACGACCCTGATGTTTTCATGAGGGACACAGTGAGACACATATGTTAATCCGTATTATCATCGAACATGAGTTGTGATACTTGTTTTTTTAAACAAATTTCTAGGCACCATATCATCGAACATGTGTTGGATACTTGTTTTTTTTCTAGGCACCATATCAGTTGTTGAGTGGTTTAGACGGTGACAGTTTCAGTTCATTGGGTAGTCAATGCGTCCCCATGTTTTCTGATAACTTGTACCGATAGAGAAGAAGTCGTCTCAGAGGACTACACTTGTCTAAACCAGAAACAACATTAAGAGAATGCAGAAATAGATCGGCTGTACCACGAAACATACCTGCTATTGTTGCCGCTTCAACATCACCACAAGAAGGAATGCAAATCGTCAACATTTGCTCTCACAAAATGCAACCACCAAACTAAGAATGCAAATCAAATATTGATTAAATCATGAACTGATTTATGAATTTGAACCTAAAGATGGTAGAGCTTCATATTTCTTCACCCAATAGTTTACCTTATTGGTGAAAAGGGAGACCATGCAAACAGGACTTTATAACTATCAAACACGATATCAACTGATGAACCATCAATCATTGTATTTCATATTTATTCCAATCACGCGACAGTATTGATTGTTTATAGACCGACAAAATGGCAAAAAGAACGGGATTTCAAAAGCCATACTTAACAGAAATCGATATTCTTCCAATATTATTTTAAATTGCTTACCTCTTCGAGCAATTGATGCAGAGCGGTGACAACGAGAAGTGAATCCAGTGCTTTTCTACCACCATCCACCACTCATCTTCATCATCGCACACTTGATCCTGTTATAATTTCCAAATCAATCAAATAAAAAGACACCAACTCAGAAAAAGCCAATGTGCATAAGTTTTCAGCAACCTGATGAAAGTCTTGTAACAAAAGTGCAAGAATAAGTAATTTGAGCAGATCCTATATAGCATATTTGTCACGGTTAGCATATTTGTTAAGGTTGAATCCCGAATTCTGGTATTGTGATGCTTTATTGGTTTGATAAGAAGTGAAGCATGTTCGTGTAATTTGTTGATTTTTGTCAATTCCAATCGAATACTACAGACACGTTAAACCTACAATGATCACCTTATGAAATGAATTCAACCTAACAACATACTCATATAATGACTAACCAAATGGAGAATCAGACCATGAAGAAGCAGGTTACGCCAAAAAAACAGAACTAGATTAGGGCAAAATACATACCTGATTTATGTATATAAACTAAACCAAACTGAGAGAAACTGTGATGGCATCATGACGACGGGACAGCAGCTGAGAAATTGACGAAGGCGGCGGCAAAATAGGTAGAGAATTTGATGAAGGCGACGGCGAGATTGGTGGAGAAATAGACGAAGGAGAGAGAGAGAGAGAGAGACTGGAGCGATGGGTTTTAAGAGAGAACAATTTTTTCTAATAAATTTGACAAATAATTTACCAAGGTGATCAACTCGTCCCAATTGAAATACATGCCTTTAGGTAGTAAAGAATGAGACATGGTAAAGAAGTTAAACAAACCTATGTGACTAATATCAACAGTTTATGGAAGCAATTTGTCTCTAGACATGTAAGAAAGACGTGCAAGTTCCAATGTCGATACTGTTAAAGCAGTGGAATAATCAGATTAGCACAATAGATAATAAATAAATCTTCCTCGATTGCTGTTTTTGTTTCTAAGTTACAGATATCTCGTTGATATGCAGTACTGCAAAAAGGCTCTACAAGATAAGAGCACTTACGCTTACTTAAATTTGGAACCGTTGATTTTTCCTTTCTCTTCGAAGGAAAGAAAATCTTAGAAAAGAAGCACCTGAAAGAGGGTTGAATCGGATAGAGCGAGCGACTCATCTCATCTTCTTTTTGTTGTTGACTCTTTACACAAACTTGAAACAAACAGCAAATGGACACAGTTTTTGTGGGTGGGGAGAAGTAATTAGGAGGTTTTAATGGATGGTGGTTGATCAGGAAAGTCTAATGTAGCTTAAAAACCTTGTCCACAAAGCAAAAAACATTTATACCTCTTAAAATTTCAAGATAACCGAAGTGCTGCATTATGAAAAAGTATACATAGTAAAGAACATACTAAAAAGCATGTTGAAAAAACTCTCGGAAAATGAAGAATAAGGTGATCAACTTATTAGTTTCAGCAGTTAGTCTTTGCCTTACATAATTGTTCTCGCGAGTCACAAGCAACCAATGCCAATGGCAAAGGCTATGTAGCCATGAGCAAATATAGTAAAGAACATACACTAAAAAGCATGTTAAAAAAACTCTCGGAAAATGAAGAATAAGGTGATCAACTTATTAGTTTCAACAGTTAGTCTTTGCCTTACATAGTTGTTCTCACGAGTCACGAGCAACCAATGCCAATGGCAAAAAGCTATGTAGCCATGAGCAAATATAGTAAAGAACATACACTAAAAAAGCATGTTAAAAAAAACCTCAGAAAATGAAGAATAAGAAACAGCCAATTAAGAACATATCTAAGCAGTCAAGTTATGCTGCAAAATTGAATCCCTTGAGTAGACGCATATATGTCACACTAATAAGTCCCTTGCGGTGCTCTCTCCATGTCTTAGAAAAGATAAAGCGAATACAATTAAGAAACAGGAACTTCTTGTTTATCCAAACATATAAAATGAAACTTTCTCTAAAAAGTAAAGGTTTTAGTGACAGTTTTTGGTTACATATCTTAAGACCTTCTCTAAAGGTATCATTTGGTTACACTTCCAAAACCTTCTCTAAATGTTATCTTTAGATACATATGATCTAAACCTTCTCTAAAAGTATAGGTTTTAGTGACAGTTTTTGTAAACCTTCTCTAAAAGTATCCTTTAGTAGTAAAAAATCAAGTTTCTTCTCTAAAGGGTGCCTATATATACACATACACACACATATATAGTTCATATTTCAGCTATATATTATAATAAAATAAATAACAATACTAAACAAGAAATACAATAAAACAATTTTTTCATATTTGTCATAAAAGACAAGAATTTTTAAAACAAAGCATAATGTTTCGATAATCCACACATCTATTCAAATTTATCAAAAAACACACATCCAAAATCATACTACAACAATCCAAGATCTTCAATATGCCAATTTCTCTCATTCATCTGCAACAAGTCAATAGGACATCAAAGCAGCTTAATGCCATTTCTTTATTTGATTATCAAACACATGCATATGCATACTTGTTATGCGATCTGTAATACCAGCTTCGAGACCAAATAAACCAAAAATAATTTTTTAAGCTTAATGGACCCAATATTAGCATTAAAGTTAAGAAAATCAATTTCTTTAAGACCAGACTTCAGAATCTATAAGCCTCAAAGCCAATAGCACAAGTTTTTTAATTGGGAGCTTCTCTATAACTAGTTAATAATTACTACGTTATTTGGGTTTGGCTAAAATGCTAAAAATTGGATCATGGCATGAGATTCTACTTTAAATAAGAAGACAAGTGTATATAATAAGTACATCAAATTTAAATCTTACCGTTACGTGCCCTTGCCGTAAGCAAAACAGAAAGTCCCATGTCCTCCTACCTCGATATTACTATTATGCACTGACGCAGGCCCAAGCCGAAGCCCATACTTAGTAATATTCTAGGATAGTAAAGAAGGGGTAATTTGGGTACTTAGAATAATTTTTAGGATAGAATGCAGGGAGTGTGAAGCATGCAGGAAAAAAAATCATTTCCTTTCTGTTATTGGGTTTGTTTCACCCCGTTAAGCCGGTTCATAACAATTATTAGGTATTCTCAGTTGTATTCCTTTCTAGTATGCCACGATAAGCAGAATTTGCAAACTGTCATCTTCTCCAGCAATAACCTCACCAAGTAGTTACCAACCATTACCTTGGCTTGTTTAAATTTAAAATAGATAGGAAAATAGCAGATAATACACAGTTAAGGTGTAAACAAGTTGGTGGGTAGACACCTAAGAGTTCAGAATTTATGTATTTACCTGATTCTGTAAAAGGTTGAGAACTGCTAAACCAACAAAATTACATGATGAAGCCTTCTGTATCACTATTGACAATGCTTGCACTTATCATAGGCTACAAACATAATAAAGACCGTAAATATGAATCAGGGAAAAAGAATTAAACGAGAGGTTGTTTCTAAGAAGACCCGTCTTGAAAGATTTAGTAAACGAAGAGAAAAGAGTGAATTTGGTGAGAAACGTGAGAAGTGCCCAATTTGGTGAGAAACGTGAGAAGTGGTGATCAACCGTTGGGTGAGAAAAGAACGAACATTAGAATGAGATGCACCGAATAAGATCCACCGAGATGCACCGGATCAATTCCCTTTTAAGCCACAATTCATGGGAGGGTATTTGATTATAAGTGATCAACGGTTTAAAAGTAATTCTCACACTTTTCACCAAAAATGGCACTTCCAATTGCTAGATATGCTCTAAGCTGTTATATTTATTTTCTACCAAAGCTCGTGCACCTTTCATTTAAAATAATATCACCACTGTTACTCTGTTAGACTACTTGTAGTGTTGTGCGTGTCGTAAAACCTGTTTTTCTGATTTTCCATATATCTCATGTGTCAATGGCGTGCCTTTTTTAATCTATTCTTGAAAATTTTCAATAAAAATCACATGCCTGTTATGAGGCATGAAGGGTTTTTTTGGCCCCCGAGGGGATGTCTTCATGCAAAATTTAGCATTCTAACTTCATCTTTAAAAAAGTTGCAAGTGCCTGGGAATAGTGTAGTCGAGATGGATAAATTGAAACCAAGGATCAGAATAGATCAGTCACACATCACATTAAATGTCAAATATGAATCACTAACGTAAAAGGACAGGTTAGTAAGGGCAGAGGTTTCTTTGCATAGATTTACCCGTAGCTGAATCCGGATAAGGAAGCCAATCCAAGAACCATCAGGCCTTCTCAAGTTGCAAGAGAAACTAGAGGACCAAGTCCGCTGTACGATGCCTAAAACGCAGAAGGTTAACTTTATGCAAGTGCAACTACCATAAAATGTAAACGCATCAGGGGCGGACCATAGGAGCACATGGTGGCACGGGCATGGTTCCATCGCAATGGAAAAGGATTACGTTTCTGAAGGGTGCCACCGTATTGAACTGTTGGGTGTGCTTATATTTATTGAAACTAAACTATTGGCACAAGTCTTTAATGGCGTGGTTGGTAAATGTTGTGCACATCCATACAGAAAGGTTTATTTGGTGTCTAACTAATTTCAAATTTCGAATTATCAAACCCTTATCTCAATTTCAAACTGGAAGTTAAGCAGGTACCCTGTAGAATGAGATGCCATCGAGTCTGCCTTATACTTTGATATATTTGGAGGGTCTGTGGAACATCCTTTTTTCAGCATCAAGCAATATCATCCAGCATCCCCTGCTTGGAAAAACACCATGTGTAAGAAAATCAAAAAGTTGTCGTTTAACTTCATATTACGGTAGATAAGAGAAGCAGCTAATTAAAAAATTTATATCACGCCTACCTGCAATGTCGAGATTATCGCTGTGAATCTTCGTTAATTTATCTGTGGTTTCCATCAGATCAAACACACGCTAACCATTAGAAAAATAAAAAAATTAGGGTTTCTGATTTCTTGGATCAATTCACATACTTTAGTAGTTTTGGTGATTCCAATAACCAAATTCCCTTTTTTCTAACGAAAATATGGGGAATAATCAAGATCATCGTACCTTTCCAAGCGTTCCTGCCATAACCGACATCATCACCGTCATATTCGTATTACAATCAAAGCAATTGCCATGGAGTATCGTAATGCTGTACTGTACTTAGGGTTTCACCTCAAAAAGAACATCTCAGTCAGTTATTGTGTTCTTCTCTGCTATCCTCAATCTCGCTTGGTGCGTAACTTTTGGTTTTGATGAAGGCAACGGAGAGAGAGAGAAAGAGAAGAAACTCCTTCATCAGTGCAGTGTATGGGAAGAAGGATCAGCATATAAATATTATACCGTTGGGTCTGAGGAAAGGAAATGATTTTTAATTAATTTGATTGATTTATGATTTTGGAAATCAATTTCAATCACTGCGAATCATTTACCAAAATGTTATAATTTTTTTGTAGAAATACTATTTATTCACTGTTTTCTTTATTGTAAAAATACTGTCCAATTATAATAGAACTTTGAAAAGTTGTTAAAAATAGTCATCCCGAATTTCCCATTTATTTTATAGTTAGTTTTTTATTCAACTAACCAAAATAATCATTTTCTTGTTAAGAAATCTATTTTTTATGAGTTTTATATTTATAAAATAACACTTTAAGAGCATCTCTAACAAATTATTAAAAATTAAGATTTGATGATTTTTGCTCCATTAAATTTTTCAAAACCTTCTATAAAATGAAAAAAATTAGAAGAAAGATATTGAATCTAATTTTTCTTTGAAAACTTGACTTTGAATTCTCTATTTTGGAGAATCTATTAAGGAATAAAGATGCTTTAAAAAATTGGTAAAGTGCTACTTGCGACATAACAAGTAGCATTTTAGCAAGTTGAGTAAATAACATGTTAGCAATTTTCGTAAGTGGCGCTTCCACGTCAACATTTCGTAAATGACGCTTTACAAACTTACAAAATTATAACCACAAAGGATTGTGGCGTATTGATTAAGGCTCTGGGATGTGCTGGAATATCCTATCTGTTCAGGGTTAGAATCCGAACATACACAACATTTGTGGTCACTTAGTTTTAATCAAGGCTGATGTCTTACATCATAATTTACCAATGAATTAGCTTAGGACACCCTTCAAAAAACATTGCAACATTATTACTTTATAAATATTGTATTTAGAAGATGTGGATTTCATAAGTTGCTAATGTTTTATTATGAAACCTTAACTATTTTGATTATTTTCGACAATTTACCTAACCTCCTTTTTACATAACACCAATAGAACGGTAAAGATTTTAACACTAGTACTTATCTTATTGGTTAAGCTTTTACTCCATCAAAACAATATCATATGTAACAATTTATAAAACATTTAACCCGTTTTAACACCTTTATCGAATATGATGATAAGACCATCCACACCCCTGCAAGACAATACTCCTTTTTAAAGTGTCACATCAGTAGAATAGTCTTTTATGGAGATAACCCCAAAAACGATTACTAGATGAGAGCATCAATAAAAAATTTTGAAAATAAATATTTGCAGAGAGAAATTATATTTTAATAGATGAATGCAATATTTTAATATTATAATCCATGTTTGTTTCTCCAAAATGGGAAATATGTTGGAGATGAATGTAACTTTTTTGGAGTTTTTGATTTTGATTCTTCATTTTAGAAAAATTTTGGGGAATCTGTTGCAGATGCTCTCATACTAACTTCGTAAAAAAAATCTCGTTAAAACCCCCATTTAACTTGCACATAAGGACATTTTGCTTTTTTTACTTACATTTTCTGATTTTTCACTAAAAACAACAAACCACATAAACCACGCGATCTGATCAAATCCTATGGTTCGAGTTTGGTTTCAATATTAGGTTCAATTGGTATTGACGAGAAGATTGTAATGGTATAATTTGTAAAATAAATGTATTTTAATTCATATATGATTATTTATGTTAATACGATAAATGTGTAAATTGAAAAATGGAAAAAAGTTAAAGATATAAAGTAAATTAAACAATTAAGGGGCTGTTTGGTTCACAGAAAGTGAAGGAATTTGATGGAATTGGAATCTCAAATTCCTTTGACCAGATTCAATTCCATTGTTTGGTTCAAGGTTTTTAAAGGAATTGGAATCTCAAATTCCAACCAATTCCATCAAATAGCCATTTAAACATTCCATCCTAAATACAAAGGATTTCAAAGGAATGGAATTGAGCCGATTTAGCACACTATCAATATAGTGTTTGACCAAAACGTGCACACTATCAATATAGTGTTTGAATAATTAGTGATATAGTGTTTGAATAGTTAGTGAATGATGATGATGATTTTTGTACTATAAATAAAGGATTGAATGTAAATGAAAGGCATACCAAAAAAATCAATCTGATATCGATCTCTTTCTTTTCTCTATCAAGGTTATTATAATCTAAAGGTATTTTATCTTAAATCTATAACACGTTATCAGCACGAGCCTCTAACCAACCGAGTTACAGTATGTCGAATCTTTTCAAAATTGAATTTGCGGCTCTCGATGTGAAAAGCACAAATTATATGTCATGGACTATAGATGTCAAAATGCATCTTGAATCTATGTACCTTATTGAATCCATAGCAGAAGAAAATAATTGCACGCCAGCATCTAAAGCAAAAGCCCTCGTTTTTCTTCGGAAACATATTGACAATATGTTAAAATATGAATATCTCACTGTCGGTGATCCAAGCGATTTATGGAAAAAACTTAAAGAAAGGTTTGATCACCAAAGTGAAGTTTTACTTCCGGCTGCAAGAGATGAATGGAGGAATTTAAGATTCCAAGACTTTAAAAAGGTGAATGACTATAATTCTGCTTTGTTCAGGATATGTTCACAACTTAAGTTTTGTGGAGATGAGATTACTGAAAAGGATATGTTGGAGAAAACCTACTCCACGTTCCATGCATCAAACATTACTTTACAACAACAATATCGCTTGCAGAAATTTACAAAATATTCTGAGCTTAATTCATGTTTACTTGTTGCAGAACAAAATAGTGAGCTTTTGATGAAAAATCATCAAACACGTCCAACAGGTTCATTAGCATTTCCTGAAGCAAATGCTACACGTCCAACAAATTCATTAGCATTTCCTGAAGCAAATGCTATAAATAATGATAATACTATAAATAATTTCCGTGGACATGGACATGGACGTGGCCGTGGCCGTAGACGAGGCTGTGGTTATTTCGGTCAAAATAATTTTTATGGTCGAAACCAAAATTCTGACCGAGGCCACCCTTACGGTCGTGGACGTGGTTATTATCGTGGTCGTTGGCAAAGAGCAAATAATTATCATGCTCCACAAGAAAATAGAAGCCAACCACAAAATAAGCTCAAAATGACAAAATATGATGCTGGATCAAGTCATTCACAAGACCCTGAAGGTTCATGTTATAGATGCGGTAGCATAGACCACTGGTCAAGAACGTGTCGCACACCTCAACATCTCTGTCAGCTTTATAAGGAATCTCTTAAAGGAAAAGAGAAGGAAGTAAATCATATGGACAACCTGCAGTTGTCCAATACTGTTTTAAAAATTTCTGATTTCGCAAATAATATAGACAACCTGCAGTTGTCCAACGATGATTTCAATAATTCTGATCTCATAAATCATACAGACAACCTGGAGTTGTCCAACAATGATTTAAATGATTCTGATTTAGTTGACTATGACGACATTTGGTTTATATAAATGTCTATGTTTTTTTTTTCTTTTCTGTAACCATGTATTCCCTGTTTCGATTATATAATGATCCTTTTATTCTAATAACTTTGTCATATTTTTTTTTATTATTACCATTATAAACTCACAATTTGTTTAATATTTGAAGTTTAATATGAATTCCATCGGAGCACAACATCAAGCAAACGTTGGAGACTTATGTATACCGGATAGTGGTACCACGCACACCATCATGAAAGCTAAGAAATATTTTTCTGAATTAAAGCTAACAAAAGGAACCATAACTACTATATCAGGTCCTGCAGACTTAATAGAAAGAATAGGTGTGGCTCATTTCCTATTACCAAATGGTACAAAGTTCATTATAAATAATGCTTTGTTTTCTCCGAGATCGAAAAGAAATCTATTAAGTTTCAACGACATATATCTTAATGGATTCGATACTCGAACTGTGACCTCTGAAAATGAGAAATATATGTATATTATTGATCAAAACCGAGTGCTAGAGAAACTACCAATACTTCACTCCGGTTTACATTATACATATATAAATTTGGTTGAAACAAATATGGTAGTTAAAGAAAAATATTGTGATCCTGTGATATTTAGTTTATGGCATGACAGATTAGGCCACCCCGGATCAACAATGATGCACAGGATAATTGGAAGTACACATGGACATACATTGAAGGACCAGAAGTTCTCTCAAATGGGTAAAGTTACTCCATGTACATCTTGTTCTCTTGGAAAATTAATTGTGAGACCTTCACCATCTAAAATTGAAAAGGAATCACCTATGTTTCTTGAAAGAATTCAAAGTGATATATGTGGACCAATTCATCCACCAAGTGGACCATTTAGATACTTCATGGTCTTAATAGATGCATCCAGCAGATGGTCTCATGTTTGCCTATTGTCAACTCGTAATATGGCATTTGCAAAATTCCTTGCTCAAATTATCAAGATAAAAGCACATTTTCCAGATTATTCTATTAAAAAGGTGAGACTTGATAATGCTGGTGAATTTACATCTCAAGCTTTCAATGATTATTGCATGTCTGTAGGAATTGTTGTTGAACATCCAGTAGCTCATGTTCACACACAAAATGGTTTAGCTGAATCATTAATTAAACGTCTTCAGCTAATAGCTAGACCATTAATAATGAGAACAAAACTTCCAATTTCTATATGGGGTCATGCAATTTTACATGCTGCATCATTAATTCGCATGAGACCAAGTGCATATCACACATACACTTCTGTGCAACTCGTTTCTGGTCAAGAACCAAATATTTCCCACCTTAGAATTTTTGGATGTGCAGTATATGTTCCTATTGCACCACCACAACGCACAAAAATGGGTCCTCAAAGAAGGTTGGGTATATATGTTGGATATGAAGCATCTTCTATAATAAGATATCTTGAACCACTAACGGGTGATGTTTTTACAGCACGTTTTGCCGATTGCCATTTTAACGAGGCTATGTTCCCTGCATTAGGGGGAGAAAAGAAAACACAAGAAAAGGATGTTTCATGGTGTGAACCATCATTGTTGTATCTTGATCCTCGCATGAAACAATGTGAAACAGAAGTACAAAAGATAATTCATTTGCAAGAAATTGCAAATCAATTACCTGATGCATTTACTGATACAAAAAAAGTAACAAAATCTTATATACCAGCTGTGAATGCTCCAGCTCGAATTGAAGTCCCAGTTGGACAAACAAATGATAAAATCAATGAAAAGTCTAAAGCACGCCTGAAGCGTGGAAGACCATTGGGTTCTAAAGATAAAAATCCCCGGAAAAGAAAGGAAGCTGAAATTGCAATTGGTAACGAACAAAGTGTTCCTGCAGAGACACAAATTCCCCCAGAAGAGGAAATGAATGATAAAGAGGTTGCAATCAATTACGGGTGTACGAAAGCGTTATGGAACATAAATGAAATGAGAAATATCGATGATATATTCTCTTATGCTGTTACATGTGATACTTTTGGAAATGATGATCCAGAACCAATATCCATCATTGAATGTCAAAACAGACATGACTGGGTTAAATGGAAAGATGCTACTCAGGTTGAACTAGATTCCCTCAATAAACGAAAAGTTTTTGGACCTATCGTTCTCACGCCAGAAGCCGTGAAACCTGTTGGGAACAGATGGATTTTCGTACGAAAAAGAAATGAGAAAAATGAAATTATTAGATACAAAGCCAGACTTGTGGCTCAAGGTTTTTCTCAACGACCCGGAATTGATTATGAAGAAACATATTCTCCTGTTATGGACCCAATTACTTTTAGATATTTAATAAGCTTAGCAGTCTCTGAAAATTTAGAGATGCGTCTTATGGATGTTGTTACAGCTTACTTATATGGATCACTTGATAGTGATATCTATATGAAAATCCCCGAAGGATTTAAAATGCTTGAAGCATTAAGTGCAAAACCCAAAGAAATGTATTCAATAAAGTTACAAAGATCTTTATATGGGTTAAAACAATCTGGACGCATGTGGTATAATCGTTTAAGTGATTACTTGATAAGTAAAGGTTATATAAATAATCTTATTTGCCCTTATGTATTTATTAAGAAAACAACATCTGGATATGTAATAATTGTTGTATATGTTGATGATCTAAATATCATTGGGACAAATAAAGAGATCCAAGAAGTAATTGTGTTGTTGAAGAAAGAATTTGAAATGAAAGATATTGGAAAAACCAAATATTGTCTTGGTTTACAGATTGAGCATATGCACAATGGAATTCGTGTGCATCAATCAAATTATGTTGAAAAGGTCTTAAAACGTTTCAATATGGACAAAGCAAATACTTTAAGCACTCCAATGGTTGTTAGATCACTTAACATCGACAATGATCCTTTTCGCCCTTGCGAAGAAAATGAAGAGGTTCTTGGTCCAGAAGTACCATACCTTAGTGCAATTGGAGCACTTATGTATCTTACTAACTGTACTAGACCTGATATTTCTTTTGCAGTGAATTTGTTAGCAAGATTCATTTCATCTCCCACAAAGAGACATTGGAACGGAATCAAACACATATTCCGATACCTTCGAGGAAATGTTGATTTAGGTCTATTTTATTCTAACGATTCAAAAGAAGGTTTGATTGGTTATGCAGATGCAGGTTATTTGTCTGATCCTCATAAAGCTAGATCTCAAACTGGATATGTATTCATGAACGGAGGTACTGCTATTTCCTGGCGATCTCAGAAGCAAACACTTGTTGCCACTTCTTCAAATCATGCCGAAGTTATTGCACTTCATGAAGCTAGTAGAGAGTGTGTTTGGTTGAGATCAATGACACAACTCATATTGACTTCATGTGGATTAGAGAAAGACAAAATTCCAACCTTGATCTATGAAGATAACGCAGCATGTGTCGCACAAATGAAAGAAGGATTTATCAAGAGTGACCAGACAAAACTTATACCTCCAAGGTTCTTTTCATACACTCAAGATCTTATAAAAGATAATCAGATTGAAATGAAATATATTCAATCGAGCAACAACGCTGCGGATCTTTTCACAAAGGCACTACCGACTGCAATCTTCAGAAAACACGTTCACAATATCGGAATGCGACATGTGCATAACATGTGATGATCCATGGATGTCAACATCAGGGGGAGACAACTAACCAGCTACACTCTTTTTCCCTTAGCTAAAGTTTTTTTTTTCACTGGGTTTTTCTTTAGCGAGGTTTTTAATGAGGTAGCACGTCATGGTTAAACTACGTTTTAAATTTGTCATCCAAGGGGGAGTGTTATAATATTGGATGACCAAAACGTGCACACTATCAATATAGTGTTTGAATAATTAGTGATATAGTGTTTGAATAGTTAGTGAATGATGATGATGATTTTTGTACTATAAATAAAGGATCGAATGTAAATGAAAGGCATACCAAAAAAATCAATCTGATATCGATCTCTTTCTTTTCTCTATCAAGGTTATTATAATCTAAAGGTATTTTATCTTAAATCTATAACAATCCCGAATTTCCCATTTATTTTATAGTTAGTTTTTTATTCAACTAACCAAAATAATCATTTTGGAAATAATACTTTAACAACTTAAGAAATCTATTTTTTATGAGTTTTATATTTATAAAATAACACTTTAAGAGCATCTCTAACAAATTATTAAAAATTAAGATTTGGTGATTTTTGCTCCATTAAATTTTTCAAAACCTTCTATAAGATGAAAAAATTAGAAGAAATATATTGAATCTAATTTTTCTTTGAAATTTTGACTTTGAATTCTCTATTTTGGAGAATCTATTAAGGAATAAAGATGCTTTAAAAAATTGGTAAAGTGCTATTTATGACATAACAACTAGCATTTTAGCAAGTTGAGTAAATAACATGTTAGCAATTTTCGTAAGTGGAGCTTCCACGTCAACATTTCGTAAATGACGCTTTACAAACTTACAAAATTATAACCACAAGGGATTGTGGCGTATTGATTAAGGCTCTGGGATGTGGTGGAATATCCTATCTGTTCAGGGTTAGAATCCGAACATACACAACATTTGTGGTCACTTAGTTTTAATCAAGGCTGATGTCTTACATCATAATTTACCAATGAATTAGCTTAGGACACCCTTCAAAAAACATTGCAAAATTATTACTTTATAAATATTATATTTAGAAGGTGTGGATTTCATAAGTTGCTAATGTATTATTATGAAACCTTAACTATTTTGATTATTTTCGACAATTTACCTAACCTCCTTTTTACATAACACTAATAGAACGGTAAAGATTTTAACACTAGTACTTATATTATTGGTTAAGCTTTTACTCCATCTAAACAATATAATATGTAACAATTTATAAAACATTTAACCCGTTTTAACACCTTTATCGAATATGATGATAAGACCATCCATACCCCTACAAGACAATACTTCTTTTTAAAGTGTCACATCAGCTTTGCAATAACACCTTCCACACCCATGCAAGACCAAACTTCTTTCTAAAGTAATAAATTATAATATAAATAATAAAGATAATTATAATATAACTAATAAATTAATTATAAAATATACTTTTTTATGTTTGTGTACGTTTATCTATTAGTATTTGTATTTTCGTAATTTTTATATTAATGTACTTTTATTTTAGTAGTTTAAATAAAAAGCATTGCATAAAAATATCATTTTTTTAAATAAAGTGTGGGTAAGAAATCTTAATAAAAAATAATGTTTAAATAATCTAATAAATGAATTAAATTTAATAAACATATTATTAATTAATGTTTAAACAAAAAAATATATTAATTAAATTAAACAAAAATGGATTTGTTTAATATATATGTATTTGTGAAAGATCTTTCTAATTGTGAAAGAAGTGGCTACACTTGCAAGACTTTGCAAGCCACATGACATGCCATATCATCTTGTAAGGCCTTGTGCAAAACGTGTGTGGATTCTCTTATATTTTCAACAAAATCTAAATATTAAATTTTGTTAACTAGGGGTTAAATCATGTGAGAATCAAAAAAATATTGAGAACCGTGAGAATCGATCTAAGCCATAATTTGGTTTCGATCCCATGGTTATAATTAAAAGATTGAGAACCGTGAGAACCAATCTAAGCCGTAATAGATTAAATCAATTAATGGTTTAGATCGGTTTTCATGGTTCTCAACCTATTTTTGGTTCTCATTTGATTATCGTCTTTGTTAACTAAACTTCATATATAATATTATATATACATATAAAATATATATAGAAATATAAGGTGAATAGTCTTTTATGGAGATAACCCAAAAAATGATTACTAGATGAGAGCACCAATAGAAATTTTTGAAAATAAATATTTAAAAAGAGAAATAATATTTTAATAGATGAATGCAATATTTTAATATTATAATCAATGTTTTTGTTTCTCCAAAATGAGAAATCTGTTGTAGATGAATGGAATTTTTTATGGAATTTTTGATTCTCCATTTTAGAGAAATTTTGGGAAATGCAGATG
Organism: Saussurea involucrata; assembly: GCA_033807775.1. NCBI lineage: Eukaryota > Viridiplantae > Streptophyta > Magnoliopsida > Asterales > Asteraceae > Saussurea > Saussurea involucrata. The sequence goes on along the minus strand of CM066322.1, from coordinate 39,413,864 downwards.
CTCTCATACTAACTTCGTCAAATTTTTTCTAGTTAAAACCCCCATTTGACTTGCACATAATGACATTTTGCTCTTTTACTTACATTTCTGATTTTTCACTAAAAACAACAAACCACATAAACCACGCGATCTGATCAAATCCTATGGTTCGAGTTTGGTTTCAATATTAGGCTCAATTGGTATTGACGAGAAGATTATAATGGTATAATTTGTAAAAGAAATGTATTTTTAATGTATTTTAGTTCATATATGATTATTTATGTTAATACGATAAATGTTTAAATTGAAAAATGGAAAAAAGAAACATATAAAGTAAATTAAACAATTAAGTATAAGGGTGTAAGGTGTACTTTAAAATTTAAAAATGATTTGATTTTGAATTTCATCTCGAAGATGTGGAACGTTCGAGGTTGTGAAACTTTAACATTTGTGCTCATGATATAATCCATGTATGTGGATGATCTTGGCCAAATCCGTGTGCACGCTCAAAGATAGAGTGCAGTAACCATGTGTTATGCAAGTGATGAGTTCAACTTCAACATATGCTTATTGTCTTTTACGAGCCTTACACTTGTGTCTACTTCCATGCAAGTGTCTTAAGACCGTAGTTCGGTAGCAACAAAATTAGTAGAAGTGTGTGTATAAGTTGGGTCAACATGAGTCAAAGGTGGTCAAGACTAGAAAGGTACAAGTTACACAAGTAGAGGGATCACAAACGGTTTTAAATAGTCTATGTCATCCTCAAGCTTGTTATTATATCATATTAGTAGTCAGACGACGGTTGATATGACTCAACTATTTTTCTCATTGGTGAGCATATGTATAAAACTAATTTAGATGGACATATTCGTATTGGAGGGAAACCCCTATTACCTACACGTAGTGTAAAACAAGTTTCTTTTAAAGTTCATGCATGCACACCAAGTATGATATGTAACCATCTATCTTCTAGGGCATACAATGATTCTTTCACCACTTCATTTTACTATCCTACAAGCACGTTACTAAAAATAATAATGAACGAGTCAGATTTATTTGGGACTTTTGGGAAACCGTATATGGGATTGCTTTAATATTCATTTTTTGGTAACCATGGACATAATCATGGACGTCTAGAGGAACTTACAGACACCTCAAAAACCAAACCAAATGAACCACCACTAAGATTCACCGCCACCCAATGATCGCTACCACACTACCTACAACTAACTACTAGTTAAGCTCATAACCAGGCAGTGTAGGGACCCATCCCTTAAAGAATCCCTTTACACCCCGCTCCTTCAACAATACCCCTAAACCGTGTATTCAAGACGACGGCATTGATAAGGAACGGCCCACTGGCCCAAGCCCAATTCTAAATAACAATACTATAAATATAAACCATATTAGGAATAAGAGAGTTATGTGAGAATTTAGCTTTTCTATTGAGAGGTCGGCTATTTTAGCTTGGGCGGGAGGGTAGACCAATATGTGGCTCCCTTTTGATTTTTCCCTTTTGATTTTATCTTCATGTTCAACAGTTAATTCATTGTTCCAATTTATTGTTTGGTTATTCGATTCTCATTTCTTTCAATTTGGTTCCATTGTCGGGAAATCGAAAATTACGGGAAACGAACATCATGGTCGCTCATGAACCCCAAATTAGCACCATACTACAATCCAGAGTTGATGCTCAGGATGAGAAGATCGATTCCATCGCTAAAGAGGTACGTGATCTCTCTCCTTCAATCCTCTCCATGAAGGAACTTCTCAAGGGATTACCCGATGCTCTCGAGAAGCTAGCCAATCGTCCCATCAGCAACACGCAGAAGGTGAGTTCTCGAGATCGGGGGTGTTCGATTCCAGCGGTAAACCTCTGAATACAAATCTGGGGAAATTTGTTAAGCATGATCACTTTGAGACATCACTTTTCTCCATGCCTAAGGTCAAATTACCAAAAGGTGTTGACCCTAGAGGATGGATCACCAAAGCCGAGATCTATTACCAGGTTCACCAATCTCCTTATCAAGCATCCTCACACCACCTGGGAGCAATTCCGTAAGAAATTGCTTACCCGATTTGGTGGCACTCGATACCTCAACGCACACGAAGCCATAGGTTCTCTGTATCAGGAGGGGGACATCGATACCTACATCGAAAACTTTGAAGCCTTGTCTGCTTTTATAGAGAGTATATTGGCAGAAACCACAGGACTGGTTTTCTGTATTTTTATTGATCATAATAACCAAACAGAATGCAGAAATATAGACACGCATGCCTGAACTAACTTCCACGAAAATAGGAACAACTTGTCTACTTCTAAGCTATCTCTAACAACTAGATAAATACAGAACCTTATCGATAATTTGAATTTGACTTAGCTTGACAGATAGGTTTCAACCCCCCCCCCCCCTCAAGCTGGGTTATGAATGTCAATCATGCCTAGCTTGGATCGTAATTCTTCGAACACTTGTCTCGACACTGCCTTGGTAAGAATGTCGGAGATTTGTTGTTTCGATGGTACAAACTTCAATCGAAGCTCACCTTCCTCTAACTTCTCTTGATAAAGTGTCGGTCCAGCTCCACATGCTTGGTCCTTTCGTGATGTATAGGATTTTTTGCAATCTCAGTTGTTGCCTTGTCACAACACAGTTCCGTAGGATCAAAGGGAGTAAGTCTTAGCTCGGTCAACATCCGTTTCAACCAAATGCCTTCACATATTCCATGACACATTGCTCTAAACTCTGCCTCTATACTGCTTCGGGAGACAACAACATGCTTTTTGCTTCTCCAGGTGACTAGGTTTTCCCATAGATATGTGCAGTATCTAGTGGTAGACCTTTCGTCCATGCGTGATCCCCCCCCAATCCGCATATGTGTACACCTGTAGTTGTTTGTTGTTTGTTTTCTTAAAGAACAATCCTTTCCATGGACTTTGCTTTAGATATCGGAGAATCCGAAATACTGCCTCACGATGATCTTCTGTAGGCTTATTCATATACCGACCGACCATTCCCACGGCAAAACTTATATCCGGTCTCGTATGGGCCAAATATATAAGTTTTCTAACCAATCTTTGATAGCTACCTTTATCAATTATATTCCCGTCAGCACTTTGATGTTTTCCGAATGGATCCATTGGGGTTTTAGTCGGCTTACATCCCAACATTCCTGTTTCCTTTAATAGGTCAATGGTATATTTTCTTTTGAGTTATAAAGATACCTTTGCGGGATCTTGCCACTTCCATGCCTAGGAAGTATTTTAGTCTTCCTAGATCTTTCACTTCAAACTCTCGTGCAAGAATCTCCTTAAGACGTCTTATTTCTTCCGCATAATCACCTGTTGAGATAACATCGTCTACATAAACAATCATTATAGCTCTTGATCCGGTCAAAAAATCCTTAAAAAACATGGTGTGATCGGTTTGACTCTGAGTAAACCCAAGTTTCTTCACCACTCGAGTCGGTCTTTCAAACCAAGCTCTTGGTGATTGTTTTAGCCCATAAAGTGACCTTTTTAGTCTGCATACCTTGCCAAATGCATCTCGTGCGTTGATTCCCGGCGGCACGTCCATGTATACTCTTCTTCAAGTTCCCCATTAAGGAATGCATTTTTTATGTCGAGTTGATGCAATGGCCAATCTAGGTTGGCTGCAAGTGAGAGTAAGACTCGAATTGAATTAAGTTTGGCCACGGGTGCAAATGTTTCCCCGTAATCAACTCCATGGGATTGAGTAAACCCCTTGGCCACCAACCTTGCTTTGAACCGATTTATGGTTTCATCCGCATTATACTTCACTGTGAACACCCACTTGCATCCCACAGTTTTCTTCCCGATAGGTAATGTCGAATATTCCTACGTCTTGTTCTTTTCAAGTGCCTTTAACTCCTCATTTACAGCAGACTTCCACTCGGGATGATTTAGAGCCGCTTGTGTCTTTTGGAATCGTTACGGAGTCTAAAGATGCTACAAAGGCACTGTGTATAGACGACAAACCTTTGTGTCATAAAGTTGCTGATGGATAAGCTGTGCATAACCTTCTCCCTTATCGATAATTTGAATTTGACTTAGCTAGACAGATCGGTTTCAACACTCCCCCTCAAGTTGGGTTATGAATGTCAATCATACCTAGCTTGGATCGTAATTCTTTGAACACTTGTCTCGACACTGCCTTGGTAAGAATGTCGGAGATTTGTTGTTTCGATGGTACAAACTTCAATCGAAGCTCACCTTCCTCTAACTTCTCTTGATAAAGTGTCAGTCCAGCTCCACATGCTTGGTCCTTTCGTGATGTATAGGATTTTTTGCAATCTCAATTGTTGCCTTGTCACAACACAGTTCCGTAGGATCGGAGGGAGTAAGTCTTAGCTCGGTCAACATCCGTTTCAACCAAATGCCTTCACATATTCCATGACACATTGCTCTACACTCTGCCTCTATATTGCTTCGGGAACAACCTGCTTTTTGCTTCTCCAGGTGACTAGGTTTCCCCATAGATATGTGCAGTATCTAGTGGTAGACCTTCCGTCCATGCGTGATCCCCCCAATCCGCATCTGTGTACACCTGTAGTTGCTTGTTGTTTGTTTGTTTGTGACCAAATATGATATTCCCCAGAAATATTCTCCCCCTGAATCTCAGATATGGTAAAAAATGGATGGTTTTCAAAAAAAGTGACATCCATATAATTATATACCTTTTTTGTGGAAGGCGAGTAACACTTGTATCCTTTTTGACAACTAGGGTAACCTATAAAGATACACTTAAGAGATTTGGGATCGAGTTTGCTACGGTTTTGTGGTTATACGTGAAGAAAGGTTGTGTATCCGAATACTTTAAGAGGGATATTTGATAGAAGCGGATGTGAGGATAAGTGAGCATGAGTGTTCGGAGAGGTGTGTGATAGTTTAGTACTCTGGATGGCATGCGATTTATCAGATACGCTGACGATAATATCGCATCTCCCCAGAAGGTGGGACATTTGCAGTAAAGATAAGCGAGCGAGCAACTTCTAGGATATGTCTGTTTTTTCTCTCGACAACTCCATTTTGTTGTGGAGTGCCAACACACGAAGCGAGGTGAATGATCCCATTATCTTTGAGATAGGGTCCTAGGTTTGACTCAAAAAATTCAGTTCCATTATCTGTTTTTAAGACTTAGATCTTGGTGCGAAACTGGGTTTCTATCATCTTATGAAAAAATTCAGTTCCATTATCTGTTTTTTAAGACTTGGATCTTGGTGCGAAACTGGGTTTCTATCATCTTATGGAATACTTGGAATATATTTCTCACTTCAGATTTGTCTTTCATGAGAAATATCCAAGATACACGGGTATGATCATCAATGAATATGACAAACCCTAGTGCCAGACAAAATTTGATTCTAGATGGTCCCCAAACATCACTATGAATTAAATAGAAAGGGTGGAATGCTTTGTATGGTTGTGGGGGATAAGAGGTGCGAGTGTGTTTTGATAGTTGACAAGCTTCACATTGAAATGGAACTGAATCTGATCAAACTAGGAAATCGTTTTTTTAAGTACATAAAACTAGGATGTCCTAATCTACGATGCCAAAGAAAAATATCTTCCTTATGAAGGTTAGTTTGGAAACATGAAGATGTTGAAGGTCTTAAGGCGAAATCAGGCTTCAGGAGGAAGAGGTCTTCACGCACTTTAGCACTGTCAATCGTCCTGTAACACCTCGAATTTCCATTATTATGTGTTTAAATATGATTTGGGCCGATTTGTATTTTAATCTAAGTTTTTGGACTTTTCGTGAATTATGAACTCCAAGGTTGAAATGGTATTTTGACCAAAGTTTAAGTTATGTATGAAAATTGAATTTGGAGGATGATTTTGTCATTAGCTGAAAGTTGAGTGTAGATAAAGGAGGGTTATCTGAATTGAGAAATATCTCAATTCACTTTGGGTGCGTTTGGTATGCAGACAGGACATGACAGAACAGGACAGGACAAAACAGGACAGGACGGAACAGGACAGGAAAGTTGTTCAACGTTTGGTAAGACATGAATAGAACAGGACAGAACAGAACAGAACCAGTACCCCTACCTCCTTGTTTAGTGTTTTCTTACCAAATAATGATCATTGAGTTGAACCAAAATCAAATTTGCAAAGCACACATAGATGAATCATTTGGTATTAAATAATCATTAACCAAAACAATTTGTGGGAACAATATATTTTGGCAAGCATACTGTCTTCACAAAATCAATAAACCAGAAAACTAAACAAGCAAGCATTTACAACAAGGAAAACAAAATCAATAAACCAAATCAGTAACCAAAACAAGATGAAATCAAAACAAGACCCAAATCTCAAGCAAAGAACAATCTAAGATGAAATCAAATATGAGAAATCGAGAAATCAAAATTATTTACCTGTTGGAGAAATCGAGAAATCAAAGACGAAATCAAACAATCTGTTCTCAAGAAATGTTGAGACATCGAGATCTGAAATCGACGGGAGAGGTTGAGGATCGTTAGGGTTATCGATTTACCTATTGGAGAAGACGATGCAGTTGGAGAAGACGATGCAGTTGCAGAAGTGGTTGAAGTTCGATTCAGTTGTGGATGGAGAAGGTCGATTCGATTCAGTTGTGGATGGAGAACGTTAGGGTTATCGATTCGATTGCAGAAGGGGCAGAAGGTCGATTCAGTTGGAGAAGGGGCTGGAGTTCGATTCAGTTGGAGAACACGAGGGGTATTTTGGTACACAAGGGTCTGTTCTACTTAGTTCCAGGGGTTGGGGTGGGACAACCGTGTCCCATGCTTGTTCTAGTTAGTCCAAGCGTGTCCCATATATGGTGACACCAAACGCAGGACAAGTGTGTTCTGTCATGTCCTGTTCCACCCTGTCCACCATACCAAACACACCCTTTATGCTAAAGTCGGTCAAGAGTAGAGAGAGTGAAGAAGGAGAAAGCAATCTGATTTTTTGTAAGGATGCAATCCCTTCTCAAATCAATTCATAAGAGACCCATAGTTTACAAGTTCAAATCATTTTCAATAGGGTATTGATTCTGTTGGAAGAGGAAGCTATTTTTGGAATCAAGATTGAACTTGGATTGTGCAGAAAGAAGTGAGTCTAAGAACTTCCAGGTGAGTTCATCTTCTTCTAAACGATTTCAATTGAAATTGAATGTTATATTTGTAGCAAACTGTCTGAATGATTTGGTAAATACGTATTGAGACTGAATCGACGAGTAATTTGAACATAGAAGAGTTGTTATATGTAAAATCGATGTACAGTCGACGTCCCAGTTTCATAGGATCCGGAATTGGATGTGATCCGAAATTGGATGGATCCGGAATTGGATCCGGAATTGGATGTGATCCGGTATTTGGATCTGGAATTGACAATCCGGTATTGAGATCCGGTATTGGGGATCCAGTATTAGGATCCGGTATTGGGGATCCGGTATTAGGATCCGGTTTTAGTTTGGGATCCGGTATAGGATCCGGTTTCGATTTGAGTTCCGGACTTGGAAATGAATCCCGGATGGTTCCGGACTCGAGTCCGGATTACTTTTCCGGATGAGTTTTCGAACAGTCCGGGTATAGGTTCCGGATAAGGGATTTGTCCGGGTATAGTTTCCGGATGTGTTATCCGGTTAAGCTTTTCTAAAACAAATCTCGGGGCGCTGCCCCCAGACCCCCGTGCTAAGTCGCCGAAGGGGGGACAATTGAGAATAAAGGTATGATACTAGTTGCGATTCTCAGCTTTGAGAATATGATATGTAATGTTTGTGCATTCGAGAAAATATGCACATTCGCTAGTAAGTGTAATGGATCCATAGGCACTAGTAGTATTTGTAACGTGGAATAGACATAAAGTAATTTGTAATTTCCGTTGACCTGAAATGTGGAATATGCATAAAATAAATTGTAATTCCCGTTTACGTGGAAATGAGGAATAGGCATAAAGTAAATTGTAATTCCCATTTCGTATTGTAGAAATCGGGGAATAGGCATAAAGTAAATTGTAATTCCTGATTTCTATGGGAAGGTAAGAGATAGGCATAAAGTAAATTGTAATCTCTACTTCCACTCCAAGAAATAGGCATAAAGTAACTTGTAATTTCTTGGATATGAGTGATGATCTAGAATCTGTAATGATTCGTAGTAGGCTCCCGAATGTGATGATATGACTTCCAGAATCTTAGTCATACTCATGGAATCGGGTATGTTCCCGTCAATATTAATAAGTTTTCCCGCGAAGGCTGCCCCACTATGGCAGTGGTGTGCTTAGGGTGAAATGCCACTTCTAATGTCGAATCAGGATCAACTAGGACAGAAATAAAGCATTGGGTCGAACTCTTCTTTGGTGTCAAGGTAATCGCGATGAATAGTCATCGACTTCGGGGAAAGGCTAGAAGAATGGGACCCAGGTATGAATGGAAAACGACATCTTTATTGGTTTTATTGGTTCTACTTCCTGCCGGATCGGTCACTCAAGATCTTTGGTCTCTACCCGGACCCGATGAAAAAAATGAGATCGCTCCTTATGGACTCGTTGAGAATGATTCTGGTCTAGTTCGTGGCCTATTCGTAAGATGAGTATGAGTACGGTAAGAAATGTGGCAAACCAGGTTTGTTTATACGCTTTGAGTATCTGAGTTTCCAAAGATGTTAAAGTTTTAATTTGAAGTTGGATGTTCTCACTAGGCGTAACGGAAGGTAACGGGAAGAGGGACGGGTGCTTGTGGTATTCAACTTTTGGTGCTAAGTGGAGAAGTTAGCTTATGCGAGGATACTTTTGATGAATTGCCTAGACAACCCATTTAATCTAATCATAGTTGGCAGGATTAGATTAATAGGTTGTTTTGATAATTCGACATGTGTATATATGAACCTCATAGTTATTATTTGCTTATGTATAAAAGTTTGGATGGTATTTTGATTAACCTTGTTAAATTTTAAGGTTTAAATTGGCCCTGATTTTTAGGGTGTTACACGTCCTCCCCCGGATCGAGTCCTGAAATTCACATAAGGTAGGATTCATCCTAGCAGTACAATCTAAGTCCTTCATTTGTTTAATCATAGACAATAAATTATAAGTAAGATTTGGAACATAAAGAACGGATTTAAGGATAATGTCCTTTGAAATTATAACGGAACCAATACCCTTCACTTCTGATAGGAGACCATATGCTGTACGGACTTTAGCACCGGTACTGTTAGGTTGCAGGTTTTCGAACATATTGACATTCCCAGTCATATGATCTGTTGCTCCGAAGTCAACGATCCAATTTTCTTCACTTAGTCGAGCATTTAATGCGGTTGGTGCACGCTCACTTTGGGCAACTGCTGCTACACTCTCTCCTTCGAGCACTGACTGGAAGGTCGCTTGGAGCATCTTTTGCAAAGCTTCAGATTGTTCCTTAGTGAAAGGACTATTTTCTGTTGTTGCAACATGACCAGATGATCAAAAGGACTGCCTACCTGGAGGTTTTCCATGTATTTTCCAGCATATGTTCTTCGTGTGACAGGGAATCTTACAATGATCACACCAAGGACGATTTCCAGATCGTTGTCCTTCAGTGGGGCTGCTATAATTGGTCCCTTGCTGTTGTTTGGGGCTATGGTTGCTTCGCCTTGCTATAAGAGCAGAATTCTCAGGATTTAGTTGAGCATTAGGAGATTTCAACATTACCTTCTTACAAGTCTCTTCCCGTCTGACTTCCGAAAAAGCCTCTCTAACACTCGGCAATGGTTTCCAGCTTAGGATTCTTCCACGAACTTCATCAAGGTTATGATTTAACCCTAGTAGGAACTTGTAGACCCATTCTTTATCTTGAATCTCCTTGTACTGCTTCTGGTCATGCGTGCACCCCCACGACAGATCTTCCAAAACATCATGTTGCTGCCAAAAACGCGCCAGTAAATTGTAGTACTCTGTGACAGTTCGTTCTTCCTGTAGATCATGTAGAACACTTTTGATCTCAAAGATTTCCGAGGCATTGTCTTTGTTAGAGTAGGTATCACGGGATGCATCCCATATTTCCTTGGCAATCTTGTAGTACATAAAGTTCTCACCAGTTTCATTGGTCATAGAACTCAATAACCAAGACATTACCATGTTGTTTTCAGTCTTCCAACTCCGATAGTTTGAGTCGTTTGTTTCTGGAACAGAGATGGCTCCGGTAAGGTAATCTTCCTTTCCCTTTCCACTTATAAACATCATCACTGAATGTGACCATTGGTTGTAGTTGTGGCCGGCAAGTTTGTGTCCGGTAATCGGAATGTTTCCACCTTCGATTAGAGTAGGTATCATATTCGGCATTGATGTCTGTTGAGGTGACTCAGTAGAGTTGCCGCTTTGGGCTTCACTCGTCATGGTTGTTACCATATAGAAAGTATATTGGAAGAAACCACAACACTGGTTTTCTGTATTTTTATTGATCATAATAACCAAACAGAATGCATAAATATATACACACATGTCTGAACTAACTTCCACGAAAATATGAACAACTAGTCTACTTCTAAGCTATCTCTAACAACTAGAAAAATACAGAACCTTATCGATAATTTGAATTTGACTTAACTGGACAGATCGGTTTCAACAACTTTAATTCTCGATCAATCTGAAGAGCAGACGGTTGGTATGTTTCTTCGAGGTCTTCAAAACGACATCAGGAATTGGGTTAGGGCACTTCGTCCCACCACATGCGATCAAGCAATGGATCTCGCCCGTCATGTTGCAACGGCCACGTCCATTTACGGAGATGAATCCAACACCAAAGGTAAGACGACGTTCAACCAAGGAACAAATGATCTGACCCAGAATTACTCCTGGAAATACAACCAGCAAGATTCAATCCAACGCGTAGATAGGCCAAATTCCATAAATTCAGCTACTTACAGCCTAATCGACTCAACCAGGCCCAATCCAAACCCTACGACACAACCAAAGTCAATTTTTCTACCAATCGAAACTCGGGAACTCGACATCTTACTAAGGAGGAATGGGAGGGTCGACGAAAAAAAGGGTTGTGTTTCAGTTGTGGGCAGAGATATTCTCCTCAACATAAATGCACCGAAGAACAACTCAGGGTGATTTTGTTGGCCGACGGTGAAGAGATAGATGAGGACGGTGAATTTCGACGTATGGAAGGAATATTAAACGACAAACCAATTATAGATGAGGAGTGAAATGCCGTGGAGTTCGGAGTTCTGCGGGTTGGAATCAGACTTCTCTCCATCCTTAAAGACACTTAAACTAGTCGGGGAATTATGGGGCGTACCCGCTCTAATTTTGGTTGACAGTGGGGCAACACATTACTTCATCTCGAAGCAGTCAGCAGGGACTTTAGGATTAGAAATTAGACAAACAAACTCACTTTCTATTTGTTTTGGCGGTGGTACCCGAGTTTGTATCTCTAAAATGTGCCAAGGAGTCTCATTACAATTAGGGACTTTCACTTGCATAGTCGATGTCGTGGTCTATATGATCTAGGATCGTTGGATATTATTCTTGGCATAACGTGGCTAGAAACATTGGGTGACGTTGTTTCTAATTGGCAGACCCGAAAAATGCGGTTCTGGAAGGATGGAACCCTTATTCAATATTGCAGGGTGTCTCCTATTCACCTTACAGTCAACCTCCGCTTAAGACACGACTAGAAGGACCACTTAGCTTCTTTTCAGTGAATGTAGAGGGTACAACAGCCCTTACCAACCGCGAACAGATTCAATCGGATACCGACTTGCCCCAATTCTCTTCGTTAATCCAGTGTCTTCGAGGCTTACCTATGTCTAAAATCTCGACCATTCACGATTGGTCAATCCCTAAAAATACCAAGGTTGTTCGGGAATCTCTTGATTTAACGGGGGAGTATAGGAGATTCATAAAGGATCGTGGGAAAGTAGTAGCATTGAAGAAGCCACTTGGGAGGACGCGACCGTCATTCAAACTCGGTTCCCTGATTTCAGGCTTGAGGACAAGCCTGCTCTTCAAGACGGCGACATTGATAGGGAATGGCCTACTGGCCCAAGCCCAATTCTAAATAACAATACTATAAATATAAACCCTATTAGGAATAAGAGAGTTATGTGAGAATTTAGCTTTTCTATTGAGAGGTCGGCTATTTTAGCTTGGGCGGGAGGGTAGACCAATCTATGGCTCCCTTTTGATTTTATCTTCATGTTCCTTTGATTTCCAGTAATTCAACAGTTAATTCATTGTTCCAATTTATTGTCTGGTTATTCGATTCTTGTTTCTATCAGGATGGAACCATTAAAAACCCTATAAATACTAGAGCACATGTGTCTTAAATAAGAGCAGTTGCTCACCAAACACTAATGTCAAAGTTAAGACAGGGGAAGAGTGAGAAGAAATAACACAGCAGCAACAAAAGGTAACTAAACTCAAAAGCACGATGCACTTTGAGGGGTATTTACACATAAATGTCTTCTGTAGTTTCAGTCAACTACCATAGTGATTTACTTAAGAGGCCAAAACTACAGTTTCGAAAATGAAGGAACATATGTTCATATGGTAAGAAACCACATGAATGAAAAAAATACAATCCACATCATCAACTTATAAGAGATATCACATACAACAAGAAGAAATGTAATGGTATTAATTCTTCTTTTACCCATATCAATTAGAGGAAATTCTTCTTTTATCGGTTCAGATTTGAAGGAAACAAAACCAAAAAAGCAACGAAAGGAAAATCAACTGGTCAAGGAACCAAATAACACGTTACTTAAAAAAAGTCAAAATCAAAGATGTACAAGAATAAATGAAAAAAGAAACTCGAGAATGTGTGCATAAACAATCCAATTACAAAGAAAAAGGCAAATTAAAAAAAGCACAAAGTCGGAACTAAGGGTGTAGCAAAATACAAAGACGGGCATACAAGTTGCACTGCCGAAGTCAAATAAAGCTAAAATACATGAACCCCACCCTTTTACCGACCAAACAAAATAAGAACTTGTAACAACCGGTTTCTTTTTATAGAAAAGGTGAATGTTTGGTGGCCAAATTCTAATATTTGAAAGTTAGACTTGATGGACCTTTTGGAAATTATGAAGAGTTATATATAGCTACAATTCCCTAGGGCTGATTTTAGAAATCAGTATTGTGTTGGGTCTTGTGTGGTTGGCGGCTAAGAAGAGAAAGGAAGAAGGAGCAAAATTTGGGAAGAACTCTTAATCAAGAAAGGGACTAGCAAGGTAATCTTCCTTTATGTTTTCTGCTGTAAATCTTAGTTCCTTACTCTCTTGTGTCTAGTAATTGGGGCTGGAATCAGTAGGGTTTAGTGGGTTCTTCACCCATTTAACCCTTATGTTGAACATCTTGGATTTTGTTTATAATGTGCCGATTTAATGGTTTAAAAATGAAACTAATGGGTGTTTATGACTAGTGGTTGAACCCTTATACTTGCCTAATCGAGCGGTGACCAGAAATCAAGTTTTAATCACTTTTGGATTAGTGTTCTTCGTCCAGCCCGTAGGTTTCCGGACGTCGCCCCGTCCGGACAGTAGTGTCCGGACAGTGGGGGTGTCCGGGTGGTTTCTTAGTGTCCGGATGTAAGGAGATACCGGATAGGTTCAGTGTCCGGAGGGCTGTGTCCGGAAAGGACTAGCGTCCGGGTAGTTGTGTCCGGAAAGTGTCGGGTGTCCGGAAAGCAGCTGTGTCCGGAAAGAGTATCCGGACAGTAGGGTCGAACTGTTTATCTGATGTGAATCTAATGCCATTAGTTGCTCGATTGGTTTAGCTTGGAGACATTTAAGGGATGCGTGTAGAGCTAGCGAAAGGTGAGTTCCCTAAACCTTTTTACGACGTAAAGTGTTAAATGTTTTAACTGATTATGGTTTCATTTACGAGCATGAACTGTTTGTAACTGTCATGCATGTTTTTCCATGAACTACACGTTTTATTGAGAAAGCTTACTTGACATGATGAAATGGGAATGATGATTTTACAAATATGTAAAGTACATGTTTTATGAAATGAATTATGTGCTATGTGGAGTCGGTCTGCACTGTGGGATCAGAGATAGATCATCGGGTTCTGATGATCCCTTGGATATGTAAGACAGACTGGTAGGTTGGAATTCGTTTCCTCCTATTTCGAGTAGAGGGGAGTCTGCGTAGGCTCCGGAAGAGGCGAGAAGGAACCTGCTGGGACCCCGATCGCGGAATGTTTATGTGATCCAATACACAGTGTAGTACCATGTTTGATGATGTGCTACGGATTATTTATAAATCTTTTATAAATGTGTTCCATATTGTTTAAGTGTTGTTTTCGGAGGGAATTCACTAGACCTTTTTGGTCTAACCCTCGCTTTTCAAAAACTAAACCATTTTCAGGTAAGCATGTTACGGGTTCTTCTAATAAGAACTAAGAGATGGCATGGAGGATTTGGAGCTTAGAGCGACTCCAAGTTTGTCTATGATGACTATAGATATAGTGCTCGGCTGTGGAATTAGAGACTTCCGCTGTCAATTTTGTGTAGTATTATGTAATTCGAATGCTCATTCTATTTTAATGCACGTTATGATTTTTAGGACGTTACAAATGGTATCAGAGCCTTAGTTTAAGGGATTTAGGTGACCATTCGGGCCTAAACTTAAATTGTAAGATGAGGATCACAGCCGAGACATAGGATTGCCTCTAGGAACAATCACTATAAATGCGCTTAGGAATAAGGTGCCGAGGACAAACGTGTAAGGTAAGTTTGGGATTACACCTGGCCAGTGTAATTACGAACTTACAGGTACATGTGCGTGCTTACAATACCTTACTTATAGCAATTTGGTCGTGTCATATCTAGCAAGGATTAATTTTCGGTTTCTTTCAGTCTAGCGCTATGGCTGGGAGAACGTTGAGGAATAGGTCAGCAAGATCCCTGAGGGATAGACCGAGCTCCATTGTTTGGGGAGGGTCGAGTAAGATCATATATGATGTGATGTATGTATACGTCATAGAGGAGAAATGTTGTAAAGAATGTTATGAGTCGTCTAAGAGGTAGCTCTTCGTGGATTCGGAAAGGATGAATGTTTGAGTTTGAGTAAGACTCCAGTTTTGGGAGAGTCCTAATTATAGAAATCATGGGGTAGATCAGTTGGGATGGTAAGGAAGGACTGTGTAGAAATCTTGAAAGTGTCAATGGAGCCCTGACTTCTTAGTTGAGCTTTTCAGTGGCAGAATAAATGAAATAAGATACCTATATTGAATTGAAAGCATGTAGAAGTAGAAAGTGAGATAGTTGATCAAAACGAAAGTAGTATGAAATGATTGAGTAAGTGAGATGTAGAACGCTTGTGCAGCGAGTTGTTGCATGACCGAGAGGACGACCATTGGTCGTAGGTAAAGTGTCAATGATAAGCTGCGTGAGTAAAGCGGTTGACCTTGTTTGAGTGAGTAGCCTTCAATAGCAAGTAGAGTCTCATGCATGGCGTTCTTTATGTAACATGAAGTTTTCACGATTTAAGTTAAATGTGTAAATATAAATTTTGATCGAAAATGAGTCAGGATGTGCACGTGTATGTTTAAAGAAAAAGCGATTTCAGTTACGTCGCACATTGAAATTTCGAGCTTAACGATTTGCAAAGTATTCCACACTTTTAATGATAAGTTAAATTGTTATAAAATGGTCAAGAAAATGGTTACATGCAATTCACTTATAACCAAAATGCTTATTGACCTTTTGATATCATACAATTGAGTGTGAGAACCGACTGGTTTACTTTGTGTCGGTAATTCTTTCAGAATTGTCTCATACGAAAGGATTTTCGTGCAATATATTACTGTCGTAATAACATTGTTCGGATTGAGCAAGATTGAGGTTCACGGGAAGATGCATGTCAACGGTTCTCGAATCGTTGTGCAGGGTTTTGAAGTTATAAGAGTGATGGGGTCACGGGTACCCGAGTTGCTTCTAAATGTTGTTTATTTAAAATGATAAAATATGTAAAAGGATTGATTTATTGTATTGTCATGCATGAAGGCTATGAACCCACTAGGTCGTAGAGTATTACATCTTAAGCTAAGCAAGAACTCCGAGAGCGGAGAGGCGTTGGTCAAGTCAGGGGAGAACGTATGTAGTTTTGGTATATGTGTTTAAGAGGAGAATTGGACCTTGGAAGAGTCGAGAATGGATTTTAGTGTCAGGTGTATGAGGGTCTGTACCCTTGCTCGGTGACTGAGAACACAGTTGCCGAGGGGCGATGGTGTCCAGAGGAAGGACTATGAGTCATCAAGGTATTGGTTTAGCAACTCTTTATGAGTAGTGTTGTGAGGCAGGAATAAAAGGTCCACGGTGTGGGTTATGAGTTTCGAATGGAGCTTGTAATATTGATGTTACATGAGTAAGTTTTGATATAGGGGCGACGGATTATAAAGTTAACTATGATGTGTAGGGAGGAATAGGTCCTGTAAGGAACTCATGTTAAAGGATGGGTTAAGGAAGTAGTTAAGAGTTGTCTTTTGTTGTTGAAGTCGGCAACGGTGTATGTTGGCCGAGGCCGATGACTCAACCAGATGAGTGTAAGTTGATAGAATATCTTGTAGAGGTGTTAAATTAGTAAGAGACTGTTGTTGTTGAATAAGCGTTCTATTTACGAGGTGAGGAGGGTCCGTAGAAGGACAAGGTGTGTAACACAAGCGGAGTGAGTGTAGACTATACCAGTCAGTAAGAAAATGTGCCGTGTCTAGGAAAGGACTCGGATCATAAAGAGCTAGCTAGGATGTTTGTGTTTGAGCTAAGTGTGAACTCGTGAGTCATAGTTCAACAAGTTGGGAGAGAACTAAGTAGCGAGACAGGCTCGATTGTAATATACGGGAGAATATGAAGGAAGGTGTGAATTGTGTACGAATGACCATGAGAGACTTGGTCGGTAGTGTGATGATACGAGTGGTGAATGTACGAATGAATAGTAGCTTCAATTGCCAAGATATCTGTGTCAGCCGGTGATGTAGTAAGGCGATGTTAGAAATATGAGGGATTAGAAGGAAGTCCTTTTGGGATTTCGGATAGAGTGTACGTTTTGCAATCCCAGTTGTTGAAGTACGTGGTTTGTAAATTGGTGTTTATTTTGATTGTTATCGGGATGGAATGTCGGGGCAGAAATGGGTGATTGCCCAGCTGTAAGACCAAGCTTTGTGGTTATGTATGTTGTTAAATAAGTATATTCTTGAAGGCAGAGTAAGTTTAAAGAAGATGATGAATAGGTTAGTCAAGCTGTAGTATAGTAGATGAGAAAATCGTTAAAGAATGAAAATTGTTTCTTATGCGTGAGGGAATGATCCTAGAAGGAAATAGTTGGAAATTTTGGTTATGTTTAAAGAATGACATAATGATGATTGTGGGTCGGAGTGGTAGTATGATCATTAGTTGATTTGAAATGTCATGATAGAGGTATAAGCCTTTGGTTGGTTGATTAAAATTTTATAGATTTGTTAAGTAATGACATTCTTTTGTTATTACAGGATATGTTACAATTCTACCGAGAATTCTTGGGGAAGTGTTATTGAGATTAACACACTGATTGTTAAAGAATTATTTAAGGTAAATCTAAGTAAGAAAGTCGGGACGACTGTATATATATATCTAACTGATTTTATGATCATGGTGGTTAATCGAAAGAATTATGGAACCCGAGTTTCGGGGTGTTCCTGAATTAATAGATCCGTTTGTAATAGGGAATCCAAGGGGGGTGGATTATTAGGGTGAATATGGGACGTTACTAAGAAACATACTTTGGGGTCATTGGAAGTTTAAAGAGGATGAGGGTTGTGTTAGTCAAAAGGTGGTGGGATAGATGTGAAATCCTTAAAGAATGTGAATTGTTGCTTATGTGTGAAAGAAATGTTTGAGAAGGTAAAAGTTGGAGATTAAAGAATGTGTAGTGACGTCGAACACTGGTCTCGTTTCAAGACGGATTGGTTGAATGCCTTAAGATAAGATCTTGGTGTAACTGTTTGGTTATGCGTGTAATGAGAAAGCAATACCAGCATGTGGAAAGGTCGGGAGAGAGGGGCAAGTAATGTTCGGTGGGCAATGTTCCACGCTAACGTGGGGAGGTGAAGATAGCATGTCGGAATAAGTGAGTAATTTGGAAGTAGTAAACTTGACGGTAACGCCGAAAGGTACAGGGTTGTGTAGATTGTCATTGATAAGTGTGCGAACCGTTGGAAAGAGTATTGAGGAAGGGAATCGGGTACGAGGTTGTGCATAAAAGGAGTGGATAAGACAGTTGAATGAGTTAAGTTAGTGACTTTGTGAGAAATGTTTAAACGAATTGGTCGTGTAGTGATTAAGCTAGTGAGAATAGTATGGTGTGACCATGGTTACTCCTCCAAGTGGAGTGAGGATAACCGGAGTTATGTTTTATAGGAATGAACGAGCGTGGCAATCCGGGAGGAATTGATGTGTTTCAGGATAAGTTTAATTTGAGTAGGTGAACAATCCAACGATGGGTTTGGAGGTTCCTACTCTTAGTTACGTTTAAGTATGAGGTGGTGAAGTGGGGAGGATGGGAGAGATTTTTGACGAACCGTGGTCTAGGTGGTCCGAGAAAAGGGAAATGTTATCAGCATAGACGATTGTTGGGTGGTGCAAGGTAGCGAGTTGTGATATGATGCAGGAACTCGGGGTTGTGAGTTGTCGGGACGTACAAGGTTGGCCTTGTGCCAAGCTATCAAGTGAGTGACTGCTTCTTAGTAATTGGATCTCATGTTGTAGCGGGGGATTCCGCCAGGTTCTTCCTTAAGGGAAGTAAAGATGCTTGAGAAGCCTTATTTAATCTTCTATCGTTAAGACCGATCGAATAGGAACAGTAGCCTACGAGTTAGAATACCGTAAGAACTGAAGGGAATGCGTCCAATGTTCCATGTTTCGAATTTATTGAGGTGGTTGACTGAGTCAGAAGTGGCATTACATTGGGGAAGTATCGGTTGAGGTATGGGCATGGTACCCGCGTCGTTTCCAATAAGGAATTCCTGGGACGGAATTCTTTTAAGGGGGGAGTGTTGTAACAACCGGTTTCTTTTTATAGAAAAGGTGAATGTTTGGTGGCCAAATTCTAATATTTGAAAGTTAGACTTGATGGACCTTTTGGAAATTATGAAGAGTTATATATAGCTACAATTCCCTAGGGCTGATTTTAGAAATCAGTATTGTGTTGGGTCTTGTGTGGTTGGCGACTAAGAAGAGAAAGGAAGAAGGAGCAAAATTTGGGAAGAACTCTTAATCAAGAAAGGGACTAGCAAGGTAACCTTCCTTTATGTTTTCTGCTGTAAATCTTAGTTCCTTACTCTCTTGTGTCTAGTAATTGGGGCTGGAATCAGTAGGGTTTAGTGGGTTCTTCACCCATTTAACCCTTATGTTGAACATCTTGGGTTTTGTTTATAATGTTCCGATTTAATGGTTTAAAAATGAAACTAATGGATGTTTATGACTAGTGGTTCAACCCTTATACTTGCCTAATCGAGCGGTGACCAGAAATCAAGTTTTAATCACTTTTGGATTAGTGTTCTTCGTCCAGTCCGTAGGTTTCCGGACGTCGCCCCGTCCGGACAGTAGTGTCCGGACAGTGGGGGTGTCCAGGTGGTCCTTAGTGTCCGAATGTAAGGAGATACCGGATAGGTTCAGTGTCCGGAGGGTTGTGTCCGGAAAGACTAAGCGTCCGGAAAGGCCGAGTGTCCGGAAAGCAGCTGTGTCCGGAAAGAGTATCCGGACAGTAGGGTCGAACTGTTTATCTGATGCGAATCTAATGCCATTAGGTGTTCGATTGGTTTAGCTTGGAGACATTTAAGGGATGCGTGTAAAGCTAGCGAAAGGTGAGTTCCCTAAACCTTTTTACGACGTAAAGTGTTAAATGTTTTAACTGGTTATGGTTTCATTTACGAGCATGATTTGTTTGTAACTGTCATGCATGTTTTTCCATGAACTACACGTTTTATTGAGAAAGCTTACTTGACATGATGAAATGGGAATGATGATTTTACAAAGATGTAAAGTACATGTTTTATGAAATGAATTATGTGCTATGTGGAGTCGGTCTGCACTGTGGGATCAGAGATAGATCATCGGGTTCTGATGATCCCTTGGATATGTAAGACAGACTGGTAGGTTGGAATTCGTTTCCTCCTATTTCGAGTAGAGGGGAGTCTGCGTAGGCTCCGGGAAAGGGAGTCTGCGTAGGCTCCGAAAGAGGCGAGAAGGGAACCTGCTGGGACCCCGATCGCGGAATGTTTATGTGATCCAATACACAGTGTAGTACCATGTTTGATGATGTGCTACGGATTATTTATAAATCTTTTATAAATGTGTTCCATATTGTTTAAGTGTTGTTTTCAGAGGGAATTCACTAGACCTTTTTGGTCTAACCCTCGCTTTTCAAAAACTAAACCATTTTCAGGTAAGCATGTTACGGGTTCTTCTAATAAGAACTAAGAGATGGCATGGAGGATTTGGAGCTTAGAGCGACTCCAAGTTTGTCTATGATGACTATAGATATAGTGCTCGGCTGTGGAATTAGAGACTTCCGCTGTCAATTTTGTGTAGTATTATGTAATTCGAATGCTCATTCTATTTTAATGCACGTTATGATTTTTGGGACGTTACAGAACTCCAAGTATAAACTCAAAACCTCTACGTGCTGCAAACACAAAGAAAACCTTCTACGATTGGAACCAACGTGGGCAAAAAAAAACCACAAGGTCAAGGCAAGTTTAATGAAATCCTTGCAAACCTTTGTAGTGAAAACTTGACTGAACAGATAAAGTAGAGGCTTGCTAGAGTAAAAACTCATCCCATAGATACTCCCATTAGTCGAAAATGAAAATCACAAAAGTATGGAAAATAAAATCAACGAAAAAGCAAAAAGGTCAAGAAAACAAAAAACCCGTTACTTATAAAAATGTCAAATTCGAAGAAGTAAAGTAAGTCAATAACAAAAAAGTTTGGTAAACTATGCAAAAACGCTCCCATTTAAAAGAAAAGAGACAAATTAAAAAAAGGATTAAAGTATAAACAAAGGGTGTAGCAAAATTCAAAGCTCTGCAAACACAAAGAAAACCTTCTACATTTGGAACCAAAATTTGCCAGATAAACCTCACTTGCTTAGAAAACCCAAAAGCCTAGCATGAACCCTAAAGGTCTAACCCAAAAGCCTAGCAAAATACAACGATTTGGGCATACTAGTTGCAGTCCTGGAAAGAGGATGAAGCCAAAATGCATGAACCCTACCACCTAAGCGACCAAGCAAATTAAGTAGAAGTCCAAGTTTGGACTCAGAACCACCAAGTGCAGCAAACCGAAAGAAAACCTTCTACAATTGGAACCAAATGGGATGAAAATATTATTCTTTTAACCTTCCTACCATACATTTACATACAGGTACATAA